>KV751415.1:0-11367 GCA_001698575.1 Mola mola
GAACAAGTCATTGAGTACACAAGGGGTAAAAAGTTAAAAAATTAACTAAAATAAATAGGTGCAGTAATTTAAAATATCCATTGGCATACAAAGGGTTAAAAAAGGTTTGTTTATAAGGTTTGTTAAAAGATAGATAATGCTGTAAAAAACATGCAAAGGGTTAAAACGTTCATATATATATATATGGGCACACAAAGGGTTAAAAATGTTTGTTAAAATATAAATATTGTTGTTAAAAAAACATCTAAAAACATCTTAAAAACATTAAAAACATCTTTAAAAACTTTAAAAAGATTATTTTGTATGCTAATATGTATTTTTAATAGGGTTTGGCACTTGAGTGTTAAAAGAAAAAAAAGAAAAAAAAGTTTCAAAAGTGGGTTGGACTTGAGGCAAGTCCGAGAACATGCCTCAACATGCCTCACTCTGCATTTGGCTCTGGAAGAGAGCACACAGCTTTTGCTCTGCTCTGACCACTGAAACAAGCCTTCACAGTTTTCTGGTGTGCTTAATACCTGAAGAAGATCTTGTTTTGATCGAAACGTTGTTTTATTTTGCACACCCTTCCTTTGTTAATTAATATTATAAGTTTTTTTCATTTAAAGGACCAGTCCGTATATTTTTAAAGGACTTTTTTGTTCTTTCTTAGTTTTTAGTTCTTTGTTTATTTTTTTGAGTTTAAATAAAAAATAAAAATAAACAAAAACATAAACAAAAACTGTAAAATACACAAAAAAAATCACAAAACAAAAAGAGAACAAAAAAAAGCATAGAACCTTTAAGAAAGAAAAAAAAGGGACGATGGAGGAGTGGACGGAGGTGCGCCGCGGTAGGCGTCGCCAGCGCGCCCGTCCTAATGACTGGGACCGGGGTGACGGTCGGTACGGGGGTTGGACGGACAGAGCACCTTTCTTCCCGTTTAGGGGAAGGGCTCAGGCCCAACGTCCTAACCCTAACCCTTACCCTAACTAACCTTAAACCTACCCCTAACTAACCTCTAACCTTAATTATCCCTGGCCTTAACCTAAGGAAAGAAAAATTCAAAAAGAGAAAAAAAAGCGAGAGTTGGAGCAAGATTTCCACCAAAGCAAAAATAATATATATAAGCCACGCCCCCATACAACAGTATATATAGGAGGGCAGAGTTCCTCTGCTTTCATTCCTTTTTTCACCAGCCAACAGAACAAATCACAGACAGTTACTTTTTACTTACCTTTTTTTTTAAAAAAAGAGGGTGGGAAAATAAATACATAAATAAAAACATTAAAACAAAGAGAGGGGGGCGGGATGTCCGGACTTGTCCGGACATGTCCGCTGGGAGGCCCTGAAGAAAGAAAAAAATAAAAAGGAAAAAAAAGGGGAGGAGCAAAAGGGGCTATATAAGGGATGACACCAAACTAGGTGCTCCTTTTTCAACACTGGCCTCGCCTGAAGAAGGTCAAAAAAATCGACCGACACGTCGCGACAAGGCCAGTTTATTCCATCAAAGGCATAACGCCTAATTTTTTGAACCTCCACCACCTTCGGGTGGTGGTACCGGGGATGGGGGTCCTGGCCGCTACAGGGTCCACTGCAGGACCGTGCATTTTCCTCTCCAATTTATTGGAGGGGTCTCTGTTATACTTACCTAACCCTAACCCTAACCCTAACCACAAAAAGAAAAACATAACTAAGCAGTTGCTCTAAATTAGCCTGTAGGGGGAGCACTTACTATTTTTCCATTTTAATTAGTAGGGGGTGGAGTTAGTGCGGTTCTGACGGCGTAACACACATTTTTTTAGGGGGGGTAGAGCCAGTACTTTTCCATCAGTCACGAGGTAACCTGTCAGGGGCGGAGCTAAAAATTTCCGTTGTGGAACTGGGGAGGTGGAGACGTGAAGCTCCTTTTTCCTGAGGCAGCCAGAGGGTGAGGACCGTTACCGGAGAATACATTAAATTCAAAGTTTTTTTCGGTAAAGTTTAAAAAAAAATCTCTTTTTCTCTCTCTCTTTTTTTTGGGGGCACTAAGGAGCTGCAATATAACGGCTACACATAAGCCAATTGTTTGTTGTACTTTTGTGCTGCCTTAGCTTAACATTAATGGTTATTGATTTTCAGTCGGTTAGCGTGCTAAGGGACCTGACGAAGATCCGTACCGGATCGAAACGTTGTCCGTGCACGCACTGTTTCAGTTTAGATTACGCCTTCCTTTTGAAGGACATTTGTTTTCCGGGGGGTGTAAATGCATGGCAATGAAAAGATAGATTGTGTTTGTATATAGTTGTGTGTTTTAAAAAAAGTTTATTTTTGTAAAAATAAGTTTGCACCTTTCCACTTTTTAAGGAAAGTGATTTTATGTTCTATATTTGTATAATAAAGAATTTTTTTTCTAAAAAAAAGTTTTACAGTTAAAAATCTGTTTTTTCTGTGTGTGTTTTTCCTTTTTTTTCTCCTCTTGCTATGGAGGGTGGTTGGACGGAGGTACGCTACGGCAGGAGGCGCCGAGCAGACCGTCTACAACAGGGGGTCCGCTATGACCGGGGCCCCTCTGGGTGGAAGGACCGTGCCCCACGCGCCATCACCAGCAGATGGGGGCGGGATCAGTTCTCTCACCCTAACCCTAACCCTAACTCCAATTGGAACCTATTTTTAATTTTAACCCTAACCCTGACCCCTAACCCTAACCTCTATCCCCTAACCCTAACCTTTAATTCTTAAGCCTAATCTTGTGGGGAATGAATCTCAAATACAACAAAAAGAAAAACATAGCTAAGCAGTTGCTCTAAGTTAGCCTGTAGGGGGAGCACTTACTATTTTTCCATTTTAATTAGCAGGGGGTGGAGTTATTGCGGTTCTGACGGTGTAACACACATTTTTTTAGGTGGGTTAGAGCCAGTACTTTTCCATCAGTCACGAGGTAACCTGTCAGGGGCGGAGCTAAAAATTTCCGTTGTGGAACTGGGGAGGTGGAGCCGAGAAGCTCCTTTTTCCTGAGGCAGCCAGAGGGTGAGGACCGTTACCGGAGAATACATTAAATTCAAAGTTTTTTTTGTTCTTTTCGGTAAAGCTAAAAAAAAATTCTTTTTCTCTCTCTCTTTTTTTTGGGGCACTAAGGAGCTGCAATATAACAGCTACACGTAAGCCAATTGCTTGTTTTACTTTCGTGCTGCCTTAGTTTAAAAATATTGAGTTATTGATTTTCAGTCGGTTAGCGTGCTAAGGGACCTGACGAAGATCCGTACCGGATCGAAACGTTGTCCGTGCACGCGCTTTTTCATTTGAGATTACGCCTTCCTTTTGAAGGACATTTGTTTTCCGGGGGGTGTAAATATATGGCAATAGAAAAATAGGTTGTGTGTATATATATGTGTGTATATATATTTAAAAAAAAAAGTTTATTTTTGTAAAAATAAAAAGTTTGCACCTTTCCACTTTTTAAGGGAAGTGATTTTATGTTCTGTTATTGTATAATAAAGTATTTTTTTCTAAAGGACGTTTTGTTATAAATAATATCCTAAATAGTAGGTGCCTTTCCAAAAAAGTTTTCAGTAAAAAATCTGTTTTTTTGTGTGTGTTTTTCCTTTTTTTTCCCTCTCCAATTTCTTGGAGGGGTCTCCGTTCCTCACCCTAACTAGCCAGTGCCGCAGTGGATCCTGGTCGGAGTTCCTGTCCCTACCACTAACCCCCTAACCCTAACCCCTAATCCTAACCTTAACCCCTAACCCAAATTTGGACCCCAATCCTAACATTTTCTAATTTTTGCCTAACTTTTTGCCCCCTTCTACACTAGCCTTAACCCTAACCCTAACCGCCAGTATTAAGCCCAAGAGGAGCCCCAGATGAAGGGATTATTTAAAGCCAAAAAAAATGGAAGCGTGAGAAAGGAAGGAACGCAGGGAAAAGGGAAAAGTAAAAGAGGGGAGTAAGAAGTATGCAAATTAGGAAATAACAAAAACAAAAATGTTATATAAGGCTAAATAAAGCAAAATGAATAAAACTAAAAAAAGTAATATAATTAAGGTCAAAAAGGACAAAAGTTATAAGGTACAAAAATAAAAATAAGGGGTTGGTAAATTAGAAGCAAAAAAACGACACACACAAGGGAAATATTAACAAAAAGGAAAAGAAAAGGGGAGGAGCAAGGGGAAAGTATAAAAGGAGGAACACCAAGAAGGGTGTAATTTTTTTGGGACCGGCCTCGCCTGAGGAAGGTCTAAAACAGACCGAAACGTCGCGACAAGGCCGGTCTAATTTACATATTTTAAGGCAAAAAGGCCCAATTTTTTGAACCTCCACCACCGTTGGGTGGTGGCATTTGGGATGGGGGTCCTGGCCGTTACGGGGTCCACTGCAGGACCGTGCATTTCCCTCTCCAATTTCTTGGAGGGGTCTCCGTTCCTAACCCTAACCTTTAACCTCTATTCCCTAATCCTAACCATTAACCCTTAACCCTAATCTTATGGGGAAAGAATTTAAAAAAAAAAAAAAAACTGATTTAAGCAGTTGCTTTAAGTTAGCCTGTAGGGGGAGCACTTAGTTTTTCGTTTTATTTAGTAGTTACGTTTTTTTTTGGTGTAACATTTTTTTAGGGGGGTAGAGCCAGTATTTTTCCACTGTCCACGAGCTAACCTGTCAGGGGCGGAGCTGGAAATTTCCGTTATGGAATTGGGGAGGTGGAGCCGCAAAGCTCATTTTTCCAGAGGCAGCCAGAGGGTGAAGACGGTTACCGGAGGATAAATGTAATTTACAGCTTTTTGTCTCTTTTTTTTGTGTGTTTTTTTTGGTAGAGCTGGATAGCTCAATTCTTCTTTGGGGGCACTAGGGAGCGGCATTACACCTTCATACGTAAGCCAACTGGTTCTTTTACTTTCGTGCTGCCTTTATTGATTTTTTCTGTCTGTTAGCGTGCTATAGGACCTGATGAAGATCCTACGGGATCGAAACGTTGTCCGCGCACGCGATATTTGTATATATATTAAAAAAAAAGTTTATTTTTTGTTGAACTAAAAAAGTTTTCACCTTTCCAGTTTTTAAGTTTTCTAAATGAAATTTTGCTTTACACTTAATAAACACAAGTTATAGTGCTTTTTTCAGCAGTAATAATAAACCATATTTAATAATAGGAGGTGCCGTTCCAGTTTGCTGGAAAGGGACTGTAGTTTTCAGTTTTTTGTGTGTTTCTTTTTTCTCTCTCCTCTTTCATTATGGAGGGTGGTTGGACGGAGGCACGTTACGGGAGGAGACGCCGAGCCGACCGTCTACAACAGGGGGTCCGCTATGACCGGGGCCCCTCTGGGTGGAAGGACCGTGCCCCACGTGCCTTAACCAGCAGGTGGGGGCAGGATCAGTTTTTTCACCCTACCCCTAACCCTACCTCTGTGAGTTGTGTAAGTTGTTTCAATACATACAAAAACATAAATGACACTGTGTAGGTGTTCTGCTAAGCTGTACTTTTTAAGCTGAGGGCAGATGTTCATGTATGTGAATTTTTACAGAAGTGCCAAAATGTTTTAATATTATGTAAACAAACAAAAAATACTGTGATGGTGTTCACTAAGCAGCACTTTATAAGCTGGGGTCATGGCTTCTTTTATGCACTGAATACAGATGTTTTTGATTTTACTATCGAGCTCATTGCCAGTTTGGATATGGTTATGATTTAATAAATAGAGATCTATCTTTATTTGTTAAATGAATGGTAATACTAACTAATAATTTGAAGCAGTTTCCACATTCAAAACAAAGAGAGGGAGAATTGGTCAAAATTTATAAAACAGGTTGGAAATTTGTTGTCTTTTTTTTTTTACTTAGACGTGGGCAACAGGTTTTACAGTGCGCTGTGTGGCCACTTTACTGTACTAAGAACACTGGTAACTGAACATGCACTTTATCCTAAATGCTAATGCCATTTTGCTGATACCACACAGTCACGTACCCTTCAGGGTGTACTAACATTTTTAGATACCTTCTATTTACCTTAACATTATTATTGCATATCTCTTCTTATTGATTTTATGTTCAGTGTTTTATTATATTGTGCTGCTAAGCCACTTAAAGAACTGTACTTCATCTAGGCAAGTTAAATGGGCAAATAACAATAAACTTATTCTTGATGTCTGAAGGAAGACTGGTTGGGCAAACATCCATGGCCTTTACAACAACCCTCTGATTGTATAGAGTTAGAGCTGGGCAATATGGACACAATCTTATATCATAATATGGATCATTTCATATCCCAATAATGATATATATCACAATGTCGTGCTTTTACTGTGAATTTTATTAAAAACTTTCCATAAAAACAATAACCACATAGCTAATGACAATTTATTTTTTCAATGGTCTTGTGAATTAAACATCTAAATCCCAAAACTGCAGTTTCCAGCTGAAAAACAATAGATTTGGGTATTTTTTGTGTTTGATTTAGGTCCAAATCTTGACATTTTGGTGCAAACTGTTTGAATTCTACATATCGTGTTGTAAATATACACAATGACAGCTACAGGATGAAATTTCTGATAGATGTGATGACTGCCCCCCCAAAGTATGACCAGAAATCTCCCCCGCCTCTGTTAAACACAAGTTTGTCTTCATCTTGTCTCAGTTTGGCTCTATCAAGTACCGACACCGCAGGGCTCAAAATGCAGAGGCACATTGTGACGATCCTTAATCAGATACGTTTAAAGCAGGGGTCAAATACCAGGAAATCACATAAACACAGCAAAGATACAATCCTGCAAGTCAAAAACACTTAAATCGATTAGCTTACTTAGATCATGCACGGGGAATCTCACAAGGGATAAATCGCAGGAAGGCTCACAGAAACTGACTACACCAACTGGCACAGGATGGAAGGAAAAGACAGCTTAGATACACAAGGATGGGACGACAACCAGACACAGCTGAAACACATTAGGGAGGGGAAACAATCACACAGGAAGAAAAGTTGACAGGACATGGGGAATAAGACGCAACAGAATTTCAAAATAAAACAGGAAACACAGACTGACCCTCTACACTATTGGACCTTGACTGTCCTGAATTCAGTGTTAATTTGTTTTTTTTATTTGAATCTTTGCCTGCAGATGAAAATGTTAAATTTTTCAACAGATTTTTTGTCACTTTCATTCATTTAATTGTAGTTTTACTCAACAAAATGCCATTACATTTTCATCAGGCTTTTCAGATTAATTTTATTCATAACGTAAAGTGATACCTCTGTGTGGTGAGTGAGAATAAACAAAGTGAGAGTGAAGTAGCACTTTGAGGTAAGTTGGCTGTCTAGCAGTGTTTTAAAATGTTTAGAAACAAGTTAAGTTGTTAGTCAATGACAGCTCCAGTTTCTCCACGCCGAGATTGAGTCGCTGTATGCTGATTCACCACAGCTGCTGAAAGTAAAGGGGTAAATCTTTACGCACGTCCCCCGTTCCAATGCAGACATGGAGCCAGAAAATGCTAACACTGACTCATGCTAGCACTCATCGCTCACATTGAGAGACAGTGAGAGTAGACAGGGACAAAAGCATCATTCTGAATGTCCGTTCTCCAGCATTAACATTTTAGTCTCATCTCGTTAACATAATCTTAACCTACATCAGAGTTCAGAGCTTTTTAATGTCACTCCCGGAGAAATTCGGTCCGCGGTGATGAAGAGCAGTTTAAAACAAATATAAGTTGCAGGTGATTTCCTGTGTCTCACTCCTCCATGTCTGTCTGTTGTTACTCACGACCGTCTGTAACCCTAACCTAACGTGAAGCAGGAGCCGAATGACGTAAAAAGCTGCAGTGAGTCAAGTCGCAGCCGTCACTTTGCTGGAATGGCGAGAGAAATGATGGTGGAAAATATGCATTTAAAAAAAAATTTTTCTCTTGTCCCACGATATACATCGTCATATAGCCCAGGCCTATATATGCCATGACATCATAATAATTGTTGATTTATTGTATAATTGTTTATTTCTGAAACAACATTTCTCCTTGTTTGGAGGAAATTGACACAGTAGCCAAATGTCATAAACCACCATGTGTTTAATTAATCCAAAGTGACAAAAGCAGAAAGTCAGACCTGCAGACTCTCTGCAACATCTGAGGAGGCAACACTGTCACATTTGGGTGGACTGTTCATAAGTCCTCACTCTTTTGGCCATGAAGTGTCCGTGGCAGAAACAGGGCATGAGACAACCTTCCTTGCATTGCAAGGAATCCTTTCAATCTACTGTTTCTTCTTCACCACGTGGCCGCAGTCATATTTTCCTCGGACCACTTTGAGTTTGACTCCAGGCAGGTCCTGGGTCCTTCCGCCCTTCACCAGCACCACATTGTGCTCTTGCAAGTTGTGTCCCTCTCCCGGTATGAACACCACCGCTTCCTTGCCATTAGAAAGCCGCACGCGAGCGCACTTCCTGTTTGCAGAGTTGGGCTTCTTAGGCTTTCGGATCATCGTCTTCAGGACCACCGCCTTCAGCTGGGGACGGCCAAACGTTGCACCCACGGATTTAGGAGGCGTTTTGGGCTTCCCCTGACGGTGCATCTGGTTGAGAGTGGCCATCGTTCTGGAGAGGAGTGGACCCGTCCAGGCAGAGGCATGCTGGGAGGCTGCAGAGATGGAAAAGCCATTTACACATTCCACATGTATATGAGAATATATAATAAGAAAAAATGTTCACTCCTGTTTTATGGCACAGAATCTAAAAGTGTGCAACAACTCAACACACAAACATCAACAACTTTCTGATGCTGCGCCTTCGTGCTTCATGTGCAGCCAACAATGGTGCTTTTTGCTGTCATGTATTTTAATAATAACCTTCACAGCGCTCCATTAAAAGAACCTATTCGTGATGAATGAAGAAAATGGCATGTTTGGTTCATTTTGTACATAAAAAGAGTGGAATGAAGCGCAAAATACCCCTTTTTATGTGAGTGCTCACAGAAACTTAAGCAGAAAGCCTGAGGTAACAAAGGCAGCTTATCGCTACGCTCCCATAACACAGGATTACTTGTAGTTCCTAGGATATCCAAAATTAGTCTGGGGGGCAGAGCCTTCAGTTATCAGGCCCCTCTTCTCTGGAAGCAGCTCCCTCTTCAGGTCTGGGGTAAAGATACCCTCTCTATGTTTAAGAGGAGCTTAAACCTCCCTTTTGATAAAGCTTATAGTTAGTGCTGGCACAGGCCTGAGCAGAGCTACTGCTGAGGGAATTCCCATGATGCACTGAACTCTTCTTTCTCGACTTATTCCTGTCTGAGTAATGGTTGATACTAACTTCACTCTTTTCCTAGAGTCCCTTTGCTTTTTCGTCCCGCACATTCCTGTGAAATGTGGATGTGGCTCATCTGCCTGTGCCCTGCCGGCTGGTGGCTCAGGATTGTGGATTTGGATTGCCTGGGACCATTTCTCTGCAGAGGACAGGGGATTGTGTGGCTCGGATCCTGGTCTGGATGGCCCAGCACCATATGGATCCATGGACTGTACCTCTGGATCAACACACTACACAACTCTGGATTTATATAATGTATATGTCACATCCTCTTTGACTTACAGACTTAATATATTTTAACAAATATCAGCTGGATCCGGATCAATAGATCACACAGACCTCTGGATTTATGCATTTTACATATCTTAATTAGGATTTTAACATGTGTTAACTGTTATTATCATGTTGTTGTGTTCTGTACAAGTGACATCTATGTCGGGTCTGTCCGTCCCAGGAAGGATCCTCCTCTGTGGTTCTTCCTGAGATTCCTTATTTTCCCTGTTTAGGGTTTTTTTTTTAAAGTTTTTCGTCACCCGGTTCGAGAGTCTGAGGGCAGAGGGGGTCACATCTGTACAGTTTGTCAGAGCCAAGTGAGACAATATGTAATTTGTGATTTTGGAGTGTACAAACACAATTTTATTTGGTTTGATATATACACAGGTGCTCCTTCCTGAATGTTACCTGCTCACAGGACGCTGCTTCCTGTTTGTTTCCAAACAAAACAAATGAACTTGTTGGAAGTAAACTTTGGGATTCGTAGTTAAACATCTGTGTCCGCAGAACCTTTGACTCTTTAAGTCAAATTCATCTTCGTAACATTTTGAACAGTGATCACATGACATTATGTGTGGAGAAACTGAATGTGATGGTGAGTAAAGTGACCTCGGAACAGTGATGTCAGCACTGGTCTCAGGCTCCAGATGGAGGACATTCCTGAAACAAAGCAGATAATGAATAAGTCAATAACTAAACTCTTCAGTCAACAATAACAAAAGCAGAAAACACACGTCACATTCCACCATACAATTGACTTAAGACGGGGACTCGTTCAGCACGCTCATGGTCGTCCGCCAACCTTGTGGTTGTTGTTTGCTTCTTGAAGCTCAGACAGAAGAAGTCATGTGAAGGTCTGAGGCCACCATCACTGTTCTGAGCATTTGTACTTATTTCTGCATGTCTTCATTAAAATACCAACAGGAAACGTGTGCAACATTGAAACAGACAAAGAGTTTGTATACTGAAATGTTTCTGGTTAACCCTTCACACACACACACACACACACACACACACACCAACAACGACGAGTTGCTAAAATCAATAAAATTCGATGATTAACATAGCTGCCAGCAAATGACATTATGAATTTGTTGCGTTGCATGATTATGTTGATGCTCAGTGCGGTGTGGAGAACCCACAACAAAAGAAGTAAAACAGCTGAACAGAGACAGAGACCTGAAAAGAAAACATACATTGAAAAATGGCACAGAAGGAGAAAACAACTGAACAAAGAACATTACAAGTATGGCAGCATATTACTTTGAATCAAAAGAGGAACCATGCGGGAAACTGTAAGTGTCTGGCATGGCGGCGCTACGGATATGATGCAGCATCTGAAAACATGTCGATATTCAGTGATGAAGACGAAGCGAACAGGACGAGGCACATCAAGTCAACATGTCTTGAATTGGAGTTGGAAATCGTAATGTTATTTATTGTTAGTCTGCCAGCAAAGTCCTGATTATGCCTCCCTGCACCTGAACACCATCCGAGCAACACAACTTCCAAAAAGAAAGCAGCCTCAGCTGACGCCGCGCTCACGTTTGTACATTGCAGAGTTCCTGAACAAAGAGTGAGACGGTGTGACAAGGTTACTGTGAGTGCGTGGAAGTGCGTTTGTGTCGTGCAAGGTCACTTTTACATAGTTACCAGCATACGTTCGTATTTGTGCACCTGTTTCTACTCAGACAGTTGTCTACAGTTAATGTGGAATTTATATTTATATTTACGGTGTGACAAGGTTACTGTGAGTGCGTGGAAGTGCGTTTGTGTCGTGCAAGGTCACTTTTACATAGTTACCAGCATACGTTCGTATTTGTGCACCTGTTTCTACTCAGACAGTTGTCTACAGTTAATT
>KV751415.1:13809-26631 GCA_001698575.1 Mola mola
ACTGCTCAGGTCCCTTTAAGCAACATGAATACGTCTTTTTGTGTGAAAAACAAAGTCTATCTACGCATTCAGCAGGCATTTAAATTTATATACAGTATATATATACACACACAAGTTACTTATTATTTTAGAATTTAACATGAATCACAAAGTGATGTGGATGTTCAAGCCAAATGTTTGAATAACGTGATGGAAATAAACTACATATTTCTTTATAAATCCGACTAATTGAGAAAATAATCGATATTGATTATTAAAATGGTTTATTAGTTGCAGCCGTAATCGTGTCACTCTCTCACACACGTATGCACCAGAAATCTGTAGAGACGCAGCTCTGGTGACGTCACAGACTCGTCAGCGTGAAAGGAAGGTTGAACGCTCGGTGCTAAATGCTAAATGCTAACTTCTGCCGGGCAGCCGCCCGCGTTAACCTCATCGAGACTAACGGACGCCGGAAAGGCAACACAGGCTACATGCTAACGCTACTTGGTGCTCGACTAAAGGCGGCACACAGGCTAACTGCTAACTAACTGCTAACACACACGTGATGTAACATTTCGTCGCCGTGCATAGCGTCACGTACCCGCTCGGACGTCCGGTTCTCCGCGACGATCCCAAATCTGAGAATTATCGGATTCTGATCACAAATAATACAAGGACTTCCTGTCACAGAGTGAGGAGCATGACCTCCGACCACCGGAAGCACTACCCTAAGCCTAGCCAATGAACAACTGCTTCCGGTGTCGGGGTTTTCAAACTGTAATGAACAAATTGCAACGATAATACACAACAAATAAATAAAATAAATCACTGTGGGAAAAGTACATGCATATTCACTTTTGTGACCCGTGTGCCGACTGAAATCATGTTTATCACCTTGTTTGGCGTTCAGAAAATGCTTACTGTGCCTTCCTGGTCATCCAAATCTTTCACCTATTCAGTAGCAAAACTGTGGTCAGAGTGCATTACAAGTGCGCCTCCTTTTATCCGGCAGACCAAGACAGACTATCAAAAAACAGGACCAGAAATATAAGTCGTGTGTAAATTCTGAGTTGTGAGGCCGGCGAGGTGCGCAGTAGAGTAAAGCAGCGTACGGACCAAACGATTGTTTGCTGCATTGAGTACAAGAGTGAAGCTTTTTCCTGAACCTGTGGTCTCGAGGCTGATGTCTGACTGATCATTTTTCTGACAATCACCAATTTTATTAAGAAAATGTGCAGAAAATAATGTAAAGAGAATTCAACAGGACATTACATTTTTATAGGTTCTAAAAATATATATAAAAAGAAATTAAATTTAAGATTTGTAAGATTCATACACAATGTACAGGTAACACTTTTTAATTACAAGTTTTATAGCCTTAATATGGTAGATACAGATAGATAGAGATAACTTTATTAATTCCCGTAGGGAAATTCATTTTTCATAGCAGCAATATTGTTCTGGTACAGGACCAGTGGAAATATAACACTATAAAGGTATAGAAGTATAAAATAAAATAAAGATAAAAGTACAAAATATACACAGTATTGGCAGTTAATATCTTATTTATGATCTAATAGTTTTAACATTTGACTCAAAGTCTTTGTAAAAGGCGATTATATGGGCTTTGGTGTCTAAACTTGCATTTATGTCAATAAAATAACCAGCCAGAATCATGAAGAACTTTATTATAAGTGCCTACAGAATCCATCCATATAATCATAAAACAATGCAAAGTGTTTATACAGTGTTTAACGTTTTGTAACTTTCTCTATACTATGCCAGCCACTTGGTTGTGATGCTCCAAGTATTCCTTACCTTCCTGCAACTTGCCCCCTGCTGTTATGTGCTGCACTGTCTCGGCCCTGTCTGGTGTGGTAGACCCCGGCCTCTCATAGGTCTTGTGTTCAAGGTCTGTTCTTGTGCTGCCATGATCAGTGCCTCTGTGCTGTCCCTGAGACCAGCCTTCTCCAGCCACTGGTATGTTTTCTCGATATCAGCCATATCCTCTATCTTGGTGATACATCCCGTGCAGGGGCTTGTCCCACCATGATGGTGTCTCTTCTTCCTTCTCCTCACTGGGTTTCTGCTGCCTGAGACATTCACTTAGCAGGTCTTCATTGGGGGCCATCTTCCTGACGTATTACTGGGTCTTGGTTGTTTCATCTTGGATAGTGGCTCTGACGCTCACTAATCCTGGGCTTCCCTCTTTCCTTTAAGGGACTAGGGTGAAGCCCTCCATGCATGGTGAGGAGCTTCCTTGTCTTGATATCCGTGGCTTTTATCTCCTCCTTTGGCCAGGTTATTATACCAGCAGGGTATCTGATCACCAGCAGGTCTCAGGTGTTGATGGCTCGGATTTCAGGACCTGCCTTACTCTATGTAGATATTTGGCCGTGGCTGACTTCCTTGCGGTCTCTTCATGGTTCCCATTTGCCTGTGGGATCCCAAGGTATTTGTAGCTGTCCTGAAGATCCGCTATGTTGCCTTCTAGTAGTTCAACCCCTTCAGTTGTGATCATCTTGCCTCTCTTTGATATCATTCGGCTACACTTGTGTGGCCCGAATGACATGTCGAAGTCGTTGCTGTAGATCCTGGTGATGTGGATCAGTGAGTTGATGTCTCGCTCACTCTTTGCATACAGCTTGATGTCATCCATGTAGAGGAGGTGGCTGATCGTTGTTCCATTTCTGAACCAGTATCCAAGGCCACTCTTTCTGATGATCTGGCTGAGGGGGTTCAGGCCAATGCAGAACAGCAGGGGGGATGGGGCATCTCCTTGGTATATGCCAAACTTGATGCTAACTTGGGCAATTGGCCTTGAATTGGCTTCCAGAGTAGTCTTCCACAGCCTCATTTGGTTCTTCATTAAAGTTCTTAGTGTCCTGTTGATCTTATATAGCTTAAAATAGCTATCAATGTATGTGGCATTGAGTCGTAGGCTTTCTTGTAGTCAATCCAGGCAGTGCACAGGTTGGTCTTCCTGGTCTTACAGTCTCTAGGGACTGCCCTGTCCACCAGTAGCTGGTATTTGGCTCCTCTGTTGTCGCTACTAACCCCTTTCTGGGCCCTGCTCATGTATTAAGCCATATATGTATATATATGATATTTATTTTATCCATTTTTTTTAAATCTTTGCACTGAAATTATTATCTGTTCTGTAGACTTCTGCTTACAATGATACCATATAATTTACTTTATCTTTGACGGATATGTCATTTATAGAGGTCATGTCACCAAATTTTAAAACAAATAACTCAACTAGTCATAATTCAGACCTGAAACTTAAAAAAAATACAGCAGAAATTCAAGAAAAAATAAAATATTTCTCAAGAAAAAAGCTGCGTTTAATACATCTCCCAACAGTTTATGTTTACTTTCTACATTACTTGACTTTATGAAACTTGTGGGTCAATAACGTATATGAAGACAAACGGGCAGCTCTGCCGTCTGTCTGTAAGCGTCAGTCATCACTAGCCAGACAGAGAGCTGGAAATTAAGTTGATCAACTAAACGTGTTTTAGCTTCTTCACCTTTTCGAGCATCCGGTCCATGGCAGCTTTGAGTCCGACCTGCGCTGCATGTCCTCCTCTCCGATACTCAGCTGTACTGTCCATATCCGACTTGAACCTCTGCTGAGAAAGAAACTACGTAAGATTAATTCAAAAACGACATTTCTGGTTTCTGCTGTTAATATTATTTTCAGTGACACATATGGTGTTATTTATTCTGTGTTTAACCCTTATTGAATCAGGGAGTCCCTGAGATTGAAGGTAGCGACCACAGCAGACCAGCTGAAATGGACACCAAACAGACAAAAGTCAAAACCTTCTCATTTATCTACAATTTAATGTGTCTTTACAATTTCAATGGGGAAGCATAAGAAGCTCTGCTGATTGCCTCAAGTCTCAGGAGCAAAGTAGGAGAAAGTGTTTTTGCCTGCTCAATGGAGACCTTTGGATTTTATGGATCTATTCTAGATTTGACAGGCTGCCAGAGCAGAGAGGCCAACATAAGAGAATTATGATCTCTTCTATTAGTTCTTGTTAACACACGTGCAGCAGCCTTCTGGATCACCTGCACTCTTTATTAGGGCAGCCTGATAACTGAATTACAGCTCTTGCCTGGAGGTAACAAATGCATGGATTAATTTTTTCTGTGTCTCTCTGTGGCCAAATGTGTTTATTTTTTGCAGTTCCATAAGTGAAAGAAGGCAGTCCTTGAAATATGTTTAATAGGGGTTATAAAGGAAAAATCCTAATTAAAGGCAATTCCCAGATTCCTTACAGTGGTGCTGGAGGCCAAGTACTGCCTTCCAGGAGATATCTCCTTAGATAATGCATTTCTACGATGTTTAGGGCCCAATGCCACAACGTGCTGCGTGTAAACTGCTGGACTGAGTCTGATTGTGGAGCGGTTATCAGCTGGGGCCACAGATTACTAATGCTGATGGATGGCATCACCACAGATATGGATCCACGTGAACTCTACTTCTAGTCAAAGGTCTCGTCCTTCACCAACCCTAACCCTAACCGATATCAGCAGATGTCTATCAGAGATCCTCAGTTACACATTAAACTGGACAGATGTAGAGATGTGCACAATTTTGAAGCCCCAGTGAGCCGCAGTTTGTCGGTGTGAAGATGAAGATGAGGCTTGAACTCTTCCTGCTTGTTACCGTAGCGATCTATGCCGCAGCCAAGCCACTGAGCAAGGCAGCAGGAACCAGGAACAAGCTGCTGCTCATTTCCTTTGATGGCTTCAGGTGGGACTATGACCATGATGTGGACACGCCGAACCTGGACCAGCTTTTGGTAGACGGAGTCAAGGCCAAATACATCACCCCCCCAATGCTGACCATGACCGCCCCGTCACACTTCACGACCATCACTGGTAACACAACTGTTTAATTATTTCTATATAGTCCCACGTTACACATGTTCCTGTAGTTCATGTATGTAAGAGTAATGTAATTGAAGTATTACTATTGTATTAGTACCGTGTGCAGTAAAGTGTCTCCTGTGAATGGTCTAGTGTCTGATGTCGTGAGATGATTGTTACTCCTGCATTAATGTCAAAGCATTTTTCTGCATCAATAAATTGATTGGTTGGTTGGTTTAGAACATTCCAAAAACAATGAGTAATGTCATTACAATGACCCAGAGTCTAAAGTAACACCTCCACCAAGTCCATGCAGACAGTTGTGGTTTGCCTGAATCTAATGGATCACAGAATGTGTGCAAACATCAGTTTACTTTCCTTTTAAATCAAACACATTAGACAAGATTAATTTTTCATGTGATCCAGCTGCAACACAGACACTGTGGCTCACAGCTTCCATGATGATCATTCCTTATCAATGATTTCACTTTGATTTTGATTTATCAGCTGTTACATCTAGTTTTGAATAATTCACCATGGGCAGGAAATCTCATATATACCCACAGTTGAACAGGAATAATGGAATTAGGTTCAAATACACAGTTTGAGCTGGTGGGAATACTGAGCCCCAATCACAACTCATTGTAATAACACTGCAAAAATTCTGACATGTTCTCTATGTGTCTCTTGAAAGTTTTTTTGAAACATCTTGTTTCCTGTTTGATAGGCAGATGGGTGGAGGACCATGAAGTTGTCCACAATATGATGTTTAATGCCACAACCAACTTAAAAGTTCCTTACAAAAAGACGCTGACAAAATCGAAATGGTGGGACAATGGAGTTCTGCCATTATGGATCACAGCTCAGAATCAGGTAACTCAAACAGAATGATTGATAGCAAATAAACTGACTTTAACATTAGCTCAGTTTAAAAAAGCAGAGTGCACTGAATACGCCGCACGGAAACAGGACTTGTTCATTCCTGAATATAAGCAGTTCACTTTTACTTGTAGTGGAAATTCACCTCAAAAGTCATCTCATGACACATGAAGAGCTGTGGCTGTGTGTCAATTCACGTTAACTCACGCCGTGGGGGAAAGTCAGGGTCAAACTCCGATCACCTGAATTGGAGTTAAATGGCACAATAATGAATCATGTTGGTTATTCAACAGCAGCAGTGGCAAGGTGAGTTTTTATTTTCATTTTGACTCATGCTTTAAGTTTTTTCCCAGGAAAATGTGAGATCAAAATATCAGGATATGACGAGATCAGAGGCATGCTAATGACCACATCAGTAATCGTCCTGTCTTCTGTCTGAGGGAGAGGAGGAATGCTCTGAGACAAATATTTGGATTTCTGAGATTATATTGGTAGATTTGTGAAAAAACCAAACCACATCCAGTTTTTTTAAGCATTCCAAGACCTGATGTGTTTGTTTTAACCCTGACCCAATCATTGATGATTTGCCGACATTTGGGACTTAAAAATTTCAGTAAAAAAAGTAGTGCTAGCTGCTCTGCACAGTGTTTTGAAACACGTCCAGAAATATTTTTTGGGCCTGGACTTTTGGGGGGATTAATATTTTTTAAAAGGGCACAAGACCTTTGATTTCTTGAAGGTCAAATCTAGAGAGGCAGAGGGAGGAGGGCATCACAGTGGTCATGCACTCATTGCTGCTGCTCTCAAAGTGGCAGAGGAAAGTGTTAAACTGGTTAAATGTCTCCATACATCACAAAGGTCATTTCCCCGTGCCCTTGTGTGGAATGATATCATGGTTTTAATGCCCTGACATGCCTTTCTGGGTTTACCAGATGATAGTGTGCCCTCTGTCCTTTGTTTGTAGTTGTTGTACTTGTCATTTTATTGTTGGGCTTTCAATTTGCCCTGCAAGTCCCTTCTACCCGTTTCATCAAAATGTTTGTATTCTTAGTTCTTCTTAATAATGAGGCGCTTCAATTTGTGGGACAACAAAAGCTTATTATTTGAAAAACTTCAACAGTTGTAGTTGGGATCACACAGCCTGCACAGATATTTAAATAGTCAGTGCTAGAGTCCACTTGATCATTTAACTCAGTGTTCTCAAAGACCTCCGATAATGTGCAGTCAAAGCACCCCTGTAGGGTTGTTATGCTGATACTATTCCACACTTTGACAGATCCCACAAGAGGCCTCTCCCTATCTAGCAACACAACCTGTATGAAGAACAGTGAGCAACAAACCTCACGTTAAACTTATCCAGCTTTCATACTGAGGCTTAATCTGTAAATTACTCCTCAAAGTTCTCCTTCCATCTCACATTTCCGTCCCCATCCTTCATCACCCAAACCTGCTGCACATCCTTCCCAGCTCGATCCCTCTGCCTCGCCAGACGATACAGATCCTTTTCTCCTTCCTTAGTGTCCAACCTCTCATACAGCTCATCAGATGCCTCCTGTTCAGCCTTTGTCACCTCCCTCTTCTCCTTACATTGCATCTCCTTGTATTCCTATCGACTCTTTTCTGTTCTATCGCTATCCCACTTCTTTCTCACCAACCTCTTCCTCTGAATACTCTAATGTACATCCGTGCTCTGTCCGGATGACACCAAACACCTCCCTACCTGTCTCCCTGATCACTGTTGCTATGGTTACCCAGTCATCTGGCAGTTCTTCACAACCACCCAGAGCCTGTATCAACCTCTCCCTGAAGTCCTCACAGCAGTCTTCCTTCTTCAGCTTCCACCATTTGATCCTCTGCTCCGCCTTTGCTCTCCTCCTCTTCCTGACCACCAGAATCATCCTCCACACGACCATCCGATGCTGTATGGCTACACTCTCTCCTGTCACCACCTTGCAGTCTCCGATCTTTTTCAGATTGCTTCGTTTCCACAGAATGTGGTCCACCTGTGAGCTCCTCCCTCAGTTCTTATATTCACCCTGTGTTCTCCCCTCTTCTGGAAGTAGGTCTTCACCACAGCCATTTCCATTCTTCCTGCAGAATCCACCACCATCTGTTCTTCCAAGTTCCTTTCCTTGAAACACCAAACACCAAACCTGCTCCTCAGCTCCTCATCACCTCTGTTCCCTTCACCAACATGCCCACTGAAGTCATCAACACTCATCATCACACCTTCAATTTCCAGCTTCACACTCATGATCCTGTCTGACACTCTTCTCATTTCTACAACATTCTTTGCATGCTCTTCCTTCAGGATCAGGCCTGCTCCATTTCTCTTCTTATCCGCACCATGATAGTACAGTTTAACCCTGCTCTTATGCCTTTAGCCTTGCTACCCTTCCACTTGGTCTCTAGCACACACAAAACATCAACATCAACATCAACATTCTTCTCTGCATCATGTCAGCCAGCTCTCTGCCTTTGCATCTCATCGCACCAACATTTAGAGTGCCTATTTTCAGTCCTACACTCCCTACTTTCGTCTTCTCTCTCTGTCTCCTGAAGTATTTCTCTCCTCTTGTTTTCCAACTAACAGTAGCCCGATTTCCGCCGGTACCTGTTTGTCAACAGCGCCTTTTGAGGTCATTGTTAACCCAGGCCCAAATCGATGCGGTATGAAATCCGTTTTCACGATTAGCAAATTTGATTCGTTTAAGGGTTTACGCTGGATGCCCTTCCAGACGCAACCCTCACCATTTATCCGGGCTTAGGAGCTGCACTAGAAATAAACTGGTTTTTGCCCCTTAGTGGTTGGTTTGCATTACCTGAACACAAACACAAATATGGTAGTATTTCATTGTTTTGTTTAGAACTTCCTCTGTTCAATGTTTCAGGGTCTGAAAACGGGTTCCTTCTACTTCCCAGGAGGTGGGGTCACATATGGTGGACAGGCTGTCAACAAAGCAATTGTGGAGATGTCTGGCCATCCAGATGACAATGAGACTGAGTGGCGTCACAATATTGACAGGGTGATGAGCTGGTTCTCTGATGAAAACTTTAACTTGGTGACATTGTACTATGGCGAGCCTGACAATGTAGGCCATGCAAAGGGGCCGGACCACCCAGATAGGAAAGTAATCATCAAACAGATCGACCGCACCATTGGCTACCTGAGGGAGGCTATCGTTCGCCATCATCTCACTGACAAACTCAACGTCATCATCACCTCGGACCATGGCATGACTACTGTCAAGAAGCGACCACAGGTTGACGAGATCATTCTCAACAAGTACCTGAATTTACTCAAGCTCGCCAGCTTTGAGATCCTTGACTATGGTGGCTTCGGCATCTTGACACCACGTCCAGGCAAGGAGCAGGAGGTGTTCAATGCTCTGTCCAATGCCCCCAATCTGACAGTCTACAAGAAAAACGAGATTCCTGAGAGCTTCCATCTTGCCAAGAGTGAGCGGCTACCTCCCATCGTGATTGTTGCAGATCTGGGATTCAACTTGAACTCCGTGAGTTTCTTGAGTTTTACCTGAAATCTTCAATTGTCATTGAACTAGCTCATAAAGCTATGTAGTCGTGATACGTGATTGCCCAAGGCCCTGTTGGTTTCATCTGAAAATACCAAATAAATGGAGGACAAAAACACAGTATAGTGTCAATAACTGAATGATATATGACACTGTCAACACTGATATCGTTTAATCACCTCTGATCATCAAGTCATGAAAAATCTGTCCACCAGATTTTTATAAATCTGAAAACATAGCTTTGAAATGAAAACTTCAAGTGGAACCTTAAACAAAGCATATTTTGAATTAAAACCTGCTATCAAATTCAAATTTGTTTCTTGCTAAGGACTTACTATATACCTCTTTGATCATTGATAGTACACCGGTGCACTTATTAGTACAAAATATACTTAGCCAAAATCAAAATCAAATCAAATCAAATTTTATTTGTATAGCCCGAAATCACAATTTACACATTATCTCACTGGGCTTTGACAAACTGTACAGATGTGACATCCTCTGCCCTTAGACCCTCGAACCGGGTGAGGAAAAACTTAAAAAAACCCTAAACAGGGAAAATAAGAAACCTCAGGAAGAACCACAGAGGAGGGATCCTTCTTCCTAGGACGGACAGACGTGCAATAAATGTCACTTGTACAGAACACAAAAACATGATAACAACAATTCATTTAGAATGTATAAAACATCCATGAGTCCCAGAGTCTGTGAATTCTATAAATCCGGATGTGTGGAAAGTCTAGTGATCCAGACGCAGGTGGACTCTGTTGGTCCAGGAGTCATTGTACTCCATGTAGGAAGATCTGGGTGTTGCTGAGTCCAAGAGTATGTAGAATCTGTAAATCCAGGGATATGTGAAGTGTAGTGGTCCAGAAGCAGGTGTAGTCTATTGATCCAGAAGCCATTGTGATCTGTGGGTCCCGATTTGCACTTGGAAATCCAGCCTAGGATCCAAGTCACAGGATCCAAGTCACAGGATCTCCTTTCCTAATGTGGCCAGGAGGCATCAGGCAGGACCACAGCAGCACCTCCCACCGCGACCTAGAAAAACCTGCAGGATGGTAAAGCACAACGACTCCGGGGAAGAAGTAAAGTTAGTGTAAGGATATGGACATTTACAGGAGCAGAGAAGGAGTCGGAGTCAGAGGGGGGAGAGAAGAAAGCTCAGTGAATCATGGAGTGTTCCCCCAGCAACCTAAGCCTATAGCAGCATAACTAAGGGCTAGATAGGCCAGCCTTAACTATAAGCTTTATCAAAAAGGAAGGTTTTAAGCCTACTCTTAAAATCAGAGAGTGTGTTTGCCTCCCGTACCAAGACTGGAAGATAGTTCCACAGGAGAGGAGCTTGATAGCTGAAAGCTCAAAGACAAAAGTTTATTCTTAATGCAATGACAATATCTACTATTGGTTCCTGACTTGACTGACTTTAACAAGTGAACACTTGAGCACTTTCTGTACTCACGACAGGGCTCATTTGATGGCAGCATGAGTCATAGATCAGTTGTCAGTGAGATCAGAGGATAAAGCACCAGGACAGGATGTGATGTAAGAAGCAGAAGTACTATGACAACTCTCAATCTGTTTCCCAACAGAGATTTATTGTTTATGTCAACAAAGGCGATCATGGCTACCACAATAGAGAGATGGACATGAAAACCATCTTCTGGGCCTTTGGACCCGACTTCAAGAAGAACTTCCTGTCTGAGCCATTTGACAGCATCCACATTTACCCTCTGATGTGCAAACTGCTGCAGATCGAACCAGCACCACACAATGGGTCGCTGAGTGTTACTGAAAACCTGCTGCACAGCGGTGAGTTTTTTTTTAAATTTTTGTTTCACTCAAAGATGTTGGTGGTTCCCCCAGAGAAATTTTACCTCAAAATAACTTGTTTTAGTTTATTTCATAATGCACATGTGTTATGGTGAGCAAGTCTCACCATAACCTGGCAGCCAATTAACTATCTTAACTATCTAAGTGGCACAATATTTTGTCCAATGTGGAGTCTGATTTTTGCTTTATACTGCTGGTTCAGCAAGCCTTTAACAACCTCAATTTATCACGGAACACTATCAAGAATAAAGTTATATTGTAAGATCAAATGGGGCCACATTATGCCTTAAAAATCACCACAGACGGTACCATCCTAGAGAATGTCATCACCTATAAATGCGAAATCTGGAAATCGAAATCTAGACTAATTGTTCTTCTCTCACAATGTTAACATGTTGCAGTCAAAGGTCAAGACAAAAATTTTCAATCTAAAAAACATTCTTGTAGATCTGCAGCCATAATCTTGATTGTTTAATGACCATCATCCCCTCATTCGACTATGGAGACACAATCTATAGAGCTTGGTATGCAAAGAACACTTTGCAGAAGACCAGCACAATTTACCAATGTACTATATGTTTTGCTACGAGTGCCCTTTTCAGAACACATTACTGACATTTGTGGTCCCTCATTAAACAGCCTTCTCTACATCCATATCGAAGCCAGTTACTGCAGCTATCACCAGTGACCAATCACAATACAGTCCTTTTCATACATCAAAATCAATATCCTCTAAACCCAGCTCATCCTTTCCTGCTGTCGTTCCGGTTTGCTGCTGCAAACATTTGGAATTTGTTACAAAAAACTCTAAAACTGGAAAAATTTATCAGTGTCACAACTTTTAAAGGGCTTCTTTTAGATGTTTGTAACGATGCTTGAAAATGTTTTACTTCTGCCTGACTTGCCTAATCACTAGACATGTCTTATGTGCCTGGTTTTACTGCTTAATGCTTAACTGCAAAATCATCATATCTTCTTTTATAAACATTTATAAACAGTGTACTTGTAGAAAAACAGAGTAATTGTTGTACTAAGGGAGCATTTCCCCAGTGCAATTAGACTTTTCAACACCTCTGTTACTAGACACTAGACACTTTACCTGGTAAAATCATTCAACTCCTCCTAGCTGCACTGAACTCCGCACTCTCTGCACGTCTGTATATACTGTTAGAATTTTACTGCCTATGATTATTATACTGCCGTGAACTGCCTATAGTGTGTATATTTTTGTACTTTTATACTTTGTAGTGTTATATGTCCACTGGTCGTGTACCAGAATATTCTTGCTGCGTTGACAAAATTATTTTCTTACGGGGAGTAATAAAGTCATCTCTATCTCTCTCTCTATTTGATCTAGAGTGAACATGGGTCATTTTGTGATATAAAGAACAGTATAAACTGTGAACTTGCTACAGTATTGACTGTGCTTGTCTGGAGTAATAACTGGTTATGTGCTGCAGTATAAAATTATGTACTCGCTGTTGTATAAACTGTGTTTTTGCTGCAGTATTGACTGTGTACTCACTGCGGTAATTATGTGTACACACTGCAGTATTGACTGTATACTTGCTACAGTAATAACTGTGTGTTGTCTGCAGGTGGACCCCCAGGTGCTCGGCTGTCTGCACTCCTACTGATGTTAGTGCTCCTCTCAGTTTTGGCTCAACTGTAACTGATCCACATTCAGCATCCCTTGGTTGTCGCTGGGTTCTGT
>KV751415.1:28650-46153 GCA_001698575.1 Mola mola
GGGCCGCCTGCTTTGAGTCACTGTTGCAATACTAAAAAATAAAGTATTGACTGACTTCAGAAAAAATAATGAGAAACAAAAAGAAGCACCATAAATGAGGATGAAACTGTGGACACTTGAAAGTGTTCAACTCCCAGCTAAAGTTCGATGTGAACAGATGACTGACTGTTAAACACATGCTGCAAAGGGTTAATACTTTTCGTCTCTGTCATTTTAGACACTTTAAATCAGCATCAAGAATTTTGTTAACAAAATTTTTTTTCTTTTATTTTTTTGCCGTCTGAAGAAAAACAATTTCCAAAACTTTTTTTTTTCTGCAGCATGAAACTGAAACTCTATTTTTCATAAACAATCCAACAAAATAAACCCAAAACAGCATATTTAGCTTATGTTTACAGTCATCAGCATCACCTTTAACATTTATAAATGGCTTTAATAATGCGCTCCAATGATGTTGGGTTATTTAAAAGCCTTGAGCTTCGTGTTTATGTCCCACTTAGTTGGTAAACTATTGACAACAGCTGTTCTACATTTCCACACAGTACAATACCAAAACCAAAGCTTTTTTCTTGGTGTTTTATATTGAAATCAGAACAAGCAATAGGTGATCTGACATCTGAGAGACGTGCTTCATCAGTCTGACTCTGGGAAATCATGGAGCTAATAATCTATCCTTACTTAGGATGTTACTTAGGCTCTCCAAAGCCAGAGAGTCAACTCGCAGCGTCGTTTCTCTCTTTCTGCACAACACTGACCTATAAAGGTCAGAAACAGAATAAAACATGTCTCAGTCAATTTAGATACCAACTCTGAGAACTGCTGGGGAAGAATGTGGGCATTCTGACACTGTAGACAGTCTAAACCAGTGGGCCCTCAATAGGCGGCCAGCGAGCTGCCTATCTGTGGACCCTGAGCTGAATGTGTTACTGCTTCACTGTGTGTGTTTTGGTTGGTCAGCACGTGTAAATGGGCCGCAATCTCCATGCCGACGATGCGCTGACAGGCTGTTAGGTGGGTCACTGAGATTCACTGCTGCAGTGAGAACGCCACTTTTTTAATGTCGCTTTTGAAGCGGTTAGCTTATCCATACTTTGCCAGTAGTAGGAGCTTAGTTTGGATGAAAATGGCGTGTTCCAATTTCACTGGTGAAAGAAAAGTGGACGGTAAAAATCGTCAATTCAAAGAGGAATGGACTGAACTATTTGCATTCATTCTCCCTCCAACCAGCACAAGACCGATGTGCCTAATATGCCAGGAGACTGTAGGTCTGGTGAGGATATCCAATTTGCAACGGCATTATGAAAACCAAACATAGGAATTTTAAAGAGACCTTTCCTCAAAATTCAGAGGTAAGAACAACAAAAATCAATGAACTGAAATCACCATATCAAGCTACAAGCAGGATTCTTGTTACATCTATGAAACATCAACAAAAAGCAACTGAGTGCTCACTCAGAGTAGCATGGGTGCACAAGAAGCCATTCTCTGATGCAGAAATAATAAAACAATGTATGACTGAAGTGATGGACACCATGTTTGAAGGCAAAAAAAAGGAAATGACAGCCAGAAATCAAGCAAATGCACCTCTCAGATTCCACAGCAACCTGACGTACTGAAGTACTGGCTGGTGATCTAATTAAACAGCTTTGTGGTGAGATAAAAAATGCAGAGTGAATTTCCTTACCTGTAGATGAGTCTACTGACACCACTGATAATGCTCACTTGATGGTGTTCGTGATGTATTATCATGAGCTAAGGAGGGCGTTTGTTGAAAATGTGTATGTGGGGGGGGGACACTTATAACGCAATACTGGAAATACTGAATGAAAAGGGATAGATGTGAAGAAAGTTGTCAGTTGCTCCTGATGGAGCTCCAGCTACGAAGGGGAGGGAGAGAGGACCGGTTCAGCGCGAACGTTCCCCACCCTCACATGACACCTTACTACTGCATAATTCACAAGTCCGTCCTTTGTGCAAGTCGCTGACAACTGTACTCTGAAATCATGGCAACAATGATGGGACTTAAACGTTTTGAGAGCATCTTCTGCACCGTTGACCCAGTTGACCCATATAACATGACCTAATGACCTAAATCTGAAGCTACAAGGGAAGAACTACACAGTGTGTGGGCTGATGTGAGCAGTGCTCGCTTTCCAGAGGAAACTGTAGGTCTTCAAAAGTGACCTAAAGGTAGGCTGTTTAATATTTTCTACTACACACATTACCTGGATTCTACTTAACATCTTTCTGATACTTCATGCCCTTTTTAAAGCAGAGCTTCTTATTCCTTTTTAATTTTTATCTACAGGAGGAACTGTTCCACTTCCCCAAACTTTGCTGATTTCAAAGCACAGTTTGAGGACTTCATATAGGGAAAACAAGTCCTTCTGTGCATTGACAATCCATTTTATTGTTAGAAATGTGAGAGACGTCTTCCCATGGGCCACAGCGGCTTTACTGCAAAGTGACTTAATCGACCTCCAGAAACACGTTGCACTGAAAGAGACTCAGTTCGACGTTATCACCTTCTGGACAAATATGGTAACTGCAGCTAATTCCCTTCTGCTGTATAAGAGGCAATTCACATTCTCACAATATTTGGATCAAATTACAGCTGTGAATCTGCATTCTCAACGATGAACGTTGTGAAGAACTAGTACTGCAGTCAAGTCACAAATGAACACTGGCATCAGTGTCTCTGCCCGGCCATCACACCATTTGTGCCAAAGTTTGCAACGGACACAAGATGACTATTTCTATTACCTCTCATTTAGGAGCAGTGTTTGACACAATGTAAAATAGTTTTTCATTTCACTTTGATTGCTGAGATCTTGATATATTTGTTTACCAAAGGATTCTATGGAGGGGTTGATTTTTTGTGTACTTGAAAGGGACATTTTGTTTTATTTTAGCATGTATGTTGATTTTTGAATTCCTGAGATCCTTGATTCCCCTTAGAGCAACAAAACATTTTTCCTCCTCTCCTGTGGTCCTTCGTGTCTATATTCAAAAAGAAAAAGGGCTCTTCAACCCCCCTCCTGATATATTTGTTTTGAATTCCTTGCAGGGGTTTTTGTTTTGTTTTGTTTTATTTGAGTATTTATTTGAATTTATGTAAAAATGGAAATGGTATTTTATTTTATTTTAGTATGTATTTTTGTTGTTGTTTTGAATATGACTGTATTATGGCTTGTGGCTTGACCGACAATACTAAATGGACCTTTGACACATTGAAAAAGTATTATTAATTAGATAATTGGAGTTAAGCAGAGAGACTTGTGCTCCCCTGGGAGAAACCAGTGGCACAAACGGCAAAATAAATTATCAGACAACCAGAACACATAATTCCCAGTTTATCAATGCTATTATATTAATGCCCTCAGGGCAGCGCTATAGAACGATTGAAATATTTGTGTAACATCAAGTCCTGTTTAGGTACAAAATGTGTTGTTTGCACTGAGTTAGGATGGGACCTCACTGACTTGTTCGCTCTGGCACAGCTCACTAAACTACGCCTGCTTTTTGTTTGTTCTGTCACTTTGGGTCGACCGAAGGGACTGAACGGTCCTTCGGGATAAATAAAGTCTTCTGAATCTGATCTACAGCTGTACTTAAGGAAAGCATTTTTTCACTTCCTCTCAAAGTGAGTCACAGCCAATCAGATTTCACTTAGCTGAGGCTAAAGTGACACAACAAGCGGCCGTCGACTCAGTTTGTTCACTACAGTCAGTTATAAAACCTTATTCACACTGTGGTGGTTCAATGATTTACAGACTACATATGAGCCAAAGAGTAGGGGCAAGGACCAGGACCGTTCTCACTGGTTACCTGCTGCTGTGCTGCAGAGTTCTGCTGCTGGCATAGTTCGACGAAAATGATTTCCAAATGCTGCTTTTGGCCAGTTCCTGAGAGATGTTCACCTGTGATGGGTCCACGCTGCACACATACACACACACAGTCTCATTTAGCTTTGTGACAGCAGACCTTCAACAGAATAAGTGTCTCCTGCAGAGTCGGCGTCAGCAACTCACCGTCTTCTCTGTTTGGTCAGGACGTCATACGGCTGCTTGTCCTCTGTCTCCTCGATCATCCGCTCAGTGTCCTGGAACAAACACACCTCGGTTATGTCAGAGAGCGCGCCAACTCTGAGTCAGTATAAAACTTCAGCTGGACACTCACCACCTCCTTCGTCTTGTTGTCCTCCCTCTTCTTCTTGCTCTCTGGTATCAGGTCATCCAGCCAGCTCAACTCTCTCTTGGTAAAGCAGAAATCCAGAAGTTTCCGGATGAAAACCAGAGCCAGAACCTGTGGGGGACAGTAGGCAGAGACGAGTTGTTGCCTTAAAGTTTGAATAAAAGGCTGTTGTACGTTTGTCTCACCATCATGGGAAAGACAACAGCAGCGGCCGAAGCCTTGATGGTCCAGAGGACGACGAGGCAGGACAGCTGCACTGCAGTGAAGACGTGAACCTTCCAAAGAGGGACATAGCGCAGGTAAATCAGGTCGGGCTGGTGTTTGGCTGGCATGCCGAACAGTTTAATTCGGTCGAACAGCTGCAGGATGGAGAAGACATTAGACAGACAGACAGACAGACAGATAGCCAGAGTGACAAACATACAGACATGGAAACAGACCTGAATGCCTTTTAGCGAGGACACTCCCATGTAGAGGAAGACTCCATACAGGACTGGCATGGGTATGAACTGAAAGACAGAATGATGACACGGATCAGAGAGGGTCGTCTCCAAGCTCGACACTGGAGCCACCATGAGTCGTGGCTGGAGGACAAATATGTAGGGACGACTGTGAGAGACCTCCAATGTTGGCCAGTGAAGCAGAAATGTAGTATCTCTTTACATGTGAAAGTTTTCATCAGGTCTGGTGAAAAAAGAGAAAACAGATGTTGAGAGGTGTGATGTCACCTTCAGGGCGGAGGTCATGAAGATGGAGCAGCCCATCAGGATGAAGATCATGAAGCCAGTGACTCGCTGCTCTCTGATGCCCAGGAACTTTGGTTGCTCGCCGGGCGCTGCACACTCTGACTCCACCTTCAGACTGTTGACGTGGGAGATGGAGAGCACGGTGGCTGCAACAAACCACGGCAGGCCCATGATGGAGCATACGCCCAGCATCACCGTCACCACAAGCAGGTCTAGATGGTAGCCATAGCCCTTCTGCAACCAGACCCACACAGACAGACAATTTAGCATGGAGCTACCCAACTATGTTCACTGCCAACAGTGCTAACAGCTGTCCTGACCTTCAGTTTATTCTCCTTCCTGTTGACAATGACGGCGGTGATCTGCTGGTCCATGAAGATGAGGATGGTGCAGAGCAGAGCAGGGACAGCAGCGGCCAGCAGTGTCCACCACGGGTTTGGACCGAGTGGTGAGATCAGCCACCCTCGAGTCTGTGACGTGGGCTGAACGGACAAGAGCAGCTTTAAAAGATCCAATTGTCAAAACACACAGCAGCATCACGGCGGCCAGAAACCAATACCAAGAAACATGTAGATCAGGTTCTGATAGAAACTGGACCTGTGAAACTTGCAGATCAGGCTCTTACAGAAACCGGACTGCGAAACCTAAAGATTAGGTTCTAATAAAAACTGGATCCGTGAAACCAGATGATCAGGTTCTGCTTGAATGTGGACCTGTGAAACATGAAGGTCAGGAAGTTTGGGTTCTGATAGAAACTGGACCTGTGAAAGCTGAAGTTTTCTCTGAGCCTGTTGAACCTCATGTTGTTGAGTAACAAAATACTGTACTGAATGTAATGAACAATACAGCCTGATGGGGGCAGCATTGGGGCTGAGGGTATCCTTACTGTCGTGTTTAATGTCATCGATTTAAAATTGCCTTCACTAATGAAGAACAGCATAAATGTGCAGATGAAAAGTCATTCCTCTATTTTGTCTTCTCGTCATGCTGAAATTCGGGGTATTTTCCCTTCAGGCTTGAGCCCATTACAAATATGTCAGGCCATCAAAGAAATAAAACGGCTGATAAAACAATATTTTCCTTGGTCGGCGAAGCTTCTCAGGCTCGACTTTCAGAACCACGGACTGTGACCAATGACCAATGATAAATGTTATTTATCACTGGTCCCATTACACACAGGGCGTTACTCCTGAACTGAACCAGAATTACTCATTTGTCATCATAACAAAAAGTATGTGTGTGTGTGTGGGGGGGGGGGGTTACCTCAAAACGGTCAGGAACTTTGAGTTTGGGTGTAGGAACTCCCATCAGATAATCCAGCAGCACCATGATCATGATAGTCAGGAAGACCGCAAAGTCACTGATGGTGGACCGAACCTGTGCACATCAACATTTCTTCTTATGTCCATCATGAAATTGATTTTAGGCGATAAAAACACAGAGAACCCTGAAGTGCTGAAGGATGATTTCATTAGTGTGTGATGTGCAGTGCTGACGCTGTGTAAAATATTAATACACCCTCATCAAAACACTGCATGTGAGGGGCAGGGACAAAATGCTTGTGACATTTTGATCGCTCAGGCAGCACTGTGCTAAAACACACGACTCAACACGGACTCACAAACACTTCTTAAAACTGTCGTTACTTAACACATCACTGATTTGTAAACCGAAGTTCAGCCTGTAGCATGTGAAGCATCCGGAAACAATCATGCGTCTGCAGACCCGAGCTCATCTGACACGGACTGACGCAACGAGGACAGGCATCCTTTGGTCTGAGTCCACATTCCACAGTATTTAATAATCCACAGCAAAATTGCAGCTTTTAATTTAAAAACACAAACTCTTACACAAACTCTTAAAGTTTTACTTCCAACAGTTACACTTAGACTAATAAAATTGCTTGTTCTTCCCACGTCACACTGAATGCAGCGGACCACTCGACTGTCTCCAATAATATGAATGAACCAAATACTCGACATGCACAGCCGGACATTTTTACAAGCAGACAGGCCTTCACTTCAACCAGGTTACCTCAGACATAAGACTGACTGCTGTTCCGGTCAGTCAGCTCCCTGAAACTGCTTCTCTGCCCCTTTAGGGTCTTGCTGTTTCAAATTGTCCCTCAGACATCCTGTCTCCTCTCCTGTCCAACACTGGATGGACACATTAAATTTTTACATTTTACATAATTTACTCACAAATTTGCGTCACCCCGATGTGCAAAGGCCTTGAGTCAACACAGAAAAAAAGAAATGAAAGATGTCAGTCTCTAAAAGCAGGGTTTGCAAGTTTGAATTGATGCATTTTGGTATATTTTTTGCTATCCTAAAAAGAAAGGCTGTGTTTACTCACATAGCCTCAAATAACCTTGCACATAACAACAACAATAATAACTGGTGTCATTATCGGCAGATATCCAAAGCCAGGTATCTGAATCAGATTGGAACTGAAAAAAGTAGATCAGTGCATCTATAATTGAAAATGTGAGGAATACATTCAAGCACAGGGTTAGGGTAAGTGTGACAACGGAGACGTTGGACTTTTGCACAGCTGAAGTCATATTTCAAGTAATAATGAGACAGAATTCTACTTTACAAAATTCAGTCTGTCCTCTCCTCTCTGAAAAAAGAGAAAGTGATGGCAAACCAGCTTCTGTCCCCATTTTATTGACTCAGGTTGCAGGAATCAAATCAAAAGTGAGCATATACTGTTCTTATGAAAGACAGTAAAGTTTAAAATCTCGTTGTTGAACTGCATTCTAATACATTTAGGTTAAAAAGGAACGTGACTCGTTGATTCTGTTCATTTTGAAGGTTTGTACTCAGACCATGAAAATACAATTTTATGACATTAAAAACTTATGTGAACAATAAAATGTGTGATTCATGTTTGTGTGAAATATACACACCTTGGTCGGGAAGTATCTCTTGGTTCTCATCTGTTTGAAGAAGGAAGATAGGAGGAAGGTGGTGAAGAAGAGGATGACAGACCAGAAGAGGACATCAGGGACAAAGGGACCAGGGTGGCTGCAGGCGGAGCCGATGAACTGGCCGTGTAAATTCATACAGTCCTGGACACAGAGAGCATTGAACTGTGGGTCCTGTGATGAACAATACAATACTTTTACTGAAAAAAGCAACACAAAAAATAGACAACACGACCAAGGAGATTGCGTGTCCACAGACCCATCCAGGCAGACGGCGGGTCGATCTGGGTCACAGAGTGGATGCAATAAGGCAGCTAAAACGAAAGACGGCAGCAATACACCAACACAGCGTGTAGCCTGCCTACTCAAAGACGTCCTATGCACGTGCCACACATCTTACGCACACCCAGCAGGCAAAAACCTGCCAGTCGCACGCTAACGTAAACATGCTGTCAGTGTGGAAGTTCTTCACTGTAAGAGAAGACACGGAGTTCCCAATTTTTCATACCAGTAAAGCTAAAGCAAACCATGGGGGAACCACCGCAAAAAACGTTCAGAGCAAAAAAAACCTAATCAGACACTAAAACACCATCATCCATGAGCCGTTTGTATTAGTCAGAGCTCTGAGCCAACCACAAGCCAGCAGCCTCTTATATCTTTCCTTGGTATGAGCAGAGAAAAGACAAAAGCTATTACAAGGAACATTCTAGAATTCATGGATAAGCAGCCGCTCTCTGATTGAAGATAGAGGCTTCATAAATCTGATAAATTACCTCAGCCCAAAATAACATTGCATTGCCCGAGTTATTTAATCTTGTCTCATGTGGCACACAATGTGGAAATCAGTCTTACAGCTGATATTAGGTCATGTAGTGTAAGCTTGATGTCAGTGTTGAGCCTGACTGCTCAGTGGGTGGACAATATTTTCCAGTAGCAAGAAGTTCTTCTACACTGTCAAGAAATGCCAGCGTCCCATATTGCTACAAACCTTACAGTCAGAACATTTTGTATTAAAGAAAAGTTGAGATTTGTTTGTATATGCTGTCAATCATAGGTTTTAGAAGAAAAAATGTTTTAATTAGCAGGTTACTCACACACAAAAAAGGGTAACTGGTGCATCTCTAATATCAACCTTTGATAACTCAAACTCACCACCATTAAGCATCAAGCAGTCGGGCTCCACTGAACTGATCAAATGTGAAAATAATCTCTCGGGCGATGTTTTGTTCTTCACACCGACACACACAACAACATAACGAAGAGTGAACCTTCAGGGTCAGCTGCTCCCACTCGATGGTCTCCGAGCTCAGGTTCCTTTGGCTCCATAGCTGTCGGATTTCAGCCGAGGTATTGGCAGGTGGAGAACACCGACACCTGCAACACAAGACGCAGGAACACAGTGCCATTGATCCAATCAGCCTTTTGAAATGAGTCAGCAGCTTCCCTCAGCAAACTGGTCCAAAGAGCACAATGAAGTTACTCTGCTCATTGCTGCTTGAACTATTTCTGCTCGAGTAAAATTATTATACACACAGGATTGTACAGAATAATATTTTATTTTTGTGTACAGTCTTGCTGCTCTACAGTATACTGTAACACACCATGGGAGTATTAAAACTATTGGAGGCAAATAGGGGAAATAATATATATAATGTTATTTCATTCATTTATTATTTATTTTTATTTTATTTTATTTTATTATTTTTACTACTATCTGTGGAGCTACTGCTACATGTAAATTTCCCTGATTTTCCATGTTTCTCTGAGGGATCAATAAAGTCTCAGAGAGAGCCAGCATGCTGCCGTCCTCACCTGTAGGTCAGGTTTTCCAGCTGGTTGTGCGTGTTCACGGGGTAGACGTCCCCAAGGTGGACCAGCTTCTCCAGGGCCTCGTAAATAAAGATGATACAGATGAGGGCAGCGAAGGCCTCTTCCGTGAAGCGGGTGATGTAGCAGATGAGAGAGCTGGCATCAGTGGCAACCAGTAGCAGGCAAAAGAAGGCCGTCCAAAGTCCGATACTGGTCCGTAGGGACAGGTAGGACAGGCCGTAGTCACTGAGGACACACAATATAACAAGGCTCACACAAGTGTTTGAAATGTTGTAACACAATCTCTGCTCAGCATCTGAACTAAATCAACTCACTCACATTATGACCAACTTTTCACACAAACATTTCCCAAAGTTTGAAACAAACACAAACACAGGAGCTGATTAAAGTCAACAGGATTTGAGATCTGGCCAGTAAAAGAAACAGCAACCTAGCTTGACTGTTCATCATATTTTCTTCTTTAGTTTAGAACTGATTCTGCCTGCAGTAATCAGTGCCATCAGTCAACAAATACTCAGGAGAAACCGAGGCCAACAACCTCTCAGCAGCTCTATAAAGAGTTGCCGTCCCTTCATCCCCCTCACTCATCATGTTCTTGTGTGCCGAAGTCCTGCTGCTGCTTAGCCTGGCCCGCCTGGCCCAGCTCAGCCATGCACAGCCCGCTGATGACCTCAATGAGCTGAAGAAGGTGCAGGCCGTCCTGGAGGGTATGCAGGTTGAGAGACGGGGTAAGGCTGCAACAAAGTACACTGTGCTGTGAATGAACAGGACTCCCACGTGGTCAGGTTTGCTTTAAGTATTTCTGTTCCCCTGCGCTCTGAACGTCCTGCAGTATGGCTGGTTTCTGTTGGCTGTTACCAGTAAAGTAAGGTGTCCCCAAATGTGCGTGTTTATTATGCAACCAATTAGTAAACAGAAAAACTTCATACAAAACATTTTGAAATGGCTAAATTCTGTGTTTACTGAATATTGTGCAGTAAATATATAAAAGAATATGTCACAGTGCTTTTTATTAAAGTTGTTGAAAATTTACAAAAGAGGACGAAATAATACAAAAATGTATAATGTATTTTGAAATCAGGTGCAATACTGTGTTGTAGAGTTGTTTTTCATTTTTAATTAACTAAACGTTCTTGTTGTATTGTAATGGCAATTTCAAGGTTGTGTGAACCCGCCATGTATTTTTCTACTGTGCAACTTGTTTTTCTAAAGAATTGGCGGGCTCCGTGGGGTCACACAAGGGGCAGCCAGTTATATGAACCTGTCCTTGTGTGAACTCAAACGGTCCCCGCCTTAGATGCTCTTAGATGCTCTTAGATGCTCTTGGATGTCTTAGATGTCCTTAGATGTTGACTTAGATGTCTTAGATGTCCTTAGATGTCCTTAGATAACTTAGACAATCCAGCCCTTTCTCATGTTATAAAAGCGGCATGTTCTCGCTGTCTCTTTGCACTCTCAGGCAGACAGCGCTGCTCTCTGTTTGACTGGTGACTTGAAGCTTCAATAAAAATACCCAAAGACAATTGGTGATTTTCTCTCTCAGCCTTATTACAGAATGACAGTCATAGATAGATAATTTCCAACACAAAATTGGTGTCAGAAGTGGGATCCCTGGATGATCGTCGGACCGGTGACGGACGGTGAAAGGCCAACCAGATCCACAGAAAAAGGATCTGCCTCCTATCCGACCAGTTCTTGCGGACGAGAGGACCGACCGGATCCGGACCATCCGACAATCATCACGGGATTCCACGAAGGACCCATTGCGTCCTCCTAAACTTAAGGGTAAGAATTCCGACTGTTAAAATCAATTTGAAATATTTGAGAGAAGTCTCATTGTCTGGTATCGATCCTCATAACTCCTACATCCGGGGTCAGGGACCTGGCAGGACGAGAACGGTGATAATTCATTGGTTAGGAACCAATTACGGGACATCTAGTCAGGGACATTTGTCTGGCAGTAACATAAAACTAAGTCAGGGACTAGTTTATAGAATTATTCACTGGGTTTCAGGGACGCCTGAAATTATTTTCCAAAATGGGAAACAAGAATAGTAGAGGAGGATCTGATCCAGTCGTATGGAACTCACCAATAATACAGGATATGAAAAGAAAACATGGGGATGAGTGTACACAATGTTTAACACAGTGGGTTGAGAACTATGGCTTTCCCAGTGGGGGAAGCCTGAGTGGAAGATAATAGTCTCAATTATGGGAGAATCTAGAGAAGGAAAAAAAGTTGATGAAAGGAAGACAGTGAAAAGGGATGTTTGAAAGTATGGGAATCAGAAAGTAGACACACCCTCCTCAACACTCACAGGGCGCCTAAACAGAAGGTGAGCAGAAACCTGTTCTAAAAGACCAAATTCTGCATATTGAACTGAAACCAAATTGATGTGAGTGGAGGAGGTAAGGCTAATCGATGTCTAAATTGTGATGAAGGAGCTTGATCCTGTAAATTCTACATTTGGGAGGTTTAGAGCCCTTCAGAGTCTTAAGATTCTATAAAAGCAGCGAAACAAAAGGTTTAGAGCCCACTAGGTGAAAGCCCTAGGAAAGCAGCAAACAATTGGATGGTTTAGAGCCCATTAGAATTGAATAATTCTATAAAAGCAGCTAAGCAAAAATTGGTCATGGACCACTGGGTGGAAACCCCAGGAAAAGTAAAGCGCTATAGAAACCATGGTATAAGACGTCTTAAAAGTGTGTGTGTGTGTGTGCCCGGCTGGCGTGAGTTGCTGTGCGAAGTGTGTGTGAGTTAAATGGGCAAAAGCGCGTAATCAAATAAGGGGAAGATACAGTAAATGGTTGCTGTGTCCTGCTGTGTGGGGGGAACACTCAGTATAATACAAGCCTAAAAGAGAATGAGCACACACAGTGAGAAAGATTGCTAAAATTTGTGCAGGGACTAAGCTAACTTGGGTTGATGCATTAGCATTAATGTCCATGAGAAATTCCCCGCACAGCAAAACACACCTAACACCACATGAGTTGTTGACAGGCCGTCCCATGCCGGGCCCACCAAGAGAGGGGGGACACCTCCCTGCTTTGGAATTGTGGCAAATGGACTGTGACGACTACATGACCACTTTGACTAACTTGACTCGAGTTTTGTGCAAACAGGTGCGGAGCATGGAGGAGGAGCCAGAGACAACTCAACAGAATACTCCTGCAATACAGGTGGGAGACTGGGTACAGGTAAAGGTCCTCAAAAGAAAGTGGTCTGAACCTAGTTGGACAGGACCGTATGAGGTGATACAACATACCTCACACGCAGTACGTGTAAAAGGTAAAGCAGGAGCAATTTGGCACCACCTGACACATTGTGTGCCCGCCTCACCACCGTTTCGCCCCTTGAGCGAGGTTAGAATCGATTTGGAAGCTCAGGAGACAGGCGCTAAAGAGTAGGAGTGCAAATTAAGCGGCTAAATCGCCTGTATCCGCCTAGCTGTTGGCAAAAATGGAGCGCCATAAGCCATGGCACCCATTTCGCCATCCAGGTTTTTGTGGTCTTAAAGGAACTCTGTGTCCTTTAAGTAATAGCTATAATCATAGGGGTTCCCATCATTTGGCATGTAACCCTACCTGCAAAACCAGATAACGGCCCAGATACTCCTAATGCGAGCATGGCCCCCAGTAGACCTAAACGTGTCCTTAGATCAGGAAAGAAACCTGTTAACCTCCAGTTCACAGAAAGTGTAGATGGATCTGTAAAAATAGATTTATGTAGTGTAATAAAGTGTAATAGTCAGGAAAAGACCACACAAGATCACAAGTATGTGTGTGCACAGACTACCTGCTGCAGGCCAGAAGAGATAACAGAAACACTGAAGACAAAGATGAGTGCTCAACCTGGTCTCGAGTACTAGTAAATCCTGGCTGACATTGGTTATGACCACTTAGATGCACAGGGAGAGATGGAAGAGAGTGAAATTGATTGTGTTTGAGATTGGAAAGGTGATTTTGATTTTCATGTTTATTTTGCCTGTAAGGAGGGAGCCCTCCGCAAAGCTGAGCCCATGGCTACTAGCCCATGTGACAAGTCCTCATTATCCTTGAGTGCTTAAGAAGCATTAGGTGAAGAGCTGTAGGTGGAAATTTCATATGAGCAGTTTATATGTTTGCATTTTGTATGATTCTTAGTTTCTGTTTGGTGCTTTCTGTTGTGTTGGTCACACCTAGTAGGTGTGAAAGGAGGGATAGTTGGGATAGTTGAGGGATTGTTAGGTTATTTCTATTTTTACTTACAGCTATAGCATTATGCTAATTGATATATTAGTGTGCTTAATACCAAGACAGACAGTATCCTGGAGGTGGCCATGGTACACATGTGAGAGACACTGCTGCAAGATAACAGAAGGAATGCAATGTACTCCCTTTGCTACAAGTCAAGGCCAGAAGCCATAGATATGTTTTCCCAGGTAGCTTGTACACTGGGCTTGTTGTGCCGGGTTGAGACGGGAGGATTCTTTCCACGGCATCGTCGTCCTCCATTGATTGGTTCGTGCGCCAAGAGATTGACCAGTCCGTGCGCCAACGAAGGGAGAGCTAAGTCTAAACCACAGCTCCTCCCCAACTTTTGCTTACCAATAGAATTACGCACAATGTTCTACTGAAAACAGTATATATTTGTATGCAACAAGTATTGTGGATCCTTTTCTGGGAGGTTGGTTGCAGAGTAACAGCAATCTGCTGACTCCGATTTCCCGAACAGAGGAGGTCATAAGCGCACATATCTGTTTTGACGATTCAACTCTCGCATTAAGTTGAAGGAGCTTGATACGTGTCTGTCCTCTCTCAAATCAAACACGCGACGAAAGAATTGGTGACATCAACGGTGGTTAGGCCCGTTCCAGGTCCAGCTGTTGACCCACACGGCTGTGAAGGTCGCAGAGGGGGCTACTTGGATCCACGCCACCCATTGCAAGCCACTTCCAGCGCAGACCGCGCTGCCCTGCGTCGAGTGCAGTGACGACACGCATGGTCACGTGTGCACCAACGACCATTGAAAGAACACTGTTAGCGAACACTGTTAGCTGCAAAGCAAGATGGTACTGGCAACTGCTCGCTTAGGTCATAGATGAACGCACCGATAGACACATAGAAGAACCAAGTCACATACACCATCCGTGACAGAAGAAGCAGACCCAAACTCCAGGGCAAAACAAGGGCGATTGGTGAATCAAAACGCGTCGCTCCAACGATGGATAGACCAAGGCCATGGCACCCCTTTAGGGGCCCTGGTTTCTGTGGGATCAGGGGGACAATGTGTACGTTAGGACTTATTGCTTTAGTGATCCTCACTCCCATTCTGTGGCGAGAAACTCAAATGATCAAAACATCGTCCAATACGACTTCCGCCGAAACCACATCGTCACCAGCTTTATCCTCAGAACTTAGCTCAAGCCCAACGACCAGACCATCCTCCGTCAAAACCCGAGTGAGACGACAGGCAGACCGCGCCCCCACAGCATCCGTGGATGCCTGCTTTGACACGATATGGCAGTAAAACACAGTTACATTACAATGCGTCCTCTGATACCACCTTACGATGAGCGCATGGCCCTACTCTCAGGTGAGGGTGGAGAATTTGATCCTGAAACTGACGTCCCTGACTTATTCCCGATGCCTGACTATTTTGACGATTCTGTGGGCGACACAAGGATGTAAATCTGTTTCCCTTCCCATTTCATTCAAATCGACTCAGGGTAAAGTTATGAAGTGATGTTTTGAACCTGCAAGGGGGTTATGTCATGGATGCCTGTTACCTGCTTTTGTATTAAATAAATTACTTACACAGTTGATCAATTTGTGAATGATCAAAAGGGGGGAAATGTAATGGCAATTTCAAGGTTGTCAACCCGCCATGTATTTTTCTACTGTGCAACTTGTTTTTCTAAAGAATTGGCGGGCTCCGTGGGGTCACAAGGGGCAGCCATTTATATGAACCTGTCCTTGTGTGAACTCAAACGGTCCCCGCCTTAGATGCCCTTAGATGCTCTTAGACGCCTTAGATGTCCTAGATGTCCTTAGATGTTGACTGTCCAATGTCCCTTTATAACCTAGATGTCCTTGGATAACTTAGATGTCCTTAGATAACTTAGACCAGGGGTCACCAACACGGTGCCCACGGGCACCAGGTCGCCCCCAAGGACCACATGAGTCGCCCGCAGGCCTGTTCTAAAAATAGCACAACTCACTAGTGAGCTGCATCTAAATTTTAATTTTATTCTGTTGCGATTTTTTAGTCACACTTGCTATTTTTTAGTCACACTTGCATTTATATAGATTTAAAAATGACAATATCTTAAAAATATGGTTATTATACATGAAGTTTAGATAAGTTTAGGTGAACTCTTTTGGTCAGTATTGTGCGCGTGACAAAACTTCAGTGCTCGTGGAGAGTAAGCTAGCGGGCGCAGCGAAGATAGGCGCTGAATGCAGTTTCTTACCCCAAAAAACATGGCAGAAAAAAGAAAAAACTTATCGCTTTCACAACAAATGGGAGGAGGAGCTCTTTTTTTACGACTGAAAGAAACCTGCATGTGTCTCATTTGCAGGGCGACTGTGGCGACAGCAAAGCGGCACATTGTGGAGAGACACTTCACTACGTGTCACGAAAGCTACCATGCTAACTACCCACCGGGAAGCTCACTACGGGCCGAAAAAGCCCGTGAGCTAAAGGCAGCTTTGGGTAAGCAACAGTCTTTTTTCACGAGGCTGGCGAAAAAGTCACAAAAAGCAACCGAAGCCTCGTTTAGAGCTACACATTTTCTGATCAAGAAGGCATTTTCAGATGGAGAAGTTGTCAAAGAAGCAATGATAATTTACTGGGAAATTAAACCACTTGAACTGCAAGCTGCAAGGCAAAGGCAAGACTGTTGTTGATATGATAAGTGCTTTAAAAGCATTTAAAGCCAAGATGAACATTTTCTCTGGATTTACAGAGAAAAAAGGTGCTGCACTTTCCCTCTGCAGTCGGTGCTGAAAGACAATGCTTCTGCATCTGAGACATTGGACAAAGTTGCAGAAAAGTACTGTGAAGTCATAAACAGACTTGGGCAAGAGTTTGAGAATAGGTTTTGTGACCTTGATCAGCTTGAGCCATGTGTGTCATTCATTTCCAATCCTTTCATGAATGTGGACACAACATGCTTTGCTGAGCAACTAAGTGCAACGTTCAACTTGGATGCTGGACAGGTGGAGATTGAAATAACATTGCAAAATGACCTCCACCTCAAAGCCTACCAGGCTGCACCAAAATTTTGGCGCCTTGTTGACAGAGAAGTACAGTGGTGTATGCACAGCAGCTATGAAGGTTGCCAGCCTGTTTGGTTCAACCTATCTCTGAATCAGCGTTTTCTGACATGAACTTCATCAAGAACAAACACACAACACGCCTCACTGATGCACATCTGAAAGACTCACTCACAGTTGCAGTGTCAAGTTACACACCAGATTACAATACACTGGTGAACAGCATGCAATGCCAGTCTTCCCATTAACAAAGAAACAGATACCAGATGTCAGTGGCAACATGGCAGTGCCATGGCAAAGTTGAATTAAAATATTGAAGAATTGTGTTCAATTTAAAAGTGTGTTCATGACATGTAATAGTTATAATTTTGTTAAAAATGCGGCAGATTTGGTCATTAGTTCAAAATGTGACAAGATTTATTTAAAAATATGTAAGTTGATTTTTCTTTAACATTACATAATTGATAACTTTTTGAAACATGGTGCAACATAGTTCATGATTTGTTAAAAGGGTTTGTCAGTGGCTAGTGAAAATGGGACATTTTTC
>KV751415.1:49433-66367 GCA_001698575.1 Mola mola
TGTCCGACGGCGCACACTCTGGCCGTGCTCTCACTGTGCACGAGAGCAGAAGGAGCATTACGATCATCATGATGGAGAAACAACTACAGAGGTGAAACAAACACCACAAAGACACCACAAAATAACTGCGCATTTGAAGAAAAGCAAATGGAAAAGAAAAATGTACTCCAAGATTAACTGATCCTGTTCTAATGCACAGCAGTTTTTTCTGCATGGAGGGTATTGGAGGGAGAGTTAGAGTGCCTAAAGTCTGCAGCCTGAGTCCTCCGAGCTGAGCGACTGCAGCTTCAACCCAAAAACAATTTTAATTAATCTCATATTATTGCAGCGGACACACACACCCGGACACTGACACGCTCTAACCTTACTCAAAAATAAATCTTGTTTCTTGTTGCAAAACATTTGGTGCGACACTCTCTGAGTGGCTGTTATGTCTGTTGGTTGGTTCTCACTTTAGTCTTAAATCCCCTTGGATTGAATCCAGGATGGCTGCCTCAGTACTTTGGTACTTTGTGTGTTTCGTGTGTCTGTTCAGTCTTCTGTTGCTACCCTCTGGTCACTTTCACCAGAGGGAAACTTCTAAACATCCCACAGACCTCTCCTGGTACTTTTTCTCTGGTTTTCATCAAACCAAGAATTTTTACGGAGATTTTAGTCAGAGGCGCGGCGGCTCTCTATGGTATTTGCCGGAGACGCAGGAGGGGGAAGCGCAGGAGCGCTTGTCAAACTGAGGCAGTTGGAATTATGTACCCCGCTCCCATCTATTCAACTGGCAAACATCTGCTCCCTGGCAAATCAGATGGAGGAACTGCTGCTTCCCAATTCAAACAACTTAGACATTGGCAGATCCGCTGCCCTGTGCTTCATTGAAACCTTGTTCGGTGAACACATCCCGGATGGCACACTACAGCTGCCGGGATTCCAGCTTTTCAGAACGGACAGAGCACAGAGCTCTCCGGAAAAACAAAGGGAGGCGGAATATGCTTTTACATAAAGTAAGGTTGGTGTACAGATGTCACAGTGTTGAAGACGTGGTTCAGCCCTCACTTGGAGACTCTTATCATAAACTGCAGATCGTTTTATTCACCGAGGGAGTTCTCCTCGTTGGCTCTGGTCGGACTTTACATCCCACCTCAAGCATGTGTAACGGAGGCGTTACAGCAGCTGGTTGACCAGATAACAGATGTGGAGAAAAACTCCCAGACTCCCTGCTTAACATTTTGGGGGATTTTAACAGATCAAACCACACCGACAAAGTCCCAAAATACAAGCAGCATATAAACTGTCCCACCAGGGACACCAGCACACTGGACCCCTGCTGCACTGGTTTAAAGGACGCTTATCGCGACGCGTGCTAACCCTCCCTAACCCATGCAGCTTTAGGACTCTCCGATCACCTTCTGATTCATTTCATCCCGACCGACAGGGAGAAATTAAAAACTTCTAAGCTTCTTCTTCTATGTTGTGAGGACTGCGAGGAAATGGACAGAGGTGTCAAAGCTGGAGTTACAGGCCTGCTTTGACAGTACTGATTGGAGCATCTTTAAAGCTGCAGCCACCGACCTCAATGAACTCATTGACACTGTGACATCATATGTCAGCTTTTGCGAGGACATGTGCGTGCAGACCAAGGCCTTCTGCACATTCAACAACAAACCGTGGTTCACAGCGAATCTTAAGAAGCTGCGCCAGTCAAAGGAGGAGGCAAACAGAAGTGGGGATCGAGCCCTGTCCAAGCAAGCCAGAAACAAGCTGACCATGTAGATCGGGGTAGCTAAGAGGACCTACACTGAGAAGCTAAAAAAAACAGCTTCCCAGCCAACAACTCTGTCTCAGTTTGAAGAGGCCTGCAGCAGATCACCAACTACATTAGACCATCCCCCCACCCTGTTGAAAACCTCAGTCTGGCTGACGACCTGAACGGTTTCAACTGTAGGTTTGAGACGCACTCGTTCACACCTCTCACCCACTCAAAAGGACTACCTACACCCTCTCTCTTCAGACCCCCCGCCTGCACTGAAGATCAGTGGGGAGGACTTGTGTCGGCTCTTTCGGAAACAGAGTATCAGGAAGGCTCCAGGACCTGAAGGTGTGTCCCCCTCATGCCTGAGAATCTGAGCTAACCGGCTGGCAACCATATTCACCCGGATCTCTAACCAATCTCTGGAGTTGTGTGAAGTGTCATCCTGCTTCAAGCGCTCCACCATCATCCCAGTCCCCAAGAAGCCCCCCATCACAGGATTAAATGACTACAGGCCCGTTGGCCTGACATTTTTGGTCATGTAATCCTTTGAGAAGCTGGTGTTGAGCCACCTGAAGGACATCACAGGCCCCCTGCTGGACACCCTGCATTTTGCTTGCAGGGCAAACAGCTTGCTGGACAATGCAGTCAACGTCGCACTGCTCTACATCCTGCAACACCTCGACTCCCCAGGACATACGCCAGGATCCTGTTTGTGGCTTGAAATCCTCCACTGGAAGCTCACTCAGCTCACAGTGCCTGCATCCATCTGTCAGTGGATCACCAGCTTCCTGACTGACAGGAGGCAGCAGGTGAGTCTGGGGAGCATCACATCCAGCACCCGGACCATCAGCACTGGTGCTCCCCCAGAGGTGTGTCCTCTCCCAACTGCTCTTCTCCCTCTACACCAATGACTGCACCTCAGGGGACCCTCAGTGAAACTCCTGAAGTATGCGGACGACACCACAGTCATCGGACTGATCCAGGGCAGTGACGAGTCCGCATACAGACGGGAGGTAGAACAGCTGGTCCACTGGTGTAGTCAGAACCACCTGGAGCTGAATCCGCTCAAAACTGTGGAGATGATAGCGGACTTCAGGAGAAGCCTCCTGACACCAACCCTGCTCAACATCCTCAACAAGACAGTGTCTGCTGTGGACACCTTCAGGTTTCTGGGATCCACAATAACTCGGGACCTGTAGTGGACCTCCCACGTAGACATTGTCCGGAAAAAAGGCCCAGCAGAGGTTACACTTCCTATGACAGCTCAGGAAGTTTAACTTGCCTCCGGAGCTGCTGATAATCTTCAGTACTGCCATCATCCAGTCTGTCCTCTGCACTTCCATCAATGTCTGGTTGTGATCGGCCACCAAACAGGACAGGAACAGACTGCAACGGATAATCAGGTTTGCAGAGAGGATCACCCGACCCGAAAAACTCTTTAAACCCCTCTCCTCTGGTAGGCGTTAGAGAGCACTGTTTGCCAAGACCACTCAACACAGAGACATTTTTTCCCCCAGGCTGACGCAATGATGAACTCCTCCCAGTCACAGATTGTCAGGAAAATTTCTTTGCAATAACTCTACACCTCACCTCACCTCATGCAAATTTGCACATCTCTTCATTGTATCTACTGTTTGAAATACCCAGTCCTTATAATTGCACTGGACACAGACTTTTAGCTTAGTCTATTTATTTTGACTTTATTCTATTTTTGTGTATTTTGTACATTGAAAGCAAAGTTGAACCACAGTCAAATTTCTTGTTTGTTTGCACTAATTTGGTCAATAAATCTGATTCTTTTGACTGATTAACCATCTATAAAAGCCCACTGACCTCCCTGTCCTCTGCAGCTCTGGGCCCATGTGTTGCTCTTCCTCATTGATGTTGATGATCGATGACGCCATCTTCCTCTTGTCCTGGAGAGACACAGAGCTGATGTGTGACGACCCCACGGGCTGACCGGACAACGCATCCCATCGCTGGAGTGGCAACCTCACCTGAGATGGAATGCTCTTTGGAGGTTCAATGCGGATGCTGGGATCCCATTCGCCCGGAGGAAGCACAGTGACTTGATCCAGGAACTCGTCAATCCCTGCCAGCAGGTCATTCCGGTTTTTGGCCTTGTAGGCAACATCATGGAAAATCTATGAGACAATCAAAGTGTGTTAGGCCGGCCTGCACAGTAGCACCGCAAACCATTTCAATGTCTCACTACTTTTGTCCGGATTTGTCCAGAAGTGCTGAGAAAGTACATGAATAATCACTAAAACATAATGAGGTGATTGTGTTGTGATCCCATATTATTGCAAAGTCATAAGCATTTCACACAGTTGAGCAGAGCTGCTTCAGCACAAAAACAATTTATCACAACATCTCAACTGGTGTTTAACAGCAATTTGTGCAAATGTTCAGAACTACTTTTCACAATTTCAATGTTTTCTCTTGATTTAGGAGTAAATAACAACCATGATATACATACTGCTTTTTGTTTTGACCATAAAAAATATGAAACAATTACAGTGTTTGATGTTTGATAAAATTTACAAAAATATCAGAGCATGACACAAAGCTGATCTCTTCAGATTGGCCTCAGATCCCAGAGGGTTAAGAAAAAAAAAATCACAACTGTTACTTCAGTAAAAAACCTCTCACGATGACACCAGAAAATGTGTTTTCTATTTCGAATATGGATGCAAAAAGACAGCTCTTAAACTCCTTTATCTGTTACTGCAGCACCAACGTCTCCAGACGTCCACCAGCCAACAGGGATGTAACGATTTCCTCAACTCATGACGCGATACGATTCATGATGCTGCTTTCCTAATTCCTGATTTTTTATCATGATTTCTTTTTGCACAATGAAATTTTAGACAAATTATAAAAGAAAGAAAGAGCATGGAGCACTCACACTAGTCAAACAAACAGGACTTTGTGGAACGTTAAATGTCAAGATTGCCTTTAGATAGTTGGCAACGTCGTACTGGTCCTACCACTGTGGTTAAAACCACTTTCTTTCCATGTGGCGGAGTGAAAAGACCTAAAACTGAAGTCACAGTATACAGCAGCATCTGTAGTTTAAAATGTGTATCATGACTCATTTCACATTTCAACCAGCTTGAAGTGTCTTATTTTCATCGCCTTCAACGGGCTGGCAGTGCAGCGTTACATCCCTCCTGACCACAGCTGCCTGTTTATCTGCTGACCGTCACCTCGTCTGTCATCAGAGTGGCCATGGACCGTCCGATCTCATGGTACTGCAGACGTTTCCCAAACGGACCGAGCAGCAGGAAGACGAACCTGAAACACACCCAATTTAAAGACGTCAGAGGGTTCCTGTCTGTCTCTGAAATAACTGATTTCTGCTGAGATTCTGGTTCTGAATCCTTCGCGCTTGCCTCAAACTGAAGCTGATACAACAGAATCATCAACGCTAAGGTTCCCAAAGTGAAAAATCTACTCGCTCCATCTACATTGAGATTGAACACATTGAGACCTCTGTAACCACAGCCTCCGCTACCCATTTTCTAAAAAGGACACCACCCCTTCAGTGTGTCATCACCAGGTGACCGATCTTATCTGTGAGGACAGCAAAGAAGGACAAAATCCCCCCCAATGTTCAGCATCTTATGCTTGATCTCATTTTCTCCATACCTGTGACACTGCTGCTGATGAGCTTGTTCACTACTTCGCTAGTCTCTGCGCGGGATACGACCAGTCTTCACACAAACCGGGACTCATTATTCAGAATCCAGTCCAGGTCAGCACTTAACCCCAGCTGAACACATCCTTAGTCCATCACTGCTTTCCTATCCTGGTCATATGTGCATGAGGCTACATGAAATTCTTTAAAGCCTCAGAAAACAGCTGTTTTCCGAATGTGGTGATACATGTTCCAGCTGATCCAAGAGGGTTTAAGAGGGAACCCAAAACAGTCCAGATGCCTTCGACTTTTAAGGCAAAGAGCAAAAACATTCTCAACACATCTGGATGTACAAGCTGTTTACAGGACAGTCACCTGATCAGGAACTATAATTAATAGACAAAATGTGTCTCTGAGACATTGTGGAGAAGTAAAAATAAGTACAAATTTATTTAAAATGAAAAAATTCCAAAGTCATGTTTGCTTTCCACCGCTGGAAACGAGCGCCCATACAGACACTCTGTTCTGATCCAGAACCAGTTGCTAACTTTGTTGTAGTGTTGTTCACCTGGTCGGTACTGGGACCTCGGTGAGGCCATTGAGCAGCATGGCCGGGGTGAGTCGGACGAAGGCGATGATTGGCCGCTCCAGGAAGTCAACTTCACCCACCAGGACGTTTGAGGCTTCTGCACCAGGAGGGATCTTCTTCATGAAGTTCATGTCCACCTGAAACACACATACACACACTCCAGTTCTTACTGTGGCTGTTGTGAACATAGTAGACTGTAGGGGGCGCTCGGCTAGCTGGAGTGTTAGAGTCAGGTATTGGTAGCAGGTGGAGTTTTTTTTGCGTTAATCTGAGAGTTCAGGTTCTTCTCTCACTGAAACGTCTCAGGGTGTTCTGACTAAATGAGTACAAATAACTGAAGCTGAGTCTGGGTCACCAACTTTACGTTGCTGACACTTAACCAAACGGATGCAACTTCAACACATTTATCCAACAAACATCACGTTCAGTGTGTTCCTACCCTCAGCAGATGGACGTCAGGACGTGGAGACAAACAGCTGCTAGTGGCTCGGGGCCTAGTCTGTCCTCTGGCTAACACGTAAGCCAGACTGGGCATGATCAGCTGGGTGATGCTGATTTAAGTGTCTGATCTTGTTGTCCTGAATGTTCTCGTGGTAGTTCCCTCACTCCCTTTGGTCTTCACTCACAGTGAAGAACTACTGCTAAAAATGTGCTAATGATAGTGTGTGCTGAAGTTACTGCCTGCATTGCTGTGGCTCAAGTAGAATTGATCAGTTCAGAACCAGAAGCATGACCGACTGGCCGACTCCAGTCAATCAGTGCATCTCTATCTGAATCTTTAAGTTACGGTGAAGATTAGATTTTGGTTAATGTGATGTACCTGGTGTTGGTGTTGCTTTGAGAATTCTGATGGAGAAGTATAGACAAGGTCAGAAAGAGCTGCATGGTGTCTTTGTGGATCTAGACAAAGCCTACAACAGGGTGCTGAGGGTGGGACTGTGGTTCTGTATGAGGCAGAGAAGTATGTCAGACTGGTGCAGGAGATGTATGAGAGCAGTATGACAGTAGGGAGGTCGCTGCAGGAGTGAAGAAGGGGCATCAAGGATCGGCCCTGAGCCCTTTCTTGTTTGCTGTGGTGATGGACAGACTGACAGGTGAGGTCAGGCAGGAATCTCTGTGGATGATGTTGTTTACGGATGACACTGTGATCTGTAGTGAGAGCAGGGAGCAGGTGGAGGAAAACCTGGAGAGGTGGAGGTCTGAACTGGAAAGAAGAGGAATGAAAGTCAGTCGCAGCAGGACAGAATACATTGTTGTGAATGAAAGTGAAGCAGGTGGAACAGTGAGGTTACAGGGAGGAGAGGTGGAGAAGGTCCATGAGTTTAAATACTCAGGTTCAGCTGTTCAGAGTGACAGGGAGTGTGTTAAAGAGGTGAAGAAGAGAGAGCAGGCAGGGTGGAGTGGGTGGAGAAAAGAGAAGATTGATCTGTGACAGAAGAGTAGCAGCAGAAGTGAAAGGAAGGTTTACAGGAGGGTGGTGAGACCAGCAGGGTTGTTTGGTTTGGAGACGGTGGCACTGACCAAAAGACAGGAGGCAGAGCTGGAGGAGGCAGAGTTAAAGATGCTGAGATTCTCTTTGGGAATGATGAGGATGGACAGGATAAGGAACGAGCACATCACAGGAACGACACAGGTCGCACGTTTGGGAGACAAAGTTAGTAGGGCCAGATTGAGATGGTTTGGACATGTGCAGAGGAGGGACAGTGGATATATTAGTAGAAAGATGTTGAAGATGGAGCTACCAGGCAGGAGGCAAAGAGGAGATTAATGGATGTGATGAGACAGGACATGAAGATAGTTGGTGTGAGAGAAGAAATGCAGAGGACAGGGGGAGACGGAGGAGGATTCACTGTGGCCACTATTTGAAAAACCTAGATAAAGACAAAAGGGAACATCTAGTTGGGAGTTAGAAAACGACAAAAATACACACTGATGAGGCTTTACACTGATCAATTCTGCTCGCTCAGGAAAAACACGTTGTCATGTCACTTTTCAACCAGGTCGAACCAATTTAAACTTTGACCCTCCTAAGATGAGTCCAGCAACATCCCAGCATGAACAGCAGGTGGAGAGAAGGACCAATGAAAAAAGAGAAAATATAGAAGATTAAAAACATATTGGATCTTCAGTCCAAAACCCTGAAGGACACACATCCCTGACACTGAGCACAATGAAAGCTACAGACATGAAATATTTGACATCTATGCTTAAAAATTACTTTTGAAACGATTGATTATGCCAATAGGTGCCAGCTCATAGTCAGCAGATGGCTTTGTGACATCATGTATGATTATACAAGGGATGCAGATGTTCCAGAGGGGCAGCAGACATTACCTTTCTGAAATCAACCACGCTGACCTCCTGGCTGACTCCACTCATGCGACTCTCGCTGCTCCTGCTGCTGTTGAGGTTTCCAGGAGATGAGTGAGGGGATGTGAGCTGACCTGCAGAAAACAGGGATGGAGTTGGTTTCTACAGTGAATGAGAAACGTTTTGAGATCATGGTGGACAACACTGACTGAGTCCCCAAAAGAGACGTATTGTTTAGCTTCAAGACCTCCTGGTGCTGCCCGGCGAAAACCTCCCCACACGTGAATTTGTCTTTACAGCTGAAACACTGAAGTGAGCTGGAAAAAGAGATTCAAGGTCCAGAATGACACAGACAGGTTCAGTCAGTTTCGTTGCAACTTGCGTTCAACTCGTTACAGCACAACATGTCAGAAAAGACTGTGGAACTCAGAGGACTACTGCGATTACACATGTGAGCATCCGAGGGTTCCAACATCGAGCCACTTCTGTTTAACCTGCTGTTAGCTCACAAGCTAACTCCTACGTCATGATGAAGGCATCACACAGGGGATTCTGGTCCTCACAACACTGAGTGGAAGCAGCAGAACACAAAACACAGAATTCAAAAATAAACGAAGTAACCACAGCTGTTCCAATACCAGCTTTAGAAATACAGCAAAAAATGAACATTGGGTACTGAGTAAACATGTCTTCTGTAGGGGTGACCCTGAAGAGTGGAATATTGGATGATTGGGTACGGGGAGCCTGAATCGTTGGCCAATCTCACAGTAGAATCTTCGCAAAATGCGGTTATGTAATAAGTTTCATTCCATTCTGGCTGACTGATCTGGCAGAAGGAAATCACTGTTGAAAGCAGTAGTAGGATCAAGAAGGTTCAACACACTGAACTCAGAGTGGCATCATCATCCTAATTGGAAAAACCCTGATTTAAGACCACCACTCGGAAAGAGAAAGAAGAGAAATTATTGACAAACTGCTGATTTGGTGTGGCTGGATATGAGGCCAGTGACCACTGTTGAGGTGAAAGTTTTAAAGAGTTAAAGCAGTACTCAAGCCAGGTTACAAACAGCCCAAAAAGAGAGACGCTGTTGCATGTGGTGAACCAAAATAGTCATCCACAAAGGGAGAGAGATGGTACTTAAGGTCACAACCACAAGACCTTAAGTAATGAGTGTAAAGGGATGAAAATAAAGAATTTAATTATGTATCTCAGCTCTTTTGATTGGTGTGGAAAGAAATGGAAGCCAATATCACAAATTAGAAAGTGAATCAATAAGCAAATAGTGGAATCATTTATCTATCAGGCGACATTGGGCAAGACTTGACCACTCAGATTCTCCTATGTCAACTTTTAGTTGAGGACATCCCTAATATTCTGTCAGATCCAATACCACCACTGTTAGTTTCATTAGATAATGTTGGTCATTTTTCCACAAATCAGACAAATCGGTGATGAGCTAAAAACAGATCATTCATGATAAGAATGACAGGATGGTGCAGGTCCTCAGGTTGGAGGGCAGGCATCAACAGTCTTAACACGTGAAGACACAGCATGCTGGAGAGCACGATGCAACATCAAACCATGGTCAGTCCTGTCACGCAGGAACTTCTAATTTAAGTCATTTAAAAATGACGACTGTTTGAGGGGAGATCTATGAATTACTTTCTTCAGGTGAACAGATTTGAGGTAGGAATGAGGGTAATAATCTTTCCTGGTTTATTTTTCGTAAACATCTCCTTTGTAAAGGATTTTTCTTTAAATTACTCATTGCCTCATCTGTGCTGACCGTCCACTACATTGGATTATATTTCTTAGAGGAAATATACAAAAATGTTAGATACAATCAGGAAAATGTGATCAATTAGGGAAAAAAAAGTATTTTAAAAGAAATTCATCCAGAAATTATTCAAACACAAATTTGTCTGTAACAGCCCTGATGTTGTTAAATCTATATAAGTGTTTCTTATTCAAGCATAACGACATGCTGAGATGTGAAAATATCACAGTTTGATATGTCCTACATGTGACTGAATGTTCATTATTCATCAATTATTTTTTTCCCCAAAACCTTTGCAAGTGAAAATGCACATTTCTATAAAGTCCCACACACAAATGTTGATTTTCACAGGTTTATCTGTCAATCAGTAAACATGGAAACATTTCAGTTTGGACTGACTCTCACTTTCCTTTGTGTCAGCGTGTTGTTCTGAATCATCAGCTCGCGACATCTTCCTGTGTATAAACAGCACCAGGTCACATGATGATGAGTCAGCTGTGGTTTCCCAGATCTCAGCAGACAGTCGGGGTTCAAGCTGTTGCAGTTTACAAGAAAATAACTCTGAGCTTCTAAATCAGCTGATTGGTTGTTTTGGGGGTCCAGCATTTCAATCTGTGTGAACCAGGTTTCATATAATCTGAAGAGGAGTTGTCATCCAAACGGTCCTGGACAACCACTTGGACGTCAGCTGGCCCAGATGGTCCTCCATCCTGGACCCCACCTCCCTGCAGTGCTGCTCCGCTCCAGAGGAGGTGGGGTCTGACAGGAGGTCAGGGCTCAAAGAAGTGGTGACCATGATCACAGCCCTAAAGTTGCATCATCTCCATTGACTCCTTCAGGCCAATTATTTCACAGCGATAGTGGACAGTGGAGCCCGTCAACAGTTCCAGACACTGAGAAAATGCAGCCGTGATAACATGGAAAAGCACTGCTTCAGCGTTTTAAAGATAAGATAAAAACAGGAGAACTTTGATAGTTCCCTAAATGAACACTTTTATAGGTAGATAATTTTGATAAAAACAATAGATTTTATTGCATGTGACACACACACACACACACACACACACACACACACACACGGGTTTAAGTCAACTAAATTTAGTGAAAATAGATAGTAGTGAGTAGGTTTATGGGAAAGTCATCTGCGACTCAGATGTTGATTACATCTATTTAAACTCTTGACACATAATAATGAAGAATGATAATGGCTATTTGTAGGTGATTTTTTGGTACATGGCTCTTTATCTAGACGAGTGTGATTAAAATGTCCGGAGATCAGAGACATTTTGTTTGTAGAACAGCATCAGACAGTTATTAGAACACAGGTGAAACCCCCGTGTACACCAGGACCGCCTACTGGAGCAGTATGAGGTCAGGTCAGATGTGGAGTATTTATTATCTCTGAATCGACTAGTGTGATGTTACCTTGTCATTGTTTTCAGTATTAGTGTGGATGCTGATAGTTGGCATCCTGTTCTTTATTGTTATTAATATTATAATTCATCATCAAAACACTTGTATTTATTTTTATTTATTTATTTATTTTTTTAAATTTCACTTCTTTTACCTATATTTTCCTATAAAAGTAGCACTTTTCCTCCACTACACTATCAGTAGACATCTGCTCACTCATCACAGTGTAAATGTGAATATAGTTATCAGTGTCTATCAGTCTCCGTAGATTGGATGAGTGCGTGCAGAACGCTGATTTTGGCTGTTCTTGGTACTGCAGGAGGGAACAGCTGTGTTGATGAAAAACAATGAAGAAGCGGTGCCTTGGTGATTACAGCTTTTTTGGAAGAATAGGGTGGGTTTCTTCATTTCTGCTGGGAGGATGATCATCTGCGTTACTTGGCTTTCATTTGCAGATCCATAATGTGTTAAACATAAAAGGAGCAGTATTCCCCTGTCCAGTGAATAAACAAGTGCAGCCTTGCTCTAGTTTGTTCAAACATTTGGTGAGTGCTTCATGAAAGTAACTGCAGAATGGAGTGTTAGAACTCTCGTCCAGCAAACAGATCATACAGGGAGTGCGTGTGGTAGCGCAGCGCATTAGTACTTAAGATTCTTGTGACATCCAGGATATCCCCACTGCCCACATTTGGCATTCAGAGGATTTTCCCAAAGTAGAGGCAGTGCATTACTGATGTGAGACTAAATATAAAAATTCCATCCAAACAGTTGGGACTCACTCGGAACAACCTTACTGAAGCATGCACCGCTGCATCCTGCAACACCCATTGGCTGAAATACCAAGATTTTAGGGAGTTTGAGCTGACATTGCTGACAGCTGGAGGCTCACGATGACGACACCAAAACCTGAACCTACTGGGTTTGGAACTGTGAGGTACGGGAACTTGAAATGGTGGTGTGAAATAAGTGAGAAAAAAAAATAATTGTCTAATTTTAAGTAGAAATTACAGCAGCACCATGGTCTCACCATTGCAGTCCAGGAGATGGGGTTCAGAGTGTTTCTTGCCGATGTCTGCGAAGGATCGAACAAGCGGAATTCGGTTGCTGAACTTCTTTTCGTTCTGATGGTGGTGACGCCTCAACATGGCCTCCTTCACCTTCGCTCGAATAGCCTCCTCCAGCTGACCTGAGGCCACCATGCTGTCAATCACCATGTCTGCATGTGAGGAGGGACAACACACAATCAGACACACAACACACACAACTGACATCCTTTTCACAGTGACATTCAATCTAGGTTACGGTTATATCTGCCACAGTGGGTCCACCAAAGTGGTGGTCATTTTTCAGTCCACTGGTTCCAGGTTCTTCACTGTCAGGATTTGCTGGTTCTCCAAATAGTTTTGAGTTTTGAACGATGTTTTTGCTGTCAGAGTGTCAATTTCTCAAGCGTTATGTCAGACATCCTGCTGCTGCCAGATATCGTCCAATCATATCAGACTGCAACTCCAACGCGTGGCAACAGCAATGATTAGCTTGCACCTCCAGTAGTTTCTGGCAGTGGAAGAAAGCTGCAACTCATTTCTCTCGCCCTAGTAAATGACTGATGTGAGTTTGATCAGACCTGCCTGGGTGGCCAAATTAAGTGCTTAAGTTTCATTTTGAATTCAGAACCAGAACCAGGAAGGAATGTTCTGGAGGTCCAGTCAGAGGAGCAACGTGCTAACCTGCGATCTCTTCGATAGAGTTGGCCCTCATATCAAGCAGCACGGTGCCATTCAGGATGCAGGAGCGCAGTTCAAAAAGACTGTGAAGTGACAGCGTGGCTACGTATGGTTTACTCCACCGTTCACCACTATCCTCGACATCCTCTTCAAACTTCAGCCACCTGAAGACACAGCAGAATCTTTAGATAGATGTACTTTATTAATCCTAACATGGGAAATTTCCCCATTGCAGCACTCAACATACTATAGATACATCTCTAAAGAACCTCCAACAATATATACAAAAAAATAAAATGTACAACCTAAATATGACATGCATGTTTCAGGTTGCAGCCACCTGGTTAAATGTTACGTTCACTGAAGCACCTCAAGGTCATCGCAGCCTTGGGCCGCACCCACCGCTTTTAAAAACACTTTGCCTTCTGACAGAATAGCTGCATCTCTATCTGTTTCCAAGTCAAATGGTCCAAAAATCACAAAGGAGTTGTACAATAAAAAAATCAGGTTCAAACCTGCACAGACAGTTTGGTTCTAGATAAACAGTGTGCATTGGTAGGTGGCTTTCTTGATATTAATAATGTTACTTGCGGTTATTATTTTTTTATTTAGGACACTTTCTATTGGACAAAACATGTAACAGCATGAGCAAATGTTAAGTGTTTATGGACATATGTACATAGCAAATATTAGTAATAAAATTTGAGCATAAAATTCTAATACAATTTGAATATTACAAAAAATAAGGAATGAAATCTGAATTGGATTATAGATTAAGACTGATAGCACTAAAAGGTACAATGAAGGGGAAGTGATGTTCTGAGCAGAGCAGGCCATGATGATCCTCTAAGACAGTAAATAAAGGTCAGAGGAGGGTTAAAGCAGCTGGATTGAAGTCTTCACCTGGCAGTCTCCTTCCAGTCCTGGAAGTCTCCATCTCTGAAGGCCAGCTCATCCAGCTCAGTGAAAAGGTCGTGGGGGATTTGCTCCTCATCTCTGTCCTCCGTGCCAAGGATGAACTGGACTCTCTGGGATGGCGTGTCTGTGGGGACATCACATGGTCATTTCATTATCACCAGAACTTGGCTGGGTAGCGTCGCTGCCACGGGACACACCATATGTGGGAGACTCACTCCCTTCCTCCCGGTCTGAATGGTCCTGCCGTTTACGATAATGTTGGTATCCTCGGTGACGGTGATGCCTTCGACTGTGTCGGCCCAGAGGAGCGTGAACACCAGCGCAAACCGCTCTGTGACCTGAGGAACCAAAAAAAAAGACTTGATGCAGGAGCAGATGTGTGCTGACCGAAGTGGTTCGGTCCCATAATTTAGTCTGAGGTCAGTTTAAAGTCAGCATGTTTACCGCAGCTGATCCTGTGTCAGCTCAACGTTTACTCAGCCCAAAGTGACATCTCACACTGGCCTGCAGCTCCACCCATCTCTGCTTCTATTCAAATTGAAGTGTGTGTGTGTCTGTTTGTTACTCACTCTCCAGTTCTTCTTTCTCAAAGTTGGTGTAGAGGGTGGAGCTGGTTTTTCCCTGGTCTAGCACGGCCTCCTCGTCGCTCCCCTGTGACCACACACAGAAATCGACAGCATCAGGAGACCCTAGCAAGTGTGTGAATCATCATCATCATCAGTATCATCACCCAGTGTTTCCTCTACCATTAAATAGGGGGGCGCCCCGCCCCTCCCTTGAAGGTCAAGTTAATTTAATTTAATTTTCTACATAGGGCCAGATCACAACAGAGAGGATATTTAAGGATACCTTTCCTGTAGAACAGGTCTTTACCTTGTCCTTTTATTAAACAAACTTAATAGCCTTGTTATTTATCGTATTTACACGACGGCATGTCATTTCTGTCTCTACATGGTCACATGTTTACAAATCTCCTCTGCTCACTGTATCATCCTGCACGGTGGACTTCTTCCGATGCGCGCACGCACACACACACACACACACACACACACACGGACGGAAAGAGCGTGTCAGAAAATATGTTACATCAACCACCTGAAAAGCAGACAAAAATATGCACACTTTGTGGATAATTGTCATAAAAAGGTGTGTTCCAACATATATTTCAATGTACAGTTCAAATAGTTGTTCAGTTGTTATACTGACTGCTGTCATTAAAAGAAACACACGAAGGCCATGATTCCTTTAACAATTTGTGTCCGTGTTCATCTGGCCCCCCTTCAAACGAAGGAAAGTGCCGCGTAACCAGCAGAGCCTAGGAACAATAGATGTGCGCCCAAATTCAAACAGTCCAGTAAATTACACCTAGGTGTGATTCACGACTTAAATTCAAACCCACTGGGCGTGACCTGGCCGGACCCAGGTGGTTTTGACTTGAATCCCCATGATGTCATTAAGGCATTAACTGTTGGTGCGTTGCGCCACTCCCAACAATCCCTGTGCAATGAGTTGTTAGTAGGAGCTCTAGCTTCGCACAGCTTTTACCGTAATGAAGCAAGTAAATCCGACATTTAAATTATTCCGACTTAGGCTGCAGTTCTTTAGCTTGCTGGACGAGTAAAAGACTGCTTTGAGTGTTTCTTCTGAACATTTTTTGGATCCTTGGAGGATGCTGAGCAACCCAGATATTCCTCCTCACCTGCAGACTTGCAGATAATCTTTTGTCCAGGAGAAGACAGATTCGCCGAAGTCCCGCTTCTTCGACATAGTTGTCTCTGTTGATCCTCCACTGCCACACTAAGGACAGCAAAATCCACCCCACTGTAAGACACTATGGCCACCCCGTACTCATTGGGATTGACGGATAACAACGAGCCAGGAAGCATGCTAGTCGCTCCAGGCGACTCAAAGTAAGAGAGATCTTGTCTGGGCAGACAAAACAGCAGAAACGACTGCAGCCGCCAAAGCGTTCTATGTGGAACCCATTCAACAAAATAAATGGAAATGAGTTGCAGTGCAAACTCTGCCAGGTAAAGCTACACTATCACACACTGACAACGACTATGCTCCGTCATCTCAGAGCGAAGCCACCAGCAGAAAATGGCCCAATCATCATCGCAACTCAACCGTCCACAACTACCGGTGTCACCACAAAAAGTATGTTTGATCATTTGAAAATGGTTGAATATTCATCAGATAATTCCCTCTGAAGATCAAATAGCATTGGTGCTTAAAATGCCCATCTCTAGCTGTGACCTTTAACCTTTGATCTCGGCTGAAGTGAGGTGAGACTGCAGTGTCTCCACTGAGGAAGAGGTCACTTGTGGTGGGTGGTGAAGCACAGCATGACTGTTCACTAACAAACCAGTTGAACAAACATTTATCAATCAATCCGTTTATGTCAAATGATTAACCAATCACAGAAGTATGAGGTCGATATTATTAAGTATTTACAAACTAACAAACTCCAGTCAGTGAGTGCTGACAGATGGTTGGTCTGACAGGAGGCTGAAGTGTCCAGCGGTCGACACCTGCAGACCAAATCATTGAACCATGAATAAATCTTTAAATTGGTTCCGGTTTTGGGTGTTTGTCTATGCAGGCATCATTTCTGAGTTCTCACTGAGCTTTTTCCTCTTCAACTTTCATGTCATCCAAAGTTTCAAGACCAAATGAAGACCGTGCTCTTTGCAGAACACTAACACGTACCAGTGACACGGTTCTGGCCACCCTCTGCATGCTGACATCTCCCCAAAGGTCTCCCATAGCTGCTCTGTCCACAATGAAAAATCAACAAAAATGACCAACAAAAAGAACC
>KV751415.1:69797-85358 GCA_001698575.1 Mola mola
ACAGAACCCGAATCAACGCTCTTCAAGACAAAGCAGCTGTTTGGCGCCGATCACCGACACGCGAACCCACCACAGCGGAGGTCAACAACGAGCCGAGTTCGTCCCAGTCCAAAGCTCGTCAGGGGGCTAACAAGTGACTTACGGCCGTGAGGAGCGGTCTCCTCTGCTCGCTGTGCTCGTCCTCCATCTCCGCGACTCCTCCTGGAGGTACCGGGGTCCGTTCGGCCCGGCTTCTCACCTGCTTTCAACGTCAACTCTACATACAGCCCGCCCCTTTTTGATTGACAGCCCGGCTTTCCTGGCGCTGCCACATCCGCCAATTGTCGAGCCGGACGATACGATGGGCGGAGCTGGATAAACAACAACAACAATGAAACAACAACGTCCTGAACACAAACAAAACAATATCTTTGTTTAGGATGCTGCAACATCATGTAAACAACACGTAAACAAACCTTTGAATTACTGTATAACACTGTTTGATATTAATGTTCCTTGAATAATTTAATTATGTGTGTTTACATGAAAGAAGTGTGACTGTGGTTTCAGTGCACACACACACAGCACGTGTGTCATTTACATAATACTCACTTTCCCAAAGCTCTCAGAATCACATCAAGAAAACACTGTGGAAAGAAACAAGTGATCATTGGCTTCTAATGGCAGAACCGTCCCTTCATCAACAGCTTAATTCCAAGCGGGAACTTCTCCTTCAGTACTCCAACATGTCCCAATCGAATGTGCTGAGTTTCAGCTGTCCTCCCCTATAACCACAACTTTTGACCATATTTTGGTGTCCTCTTTTATTTTGTGTCATTCATCTTTTCGTTTTTGTGTGTTAACTATTTTTCCCACAGGGGGCATGGCTGGCTTGTTGGCTCTTGGCATTGCACATTACCAGATTATTTCCAGTCTATCCTCTGTGATAGTCAAAGGTTGTAACTTTGTGAGTAGTACACGTTTGAAGCCTGATCAGATCTTTAAATTTGATCCCTCTTCTCCTCTGCACTGCACTGCCGGGCGATCGCCATGCGCCCCATTGCACATCTCCATCACGATTCTCCGGAAAACCCTTTTACTCGTATCCCTTTTTGGTCATTTCAATGCAATGCTGACTCTTTTTCTTAATTCTCTTTCTCTGACCTCACTCTTTAGTCATATCGCAGAGTCCTGGAATACACCTGTACATCACTGCAGTGAGGTGAAACCATTATGCCCCGTTTCCACCAAGCACTGCGGTTCGGTTTGGTTCGGTACACATTATTTTGTGTGTTTCCATTGTCAGAAGCTGCAAATGCTCCCCTTAACTAGTAGACCGCACCAAGCTAGTTTTGACACCCTTCACCTGCCATACCAGCCAGATCTAAACCGTACCATAAAGGTGGGTCAGACCAACTGTCCACCGATGGTTGGTGGACAGAATGGTCATTTGGCTGCAACGGTGAGGACGTCCCTGTCCTGGCGGCGTGAAGCCTTCTCTCAAACAGAGCCCGTCTACCTTGTGAGATCACCAGCTGACAAGAAAATACAGGAAATGCTGGATGTCCTCCATTGTTTCTTTTGTTCATTGTTACGGTTTCTTCCTCCACTTTATTAGATGGACACACGGTGTCGTGTTTCTACGAGGTCACACTACTTATGTAGCTGTTGCGGTCTGGCTGCCCTGCCACCAGGTAGCGGTACAGTTGCCAGTGGAAACACACACCTGTAATGAGCTCACTGGTCCCAAGCGTGCCATACCGAACTGAACTGAACTGTACTGCTCAGTGGTAACAAGTCTTTGGAGGGCATCAAAGGTTGACATGTCAAGTCAGTTTTATTAATACAGAACCTATTTACAGCAGACGTCATCCTATGACACATTACATGATGTTATAGGTCAACATCAAACCTTTAATTATCAATTAATTCAGTTATTAATTAACTGATACTCAATATTCAGTGATGTCTGCAGTGACATCATAATCCTTTCTCTGCAGTGGTGGTACCTGATGATGTCACTAAAGTATTCTCTGGCCATTTGTTGTCTCCACCACCTTTTGAGGGACACCTCTGTTTTTTCAACGCTTTTTCTCCCCTCAAGGGAGAGTTCAGCCTTCAAGGCTTTCTTACAGACAGCAAAGAATATGCTGGCAGTGGAACATGGAACACATTTTCCTGAGTGAAACCAGATTTGGGGTTCGGATTTGTGAGTGTTTGTGATAGACATTTTGTGACCAAAACATTTCAGGACTCATTTCTGCATTCAGCACCAGGTTCAATGTGCAGCTCAATAGAGACAGGACTCTGTCAGTTCCTTTTGATTTTTATTATCTAGCATTTCCACCAACATGTTTTTATTGTCTTTGGTTCTAAAACTGTTACTATATGCATCAACAGTGTGTGTTGATGCACCATTTCAGGGTCTCCACTATAAAGTGAAGGATTCTAAAATGTACTGAAGGAAACAAAGGACACGAATGACGTAGATGAGACACATGAAACAAAGTTTTTTGTTTTAAAATGAATACTGTATTGATGTTTCTCTGTAGTCAGGAAAATCATATTTCCTAGTTTGTAGGACAGGCCTCGAATGCAACACAGTCCTTCTTGCAGGGAATCGAGAATGGTAAAGAAAATTGCAATTGTTAGAAATGGGACTAAATCAAGCTGACTCACCACATGAATGAGTTGTGGGTGTTTGTACAGCTTATCTGAGATCAGCAGCTTTATGTTTGTGCTGTGTTTCCCTCCTGCAGCTGCAATCCTGAGATTAATTCATTACAGGGAGTCATTGTGGTCCAACATAGGGGCCTCCGCTGACCCTTCCAATTTCACATGAGTTACATGTTCAGCATACAGAAAGACAAACCTTCACAAACCCCCAGCCTGATATTGACCCTTGAACGAAAGATTTTCATTTCACTTTGTCTCTGTTTTCTTCTTCCCATTCTTCATCTCTTCTGTTTCCAGTCAGTGTAACAGTTGTGACGGTCGATGGCATCATACGCAGCACTGAGATCTCAAGGGACAGAGATACATCCCTCATCCGATGGTCATCTGTACCTCTGACCAGTTCAGTCCCTGTGCTGTGATCCTGGATTCTGACTGGAAAACCTCAAATAAATTATTTTTGTGTATAAATTCACATATCTGAGCTACAACAACATTCCCAGGTGTCTCGGAGACTAAAGGGGAATTAAATAAAGGTCTACAGGTGGCCGAGAAGTCTGTGTCTAAACTGAGATTTTTTTAGAAGAGTTTTAATTACGACCTGTTAGCAGAGATGGGTTCATCATATCCAGAAAGGAAGTGCTAACTGGTGAAGCAACATCTGTAAGCGACCATGTTGGCATTGCGTCGAAGAGACATGTTGCTAGTCTGGATGAAGAACTAGAGGTTAACTGCTGAAGTTTGATTGGAGAGAAGCAGTCTAGATACAATATATTTTGGGTCTTAAAAATGCCTCCGAGGTTCTTGTGTTTAATAAGGCGAAGGAAATTAGCATTAATAAATTTCCTGATTTTTTTTTTTGGCATATTGGAACGCTTTGGAACCCTAACCATAAGACGGTGTGACCAACATGGTGCAGAGATCACAGCTCTGGGCAGATCAGAGCTCAAATTGGTTTCACTTCTAAGGAGCCAAGTCAGAAAGGTGAGACACTTTCTGGCACTGAGAGGTGAAACCTTCTCTGGTTCCATCTGTCTGGATGCCACTGCTTAGACTGTTTGAAAATCTTTCAGGAAGAAGAGGAGGACAAGAGGATCCATAGCTGCCCTCAGTGAGGCCTGTCCAGCTGAAAAACAGCATGTCAGCAGATTTAGTGGAGGAGCTGAAAAAGACTGGACTCCAAGCTGCTCCTGCTGATCACTGCTCTGCTTCACCTAAAGATGTGGCCTGTGATGTCCGTACTGGGACTCAAGCCTGTTTGGTGTGTTGGGCCTCTTACTGTGAGCGTCACCTCCAGCTTCATCGAGAGTCAGCAGCATTTAAAGAACATAGGCTGGTGGAGCCGCCCAAGTAGCTCCAGGAGAACACCTGCTCTTGTCACGACGGGGTGAAGAAGATGTTCTACCGCCCTGGCCTGCAGTGTATCTGTTATCTCTGCGCTCTGGATGAACACAAAGGCCACAACACAGTGTCAGCGGTAGCAGAAAAAACAAGTAGGCAGAGTGAACTCAAGGTGAGTCGACAAAACATCGAGAAGGTGTTCCAGGACACAGAGGAGGACGTGAAAGCACTTCCACAGGAGCTGGAGGATATCAATCGCTGTGCTGATGAAGCAGTGGAGGACAGTGAAGAGATCTTCACTCAGCTGATCCATCTCATGGAGAAACAGTGTTCTGATGTGAAGCAGCAGGAAGCCGTGGCAAGTTGAGTGAAAGAGCTTCAGGAGGAGATGCAGCAGGAGATCAGTGTGCATAAACTCACTGAGACGCTGAGCTAGAGAAGATCTCACACACGGAGGGTCACAAGCAGCTTCTACACGACTACCCCCTCGCTGTCAGCACTCAGCCCGTCTCCGCACTCATCCAGGATCAATGTTCATACTCAGAGCTACGATAAGGCTGTTTCAGAGCTCAGAGATCAAACACACGACATTCTGAGGAAGACATGGACGACCACCTCACTGACTGAGACTGAAGTGAAGGTTTAACTGCTGCGACCAGAGCCAACTTCTTAAAATGCTCACCCTCACTGGATCCAAGAGAGACAGACAGCCTTGTTCCTCTCACCCAAACAAGTTCTCTGCTCTGTGTTAGGTGCTGAGCAGGGACACTCTGACTGGACGCTGTTACTGGGAGGCGGAGTGGAAATACAAGAACATCGCGGCGATCAGCTGTTGAATGAATGTGCATTTGGATGACATGACAAATTGGTTCCGCTTTTGTGTACGATGACGTGGTGTTGTCTGTCTAAGGTTTTTCTTTTTTGCTTTTTAACTTCAACTTTGCGTTTTTCCAGCCTCTCATTTGGTTCTGTTTGTGCCTAGTTCAAGCCTGTTTACTCTGAATCTTTTAAATTTCTGAATTCAAGACATTAACTTTTGCCTGCCTGTCTCTGAATCCTGCTGTTGGGTCCTAGAACGACCGGTCACAATGTGGTACAACAGCTCAGTGACTCCCCCGTGTGGTGCTGACAGGGCAGTGCACAGAAGTGCAGAGAAGTGTGACAAAAGCGAGCGAGTGCACATAGCTGTAATATTTGCAGTCTTCATATTGTAAACAGAATATAGAATATACAATCAACATCAGTGGCAGAAGAAGGTAAAACTGGGACATTTCAGGATCGTTTAAACACAGTGTATTCTAGCTTAAAAACTATGAGAATTTCATACACTGAAAAAAAAGTTGTTTTGGTCGTGAAAATGTGTGTTTTTTTATATGGATAAATTCTACAAGAAATGAAGATTACAGATTACTTGAATCCCACTTTTTATGTTGACTGTTACTTGGTGATTGTTAGTAACTTTGTTTTTTCACTTTAAATGTTACCCGTGTGACCAGGTAATGTCTAGTGAAATATTGCAGTGGCCAGACAATGTTAAAATCAAGTAAAATAACTGGATCTCTGCAATCGGATCTAACTATGTGCATGTTCAGTTGGTGACATCAGAGGTTAATTTGCACACATTACCCATGAGTCACTGCATGACTGGATTTACAACGTAGCAGAGCTACATACAGTGTGCCTCAGTTGCTTTCAATACTCATCCCAGTTCTTCGACACCCATGTCTTCATCACAAACTCACTCTGCATCTGCACCTCCCCTGAGTTCTCCCTGCTTTTACATACCTCACACATTATTAAGCCTGTCCCTGCATTTCTATATATAATTATTACTTTATATTATTTTATCATCATTTCTTAATGGTATTTAACGTCTCAACCAATCATCTAGTGATCGTTTTCATGTTAACTACGATACTAATTCCACCATTATTCCTTCATTTTTGGTCATCTTCTCTTTGTCTCCTACTGCTGGTACACTGCTGCACATCTGGTGAGGAGGGTCTTCTGCAGACACAATCGTTGGAACGCCTCCTTGGTGGTCTCTCTCCTGTTCTGTATCTGTTTATTGATCACTAAATGTTTATTTTTGTTTTTTCTTCTTCGTCTGTCCTGATCCAAGTTTGTTTGTGTGTTTGTGGAGTCTCACAGGAAGAGGAAGCAGTCAATGAAGCCTCAACTCATTTGACTGTCAGCAACCACTCCTACTCCCTGATGTGAACTTCATGCAAACTTTTTTCAAATTGTCATGTTTGACTCACAAATGTTTGTTTGTAAACTGAAGAAGAAGAAGAAGAAGAAGAAAAGTCGAGTGGACTGCCGGACGGCTGACGGTGAGACGTGATTCTGTTTCTCTCTCTGATTAATTTAGCAATTCAGCATGTTTATTAGTTGATCTCTCCAAGCAACGTGCTGTACGCAAATATGTGGTATGTAAAAATTTTGATTCTGAACACGTCCGTTTGCAAGCAGTGAAAAATGCTGTAAAAAAGAGAATGTAAAGAATTCGAAACCTGTAGATTAACATTGAAGAACAAAAAGTGCAGATGTTTTTGTACAATGAAATCACATCTGTTTTTACTATTACTATAATTCATACATCCAGTCCTCCTCACACTCACAGTAAATATTGTCCAGTGAAAAATATGTATCTCCAGGAGTTTTGATGAACTGAGGGAGGATGATGATGATGATTACAGAGACACTCACTGCCTGTCCTGTAGGAAATAAGGAAGCATTTTCACGCTGCCTGTGGTCAGACTTGCGCTGAAATCTCATTTCTCAGGTTCAGGACTCGGTGCCACCATGTGTCGAGTGCTGCTTGCCACGCTGCTGCTGATGTCACACTGCTCAGGTGATGTAATGTTTCACAGCATTGACATCACACATGCTGACATCACTCACGTGTCACTTTTCTCTGAGGTCCATTCGAAGGGGCGGGCCTAGACATAATGACTTGTGATATCACACAAAGCTGAGAGCCAATCCTGATCCAGTATTCATCATCCACACTGCCTATCTGAAAGCATGAGGCCTAACAATTAAAATTGAATATTCAAATATATTCAAAAAAAATATAATATTCATATATCCTGGCACTGGTAAAGGACAGAAAAAGGAAGAGGTTTATGAAAGATTTTACTTCTTATCAGGTTCGGGGTACAGAGGATCCAATAGTACATAGTCACACAGGGGGCTTTCTAAATCAATCGTCGTTTTACCTAACAAGGTCTAAACCGGGAAATCAAAACTAGGCAAAGGTACAGACAAGGATTAGGCAAACTCAGTAAACAGAACACGGAACAATCATCAAATCAAATCAAATCAAATTGTATAGCCCCGAAATCACAATTTACACATTATCTCACTGGGCTTTGACAAACTGTACAGATGTGACATCCTCTGCCCTCAGACCCTCGAACCGGGTGAGGAAAAACTTAAAAAACCCTAAACAGGGAAAATAAGAAACCTCAGGAAGAGCCACAGAGGAGGGATCCTTCTTCCTAGGACGGACAGACGTGCAATAAATATCACTTGTACAGAACACAAAAACATGATAATAACAGTTCATTTAGAATGCATAAAACATCCATGAGTCCCAGAGTCTGTGGATTCTATGAGTCCGGATGTATGGAAAGTCTAGTGATCCAGACGCAGGTGGACTCTGTTGGTCCAGGAGTCATTGTACTCCATGTAGGAAGATCTGGGTGTTGCTGAGTCCAAGAGTATGTAGAATCTGTAAATCCAGGGATATGTGAAGTGTAGTGGTCCAGAAGCAGGTGTAGTCTATTGATCCAGAAGCCATTGTGATGTGTGGGTTCCCGATTTGCACTTGGAAATCCAGCCTAGCATCCAAGTCACAGGATCTCCTTTCCAGGATCTCCTTTCCTAATGTGGCCAGGGGGCATCAGGCAGGACCACAGCAGCACCTCCCACCGCGACCTAGAAAAACCTGCAGGATGGTAAAGCACAACGAATCCGGGGAAGAAGTAACGTTAGTGTAAGGATATGGACATTTACAGGAGCAGAGAAGGAGTCGGAGTCAGAGGGGGGAGAGAAGAAAGCTCAGTGAATCATGGAGTGTTCCCCCAGCAACCTAAGCCTATAGCAGCATAACTAAGGGCTAGATAGGCCAGCCTTAACTATAAGCTTTATCAAAAAGGAAGGTTTTAAGCCTACTCTTAAAATCAGAGAGTGTGTCTGCCTCCCGTACCAAGACTGGAAGATAGTTCCACAGGAGAGGAGCTTGATAGCTGAAAGCTCTGCCTCCCATTCTACTTTTGGAAATTCTTGGGATCACCAATAACCCTGCATCCTGGGAGCGTAAGGTTCTGGATGGGCGATAGGGTACTATGAGCTGTTCAAGATAAGATGGTGACTGACCATGAATAGCTTTGTAGGTGAGAACAAGGATTTTAAATTCTATTCTAAATTTAGCGGGGAGCCAGTGCAGAGAAGCCAGTATGGGGGAAATATGGTCTCTGATATTAGTTCTAGTCAGTACACGCGCTGCTGCATTTTGGATTAACTGAAGAGTTTTTAAAATTTTGTTAGGGCAACCTGAAAATAAAGAATTACAGTAGTCCAGCCTGGAAGTAACAAACGCATGAACTAGTTTTTCTGCATCTTGTTGAGACAGGATGTGCCGGATTTTAGCAATGTTACGGAGGTGAAAGAAGGCGGTCCTTGAAATCTGTTTAACATGTGATTTAAAAGACAGCTCCTGGTCAAAGATAACACCCAGGTTTCTGACAGTGGTGCTGGAGGCCAAGGCAATGCCATCCAGATTAACTATGTTGCTGGATAATGAGTCTCTAATGTGTTTGGGGCCCAGCACAATGACTTCAGTTTTGTCAGAGTTTAACATTAAAAAGTTATGAAACATCCAGTTTTTAATGTCCTTAAGACATGACTGTAGATTAGCTAACTGATGGGTTTCATCTGGCTTCATTGATAAGTATAGTTGTGTGTCATCTGCATAACAGTGAAAATGTATGGAGTGCTTTCTAATAATTTTACCTACAGGAAGCATATATAGAGTAAATAGTAATGGTCCAAGCACAGAACCTTGTGGGACTCCATGACTAACCTTGTCATATCTTGATGATTCATCATTAACATGAACAAAATTATATCTATCAGATAGGTAGGACTTAAACCATCTTAGAGCAGATCCTTTAATGCCAATTTGGTGTTCCATCCTCTGTAGTAAGATGTGATGATCGATAGTGTCAAAAGCTGCACTAAGATCTAATAAGACTAGTATAGAGATAAGTCCCGCATCAGATGCAGTGAGGAGGTCATTTGTAACTTTTACCAATGCCGTTTCTGTGCTGTGATGCTTTCTAAAACCTGACTGAAACTCTTCAAATAGACTATTATACTGAAGAAAGCCACATAGTTGTTTCGCTACTGCTTTCTCTAGAATCTTTGAAAGAAAGGGGAGGTTGGATATTGGTCTATAGTTGGCTAAAACTTCTGGGTCTAGGGTAGGTTTTTTTAGGAGCGGTTTAATTACAGCTACTTTAAATGACTGGGGCACATAACCTGTTACAAGGGATAGATTGATAATGTTTAGTAGTGGATTTCTAATTAGGGGTAAAACCTCTTTGAGCAACCTAGTAGGTATGGGGTCTAGTATACAGGTTGATGATTTAGATGAAGATAATGTTGTCGTTAGTTCCTTAAGGTCAATTGGATGGAAGCTTTCCAAACACACATCAGGACTAATAACAGCCTCTATAATTCCTGTTGCTGAACTGGAATCTGTGGAGTGTAGGATATTTTCTCTGATAAGTCTAATTTTATTATTGAAGAAGTTCATAAAATCATTACAGGTGAGGGCTCTAGGAATGCATGGTTCAATAGAATGATGGCTCTCAGTCAGCCTGGCTACAGTGCTGAAAAGGATCCTGGGCTTATTCTTGTTTTCTTCTATCAACGCTGAATAGTAGTCTTTTCTTGCTCGGCGAAGGGCCTTCCTGTATACTTTAAGGCTATCCTGCCAGGCCATGTGTGGCTCTTCCAGTTTAGTGGAACGCCATTTCTTTTCAAGTTTATGAGTTTTCTGTTTTAACTTGCGAGTGTTAAGATTATACCACGGAGCTAGTCTCTTTACTGGTTTTGTTTTCTTTTTAACTGGGGCAATGGAATCGAGTGAAGCACGTAGAGAGCCGGCAGTGAAATCGGCAAGGTGATCAAGCTGGGAGGGGCTAAATTTAAGATATGACTCCTCTGTTATTTTGGGATATGGCACTGAAATTAATGCAGAGGGAATAATTTCTTTAAAATTTTCAACAGTGTCCTCAGATATGCATCTGCTATAATAACTAGTGACTCTTGGTTTATAGTTGATGAGCAGAAATTCAAATGTTAGAAGATAATGATCTGATAAAAGCAGATTTTGCGCAGAGACATTTAAATGCTCAATTTCAATGCCATATGTCAGAACAAGATCAAGGGTGTGATTAAAAGTGTGTGTTGATTCTTGTACACACTGACAGAAGCCGAATGAATCTAATAGTGAGAGAAATGCCGTACCAAGGCTGTCGTTTTCAATGTCTACATGGATATTAAAGTCACCTACAATAATGACTTTATCTGTTTTGAGGACCAAAGCTGAGAGAAACTCTGAAAATTCAGATAAAAATTCAGTGTAGGGTCCAGGTGCTCGATACACTATAACAAACATAATTGGAGTTTTCATGGTTGGATCGGAAATGCTAAGAATGAGATTTTCAAATGAACTAAATTTTTGTTTGGGCTTAGGGTTTATTAATAGGGCAGAATTGAAAATGGCTGCAACTCCACCACCTCTGCCAGTGTCTCTGGGAATGTGTGTGTTAATGTGACTGGGAGGAGTGGATTCATTAAGACTTACATATTCATCTTGGCACAGCCAAGTTTCAGTAAGGCAGAATAAATCAATATTGTTATCTGATATAAGCTCATTTATTAATACACCTTTAGATGATAGGGATCTGATATTCAAGAGTCCACATTTAAGTCTCTTTACTTTGTAAACTGCCTCATTAGTGGTGTTGATTTTTATTAAGTTCCTATGTGAACTCTTATTTGATTTAGTGAATTTAGTGAATTTATGTGGACGGGGGACAGACACAGTCTCTATGGGGTTGTAGGTGGATGACTCTAAAGGAAGCGCAGAGAAGCGTGTAAGACTGCAACTCTGCTTCCTGGCCTCAACTCTGAATTGTCAATTTGGCTGACTAATAAATCTGGCCATATTTCTAGAAATGAGAGCAGCTCCATCCCAAGTAGGATGGATGCCGTCTCTCCTCATTAGACCAGGTCTTCCCCAGAAAGTTTGCCAATTATCAATGAAACCCACATCGTTTGCTGGAACAATGACCGAACACAAGGAACTCACAAGGAAGATACGCTGGATTGCTCACTAAGAAGACAAGACAATCTGGCACAGGAGGAAGGGAACACGGGGGTTAAATACATAAGGGAGAAGAAGTAATCACAAAGGGGCGGTACAGTGGCGCAGTGGTTAGTATTGTCGCCTCACAGCAAGAAGGTCTTGGGTTTGATTCCCGAGTCAGGGCGTTTCTGTGTGGAGTTTGCATGTTCTCCTTGTGTCTGCGTGGGTTCTCTCCGGGTACTCCGGCTTCCTCTGACAGTCCAAAAACATGCAAACCGGGATTTAGTAGGTGAATTGGTCACTCTAAATTGTCCGTAGGTGTGAATATGATTGAGGATGGTTGTCTCTATATGTCAGCCCTGCGATGAACTGGCGACTTGTCCAGGATGACCCCGCCTTTGCCCAAAGATGCTGAAATAGGCTCCATCCCCCCGCGACCCCTAACAGGATAAGCGGTAGAAAATGAATGCAATGAATTAATGAAATCACACACACCTGAGGGACAAGACTAGACAGGACATGGGGAATAGACACAACAGAATTTCAAAATGGGAGGGGAAAACTGAATGACCCTAACTGACAGACATTTGATATTAGCGGACCCTGACACTTCTGTTCTCAAAAAACCAGAGTTGATCAGATGGCCCATAATTTGTTCATCTTTATCAAAAAAAAAAAATCACATTGACTATGTGGAAAAACACATAATAGTGTTTAAACACACTCACATTCTGGTTGTTCTGTTTGTTTTAGCTTCAGTACCTGACTCATTGCAAGAATAATAATTTCTGTCATAATTAATTTCTTCTTTTCCTAGAATCCACCTGCACTCCCTCTGAAAGCAGCGCTGGTCTAAAATTCATTGTGGCATTTCCGGAGAACATCGCCCATTTTTATCCCAAACATGCAGAAAACAAAGTCAAAATCATGGCCTTGTACAGCAACACTGAAGTCAACATCAAAGGGTCGCAGACTGTTCTGGGCACTTTGAGTCTTAATGCAGGAGACACACGGGAGTTTGAACCTGGACCTATACTCGAGCTTCCAAGATCAGAAGAATCCGACAAAATGCTCCAAATTACCAGTAACAAGAAGATCACGGTCCATGTCATCAATCTGAAAAAACACAGCCTGCAAACTGCTCTGGCTACATCATCTGAAAAACTGGGCAGGAAGTACCTAATCCCCCCTGTACCCCTGATCAACGGGACCACTCAGCCGGCGGACCATGTCACAACAAACATCACAGAGAGAGGCCCATTCAGGCTGATCATCCTCAATACAGAACAACTCAACATGGTGACTCTCACAGGAGCTGAGTCAAAGGACATCCCCCTTCAGCCCCACCACGTCGCACAGATCTGGCTAAAGGAAGAGGAGGCATGGCGAGTTGTGAGCGCCACACAGCCAGTGGCAGTCCTCTTTGGTCACACTTGCGCCATACGACACAACTGTACGTGTGGGCAGCTGTACACTGTGCTGCCACCAGACCATGAAGAAGAGCAGAAGTTCTACATTCCTCCATTTCTGGCTGAGGGTGCTGAAGATCAAACATTTGTACTTATTACAGAGAAAGAATCAGCTCACATGAGGCTTTTCAACTCAAGCACACCCCTGCTGGAGACCGCAGGCACCGCCATCCTCTACCGCCCAGGTCTGCTCCTTGCTCTAATCCCAGACACGGACTTCTTTGCCTGTTCTGTCATCAACTCCATTCCTGACGCAATGAACTTGGCTGTGATTGTGGTCCACAAGGACCAAACCGTGGGGCTTCATCTGGGAACAGATCCTCTTAATGGTTCAGAGTGGCAGCCACTGGGAAGAACAGATTATGTTTCCACACAAGTCGTTCTCACATCAGAGAAGACTGTAATTTGGCACTCGTCTTCCAAAATGGCTGTCTACTTCATGGGGACAAAGAATGGGATGATGTTTGGGAACCCAGCACCCATCATCAGCAGAACTCCAGGTACAAGCTCTGCCCTCGAATTAAAAGTTACCAATTAAAACTGATGATTTTTAAACAGTTTGTGGTTTAGGAGGATTGTTCCTAAAATGAGCTGTCCTGAAAGACATTTGTTTCCTGTCTGTCACATAGTTGGGGGTAAGAAGGCACAACAGAACGAGATTAATAAATTCTTAAAGTTTGTAAAGTTAAACTAAAATGGCACATTCCTCGTGTTTCCTTTGTGATACTACTGATGTTTACTGCATCACAAAACGCGCAGCTGAATCGTTTAATGATGATTCATCCCCATTGTTATACATTGGCCATCATCAGGACCTTCATCGGTCTACACCGATCGCTGCAGATCACATGACCGACCTTCATCATTCTACATTGACCGCTGTAACAATTAGCTGCTGTAAAATATTGTGCTGGTGTTTTGGTGACATAGTGTTACATCACACGTTCATCTGCAGTCAGTAACATTTTAAACTAAAGGTAAATATACGTAATCATACGTAGTGTAAGTCAGAGGTAACGTGATTCGTTTGTGTTATTGTTGGTTTCATTTTTTAGGTGAATCAATGACGATTGCTGGCCACTGGCCAGCTCCAGCTCTAAGCAAGCTAACATGAGAATTATTTTAAAACACTGTCTCTGACTGCTTTTTAAAAATGTTTTCAGCTAATTTATTTAAAATGTGGATCGCAGACACCAAGAAGAACATTATACTGGCGATACTGAAGGTGGATCCTAATAACAAGAGAATGATCATTCTAATGAGGCAAAAATCTCTTTCAGTTTGTGTCTGTTTCTCCTCTTCAGACTACAGGGGTTGTGTCCTGTCTCCAGAGGTGCTAAAAATTGGAGAGGTGGCAGGAAGCTGGCGGGAGTCGGTGAAGTACTGCGAAGACAACCATCTGGATATGGTCAGCTTCCCCAACACTCAGCTTCAGAACCACATCTATGACAAAGTCATCCAGGACAACAATGGCAGCCTGCAGGAAGTGTGGATCGGCCTGCGACGCAGCTCCCAAACCGGGGAGTGGTATTGGCTCAGCCAGGAACCATTTGGTGACACCAACTGGGCACAAGGCGAGCCTGGCACAGTGAATGATGGTCAGTGTGCAATTTTGAGTCTGAAACACCACTTTGGTTGGAGTGACAAGGACTGCTGTGATGATGCCCATCCAGTCTGCTACAAAAGCCCTGACTTCTTACCAACATAGAGCATTGATCCAGAATGAGGGGTGGGGGGGAATCTCACAGAGTAACAGGCTGTCTATCATTGAGAGTTACCCAGAGCTTTCCTAAAGAGATGCTACATATTCCCTGTTATTACAGTGACATCACTGTAAGGACGTGATGGACCTTGTCCTTCAATCCAACTCCAATTCCAAAAACACTGGGACGTTTTGTAAAATGTGAATAAAAACAGAATTTTTCAACCTATATTCAACTATACTCTGCACAAAGACAAGAAATTTAATGTTCAAACTGATAAAATGTATTGTTTTTTGGAAATAAACACACATTCTGAATTTAATTCCACGTTCCAAAAAAGTTGGGACAGGGGCAGGAAAAGATTAGGAAAGTTGTGCAATGCGGAAAACAGCTGGAACATTCCACAGGTAAATGGGTTATTTGGTATCAGGTAATAACTACCATGATTGGCTATAAAAAGGAGACTCCTGAAAGGCTCAGTCGTTTAGCTTTTCTTCTAACACTCAGGGCGTGCTCACATTGAGCCATCCGTACCACGCATTCAAAGAATCTGTAGAAATCTGCTCGTAAGGGGCAACACTGAAAAACCAACACTGAATGGTCATGACCTTCAACCCCTCAGACGACGCTGCATTAAAAACTGGCATAACTCTGGGATGGATATTACAACATGGGACCACTTCAGAAAACCATCATCAGTTAACACAGGACATCGCTGCAGCTACAAATGGAAGTTAAGACTCGAACATGAAAAACGGTTAGAGATGAAAAGTTGTTCTTGAAACTAATAGGGGTCTAGTCCGCCGGGCTAAATAGAAAATAAATACCATTCAGATTGTTTTCAACGCAAAATTCTAAAGCATCCATGGTGGTCTGGCTGTGTGCTAGTGCCCATGGCATCATGGGTAACTGTCACATCTGTGACGGTACCATTATTGCTGAGAGGTACATAGAGGTTTTGGAGCAATGTTCTTCTATCCTGGCGATGTCTTTTTCAGGGACATCCTGATTA
>KV751415.1:85389-130636 GCA_001698575.1 Mola mola
CAATGTTGCAACAGCATGACTTCCCAGTAAAAGAGGGCAGGGACCAGACTGCCCTGTGTGCAGTCCAGACCTGTCTCCCATTGAAAATGTACGGCGCATCATGAAGCACAAAATGCGACAACAGAAACCCTGGACTGTTGAGCAACTTAACATGTACATCAAGCAAGAATTGGAGAGAATTCCACTTTCAATACTTAAACAACTTGTGTCTTTACTTCCCAGATTGCGACAGGGCGCACTCACACTTGGCCCAGTTGTTCCGCACCATGCCTAAGCACAAATGCCCCCCACACCCCACTGTCCCGCTGGCTTGTTCTAACACTGCTCTATGCACAATCGTGCCTGTGCACCATTACTGCTTGTACTTACGTCATCACGTTGAGAGAACATCACCACAACTTCACTGGATTTGAGGCATATTCTGAGTTTGTTTGTTCGATAAGACACGATCACATTCGCAGATTTATCGTTTTATGCAAAGCAGCGATTGATTTTTGCTGAGACAGCAGGAGACGAGGGAGGTATTCAGTTATATTGTCAGTTCCGCTTTGTGTATATGAGCTTGAGCTTGCGCCATACCAAACTACACTTCTTGCAACTATGCTGGGGCCAAGGCAGCATACTGTACTTAAGAATGGCGCAGAGATCTCATACTAGTCAAGCAATCCAGACTTTGTGAGTGAAACATGCTTGGGCGTGGTACGGATGGCTCAATGTGAGCAATCCCTGAGTGTTAGAAGAAAAGCTGATGGAACTTACATGCAACTTTTTGGGAACAAACCAATATTCACAATGGTTGTATATTTAAAAAAAAAAGGTTAAAGTTATCAGTTTAATGATTAAATAATTTAATCTGAATTTAGTAGAGTATAGATTAAAAATTTCTGTTTCTATTTACATTTGACATGCCCCAATTCAAACACCACTTTTACGCGTACCAAATTCTATATTTACAACTCTACTTACTATTGGAATGGGGTTTATAGTTGTAAGAGTAGCTTACAATAGAATAGAAAAAGTAGAATAGAATTTGTATCAGTAACATTTCCATAGTGATCAACAAGCTACTGCTTAACAAAGCATGAAGATTCAAAACAAACCTGGTTTAAAGTTCTGAAGTCACACCTGAGTTTAAAGGTTGTGGAGATGAAGATACAGATTCCTCCAGACTACAAACTGGGATTGAGAGGAAGGTCAGAGATGAAAAGTTGTTGTGCATGTTTATGGAATCACAATGATTTATATGGTGAAAAAAAAGTCAGGATCTGCTCCAAGGCCTGATTTTATGGGTCCCTCACGACCTTAGCTGACTGATTGGCTGTGAATCATCAGTTTGAATTTACTGTAAAAATATTTTTTATAGTAGTGAGTGTTCCTTTAAATCTTTCCTAACGTGTGAAACTCGATTGTTCTGCTTTAGTTCCAGGTTCAATGGCCTGTCATTTTCACATTCAACAATAATTCACCTGATGATATGTAGACCCGCTCTGCATGTTTATGTGAATGTAAACAAATAAAATTGACCTAAGCTCTTTGTTGGTTGATTTTTTAGCAGGATTACACAAAAACTAATGGATGGATTTCATTGAGGATGGGGGCAGAGCTGAGGATCAACCCCTTAAATGTTGGAGTAGATCCAGTTAAAAGGGCACATCCAGGAATTTAAATTTCAGGGTCAGTGGAATCTCGGACTGCAGTTCGAGTTCAAATATGAACAGCTTCTACTGACTTCAGTGGAAAACAAGGTCTGACCATGGCAACCGCTGCTTTTAGAAGTACTAACTAAGAGTGTTTAGTTAGTACCTCATACGGCTCTTTTCTTTACTCAAACACCTTTTATCTGACAGGGTTCGTCCCGACAGATTAGTTCATCCATATTTTTGAACAAATGAGTGTCCAAGAGCGAGGAAAGTCACATCAACACTTTCATATTGCTTCCAAACAAAACCATAGAAGTCAAATCAGAATGACTTCGACTTCATGTTTTTTCAGGATTAAACTCCACTTCCTGTCTTCCAGAATAAAACTCAACTTCTTGTCTTTCACAATATCTATCTATTTATGGTCATTTGTTGAGGTCACTACAGACAGGAAACTGTACAATAATTTCTGCAATAAAGATGATATGCATTACATCAGCTATCACACTTTTAACTGAATAGGAAGTGATTATTAATAAACATAAAATGTTGAATTCTAGAATTTATCCAGCTGAAACAGGTTCCACTGAACATTATGTGAAGAACAACACCGTGAGTTACATTCGCTGAATAATAAAATCTTGTTCAAGAAGTCAAGACAACAGAAACAGGAAATGTTTTGTGTTTGAGCTTATTCTATTAATTTAAAGTTAAGCTGTGATTCAGTCTTCCTTTCTGTGATTTGATGATAAGAATTCTGACACTTAAAGATTTGAAACTCCGGGGGTGGGCACCTGAACAGCGAGCAGAAGGTTTTTATCAGCAGAGGTGTGACTTTACAGAAAACAGAGGAACTTCATTTTCCAGCAGCTTCTTTCGACCAGAAGTTGACTCCCTGCACCACCCACACTCCCATTCCCACCAGGAAGAGAACTTTTGCCCCCAGAGACACTAACAGGAGGAGGAGTAGAGGAGGTGGGGCCCCAGTTAGGGCCACCGGGGCTCGGGGGGCCACCACGTACAGGGTGGACTGCTCTCGGCCCAGTGGGTTGGAGGCACTGCAGATGTACTGCTGGCCCGGCTCCACATGCCGCAGCTGGCTCACAGTGTGGTATTGAGGGACAGAGCCCTGAATCAGAGGACTGATCGGATAACCCTCCAGCAGGTCATCAGGGCTGAGCCACTGGACATCCGGCAGCGGGGAGCCCCGAACCTGACACATGGCTCTGAACCCAGACTGTTGGCTGCCCTCCACCGCCAGGACCAAGATCTTCGGAGGAGCTGTGGCACCGACAAGAAGAAAAACTTCATACAGGAAGTCAACAACAGGAGGTAATACATCGCAATCACTTGCTTAGTCCCGCCCACTGAGATTATATGGAGAGACTAAGCAGAATAGAATAGATGTATCTTTATTGTACACCGAGGCGGAAACTTTTCTTTAGCTGAGGGAAAAAAACAGCGAACAAAATCACAGCAACATATTTGGATCGGTTCTGCGAAGTAAAATCTCAACAATCAGCTGAATGAGTTCCTCTGTTTTTTAATTTATTTTTTTTACAGTTAATTGATTAGTTTATTTAGCATATATTATTCTTTTACACTTTTATACGATTGACTGAATAAGAGGCGCACTCAAGTTGTTCATGCTACAATGATAATAATGATATTCTATTCAATTGTACAATCAAAGATTTCTCTGACGGACGTGGTCCTGAAACTCCAGCGCTCCTCCATTGCAGGAACGTGGTACTGACATGCTAATGAGGTGAGCACAGCAGGCTGGAAACTGGAATGTTTTCTAGGAAGACACAGTTCTGTCATGGTCATGGGTTTTTTTTTATGGGTTTCTTTGATTTTTGAGTCCATGGTTGGTTTTTTGTGGTTTATTGTTTATGTTTCTACTTTCTTGTAATGATTTTGTGTTATTTCCTGATGGTTTTGCGTTTGTAGTTTATTAAACTTTTTACTTTGGTCTTTTAGTCTTTGAATTCTAGTGTTCATCCGTCTGTTTCTGTGTCCAATTATCTCCACCATCCTTGTGCTCCATGTGTCAGTTTTCAGATCATTAGTCCCATGTGTTTCTAGTGTTTCCTTATGTCATTGGATTTCTGGTATCTGGACACCGTTTTGACCTCTGCTTGCCATTCGACTGTGAGTTTTGCCTTTCCTTTAATAAAGTAAGGGAACTGACATCTGCTTTCATCCTCTAACCCTAAACCCCCACTGGTGATCCTCTTGGACACATCCTCCACAACTTCTGCCATCCCCCAGAGCGCCCCCTCCACTAGCACCCTCCTGTACCTTACTACAGGCAAGGTGAGGAGATACCTGGAGAGGCTGGACCAGGGGAAGACTGAAATGGTATAAGTTCCAGGGTCCTGAGGACATGTGCCAGCCAGCTGTCTGTGATCCTGGTGCACCTCTTCCCCCAAACCTTGAGAGGATTCCGGTGCAGTGGAAGGCATCTTGTGAGTTCCCCGTCCCCAAGAACAAGTTTCCATACAGACTACCGACCTGTCGCCCTCACATCACTTGTGATGAAGGTGGTGGAGAGGCTGGTCCTGGCCCATTTCAGTCTGCAGGTGAAATCATCGCTGGATCCTCTACAGTTGGCCTACCAATCTCATCTGGGAGTGGACGACACCATCATCCACCTGCTGCAGCGCGCTCACTCATACCTGGATCGAAGTGGCTGCAAGCCAACACCATCCAGCTGCTACTGACTGAGAAACTATGCATGATGGGAGTTGACATGCTCACCATCTCCTGGATTGACTACTGACTACCTGACAGGCAGGCCACAGTTTGTCTGACTGGGCAGTGTTCTGTCTGAGATGGTGGAAAGCATCAAAGGAGCGCCACAGGAGACCGTTCTGTTGCCTTTTCTCTTCACCTTATGCACCTCAGACTTCCAGTGCAACTCCACGTCCTGCAACCTGCAGAAGTTTTCGGACGACTCTGTGGTGGTGTATAAAGGATGGATGGGAGGAGGAATACAGAGCATGACGACTTTGTGGAATGGTCAAGAAGAAATCACCAGCTGCATCACGTGAGCAAGACCAGGAAAATGGTGATTAACTTCGGGAGGAAGAGGATCACCACACAATCACTGTGTATTCTGGGGAAAAAATGTACAGTGGTTGAGGATTACAAATACCTGGGCGTGCACCTAGACAGCAGACTGAACTTGAGGACCAACACTGACGCTGTATTCGAGAAGGGGATGAGCAGCCTCTACTTCCTGAGGAGGCTGAGAACCTTCAACGTGTGCAGCAAGATGCTGGAGATCTTCTACCAGTCTGTTGTTGCTAGTGCACTGCTCTTTGCTGTAGTGTGCTGGGGGAGCAGCATTAGAGCCGGTGAAACCAACAGGCTGAAAAAACTGATCAGAAAGGCTCTGTTATTGGCTGCAAATTGGACACCTTCTAGGAGTGGAGGAGAGGAGAACACTGAACAAACTGTTATCCATCATGGATAATCCGGAGCACCCTCTCCATCGGTGTAGGAAACACTGAACCCCCCTTTTGATCTCAGAGGGGAGAAGAGAGTTGGGTACCTGGAGGATTTTTCCCATCTCACTGTTGTGTATATCATCTTGCCATTTTACTATTTTTGATATTTTGTCTATTGTTATTGCATGTGTATTTGTTTATATTTATCTTTATTAAAAGTATTTTTTTCTCTTAGTCCTATTTAATTTTATACTTATGTTTCTTTCTACGTTTATGTCGCTGCTGAAACAAGTGATTTTCCCCTATTGGGATCAATAAAGTACCTCTGAATCTGAATCTGCCTTGTCTGTGGTCTGCATTTGGGCCCTAAACTCTGCCCTCAGTGTTTCCTGGTCAAACTTGATAAGTTCATTCACACTGTGAATTTGCAGCATGTCTTCTAATGATAATTCTTTTTACAGAAACAATATTAGAGAAGATGGTGGAACAGGTGCACTTAGGTAGACTTTAGACTCTATTAATCCTTCGAAAAAGAGGGTTATTAAAAAAAGAAAACCGGCTCTGTGTTTTAAGCTTTAAACCTGTTAATTAAAGCAATTTCACACAAACTTGAAAGGAAGTGTTGTTCCATCAAACTGGAAGAGTCCTTGTTGCAGCTCAGTTATCTGATTTTCTAACAATAATGGTTTATTTATCAGACGAGGGACATATATCTGTCCTGGTCTCAGTGCTGTGTTTGATACCATCGACCATTTCATCCTGTAACACAAACTGGACGGTTTAATTTGCATTAAGGGTAATTAAATAAATTATGCTCCATTAGATCATATTTTTAAGTCTGATCTCAGTTTGTAAATGTTTTCCTAATTACAAATCCTCCATGCACACTAAAGTTAGTCAGTTAGTTCCCCAACATTCAGTTCATGGACCAGTATTATTTTTATATACTGTATATTCCCCTTAGGTAATATCATTAGAAAACATATTCATGCTCTGCAGTTGATACACAGTTATATTTATCACTGAAACGAGAAGAAACTAATAAACTAAGCAAACTTTAGGCCTGCCTAAGGACATAAAAACCTGAATGAGCTGCAATTTTCTACACGTAAATTTTGAAGAATTTGTGTTATATCTTGATAATTTTGAGTTTCTAGATAATTTCATGTTTCAGTCCCACTCCTGGGATACATATGTTCCCTATGTTTGACTTAAAGGTGTTCCTTGTGTCTTATGGTGATGTACGTTTCCTTCCTGTTTCCCTCCTTTGAGATGACCTCACCTGTGCTGTGTTATCTGCCCCACCCTGACGTGTCCAATTACCTCCTCCCTCCTTGTGCATTTAAGCTTCCTTTATGCTTTATGCTTCCTTTTGTTCTTTGTCAGATCATTATAGTACTTGGTACTCATGTTTCTGTCCATTCCTTGCTGTTCCTTGTGTTTCCTTGTGTTTTGTATTTGGTTGGATTTCTGGGCTCTGGACTTTGAACATTTTGGATGTCTGCCTGTGCTTTTTTTGGTTTCGTTTGCCAATTTGGACTGACGTCTCGGTTTTGACCCTTCCCTGCCATACTACTATTGAGATTTACCTTGTTCCAATTTAACATTAACAAACTATAACATTCTGTCACTATGGTCTGAAAACCCCTGCTTTCAGTGTTTCTTGGTACAAATCAAGACACTGGCTACCTGTCAGATCCAGAATAAAATTTCAAATCCTTCTCCTAACATATAATAACCTTAATGGCTCTGTCATATCTTACTGAGCTCATATTACCTTATCATCCAATCAGAACCTTATGCTCCCAGGATGCAGGGTTACTGGTGGTCCCCAGAATCTCCAAAAGTAGAATGGGATGCAGAGCCTTCAGCTATTATGCTCCTTTCCTGTGGAACCATCTTCCAGTCTTGATACGGGAGGCAAACACTCTCTTCCTTTAAAGTAGCTTAAAACATTCATTTATAGTTGGGGCTCCTTCAGGCTGGCCCTTTCTTATGCAGTTAAAGTTTACACTTCTGGGAACTTCCCATGATTCAATGAGCTCTTCCCTCCTCCCCCTCTCCTGTTCTTCATAATCATGCCATTCTATTAATATATGATATTAACTTGACTTCTTGCCTGGAGTCTTAATGCTTTCTTGTCTCGCAGGTTTCCATCAATCTCCTGTTGACTTTTATTATTATTGTTATGAATTCCCTTATGTTATAATATTGTGGGACAATATTGTGAACATAAAGGCTGAAGTTGATGTGGCTCCTACTGTAACTCTCAGTAACATCCTACGTTATTCTGTAGCCACAGTAAACATCTCTGTATCTCCCTACTTCCCGCTACACCGTTTCTCTCTAAACCCAACAGGTCAAGGCAGAGGACTACACCCATTTAGAGCCAGGTTCTACTCTGGGTTTTCCTCTCCACTGTTAGGTTTCTGTTAATCAATAAATAAATGAATTGATGATAAAGAGTTTGTTGTAGAGCTGCTCCACATGTTTAGCGTTATCAGATGACTTTTTAAATTCACTTGCAGTACTAAAACACGCCAAGTTCCCTCTTTCAGCTTCCACATTGATTTGATAAGTTTAGTTACGTTGCTCCTGTTTCTGAGGACATGCAACTATTTTACGTTTATTTGTTTTTGCAGCATTTGAATATAAACAATCATAATAATAATTGGTTGACCGGGAGATACAAGTATGTATGTGTATAATCTACTACTACTGTTATACTTGAGTGCATTAAAGTCATTCAGACCATTTGTGACCTTCTTCAGAGTCTGACTGAAGTCCAGACTCACCCTCCACCCTCAGTCTGGTTCCCATCTTGTCCTCAAAGCTGATGTGTTCTCGCCCCTGAACCTCCACCCGGCAGTAATAGCGTCCACTGTCCTGCAGGGTGGCACCATTGATCCGCAGTGACAGATCATGTTCCCTTGGGTTGCCCTCTAGTCGATAGCGCTGGTCCTGCTGGGACCCCGACTCGCAGGTGGGGGCCCCAGGCCGGCTGGTGCAGTGGAACAGAACAGTGGCACCCTGGCCATGGCCAAGACGCCACAGCACCTGCAGCAAAGAATGCTGGGAATGTTGTGGGTGGCTGAAGATGCAGGGCAGCACCACCGGGTAGCCGTCAATAGCTCGAACCTCTGGCTGGACAATCATGGACCAGCTGTCATCTGTGGAGCCCAGGGCTGCTGGGAGAAAGAAGAGACGCCATTGTTTACTGCACAAGTACCAGTACTACAGGAACACTGCAAAACAACATCATCATCATCATTATAAACATCACTGTCATCCCCACCACCAACATCACCACATCATCATCAGCATCTTCACCATTAGTCAACGTGTCTGAACCTCATATCCTATTTTGTCCTCTTTCGGCTTTACATTTTTTCTAGGAGTCTCCATAGCAAATCATCCTCCCGCATCTCTCCCTGTCCTCTGCAAATTCTTCTCTCACACCAATTATCTGCATCTTCTCTATCACCACAATCATCAATCTCCCCTTTTTGCCTACTGCTTGGTACCTTCATCTTCAGCATCCTTCTACCAATATATCCTCTGTCCCTCCTTTGCACGTGTACAATCCATCTCAATCTGGCCTCTCTAACTTTATCTCCAAAACGTCTGACATGTGCTGTTCCTCTGATGTGCTGCCTGACCTCACCTGTCAGTCTGTCCATCACCACGGCAAACAAGAAGGGGCTCAGGGCCGATCCTTGATGCCCCTCCTTCACTCCTGCAGCGACCTCCCCACTGTCATACTGCTCTCATACATCTCCTGCACCAGTCTAACATACTTCTCTGCCTCATACAAAACCACAGTTCCTCCCTTGTCACCCTGTCGTAGGCTTTCTGTAGATCCACAAAGACACCATGCAGCTCTTTCTGACCTTCTCTATACTTCTCCATCAGCATCCTCAAAGCAAACATGGCTCCTGTACTGATCTTTCTTGGCATGAAACCATCTGGCTGATCACAAATCATCAGTTATTCTCTTAGACTCGCTTCCACAATTCTTTCCCAAATCTTCATCATGTGGTTCATCGGGTTTTTTCCCTCTGTAGCCGCTACAACTCTGCACATAATCCTTGTTCTTAAACATCAGCACTAGTACACTTTTCCTCCATTCCTCAGACATCTTCTCACTGACTAAGATCATGTTAAACAGTTTCTCCACCGCTCTCTCTCCTGGACACTTCCACACCTCTACCGGTGTGTCATCAGGACCAACTTTGCATTTTTCATCCTCTTCAAAGCTTCCCTCACGTCAGCTTTATTAATCTCTCAACTTCCCATTTCACAGTTTTCACCTCCTTCACCCTTCTTCTCTCTCATTTTCTTCATTCATCAGCTCCTCAAAGTTCTCTTTCCATCTTCTCAGCACGTTCTCCTCACTTGTTAGTACATTTCCATCTCTGTCCTTAATCACCCAGACCTGCTTCACATCCTTCCCAGTTCAATCCCTCTGCCTCACCAGACGATACAGATCCTTTTCTCCTTCCTCAGTGTCCAACCTGTCATATAGCTCATCAGACACCTCCTATTTAGCCTTCGGCACCTCCCTCTTCTCCTTACGTTGCATCTCCTTGTATTTCTGTCGACTCTCTTCCGTTCTCTCACTATCTAATTTCTTCCTCACTAACCTCTTCCTCTGAATACTCTCCTGCACTTCCTTGTTCCACCACCAAGTCTCCTTTTCATCCGTCCTCTGTCCAGATGACACCAAACTCCTCCATACCTGTCTCCCTGATCACTGTAGCTATGGTTACCCAGTCATCTGGCAGTTCTTCACAACCACCCAGAGCCTGTATCAACCTCTCCCTGAAGTCCTCACAGCAGTCTTCAGTTTCCACCATTTGATCCTCTGCTCCGCCTTTGCTCTCCTCCTCTTCCTGACCACCAGAATCATCCTACACACGACCATCTGATGTTGCCTGGCTACACTCTCTCCTGTCACCACCTTGCAGTGGAAGTAGGTCTTCAACACAGTCATTTACATTCTTTCTGCAGAATCCACCACCATCTTTCCTTCCAGGTTCCTTTCCTTGATAACACCAAACACCAAACCTGCTCCTCAGCTCCTCATCACCTCTGTTCCCTTCACCAACATGCCCATTGAAGTCTGCTCCAATCACCTCTCTCTACTCCCTGGGAAAACTCTCTGCCAGTTCATCTAACTTGCTCCACAATTTCTCTTTCTCCTCCATCTCACAGCCAACTTGTGGGACAGAACCACTGACAACATTCATCATCACACCTTCAGTCTCCAGCTTCACACTCATGATCTTGTCCGACACTATTTTCACCTCTACAACATTCTTTGCATGCTCCTCCTTCAGGATCACGCCTGCTCCATTTTTCTTCCTATCCACACCATGATAGTACAGTTTAACCCTGCTCTAATGCTTCTTGCCTGTCATCGTGCCAACATTTAAAGTGCCTATTTTCAGTCCTACACTCCTGATTTTCCACTTCTCTCTCTCTGTCTCCTAAAGCGTTTCTGTCCTCTTGTTGTTTCACTGACAGTAGCCCAATTTCCACCGGTACCCTATTTGTCAACAGCACCGGTGGCGGTCATTGTTAACTCGGGCCCTGACTGATCTGGTATGAAATTTGCTTTCATGTTTCTGAGTTTGATTTGAGTTTTTGAACCAAATGCCCTTCCTGACGCAACCATCACCATTTATCCAGGTTTGGGACCAGCACTAGAACGACACTGGCTTGTGACCCCCATATCCTATACAGACAGAATTTTCTTATCATCTTTCAGTTCCACAGCAACAACTGAGTAGACACTAATGCCGACAGGAAGATCAAGTCTGAAGTAACAGGAACCAGAAGGTACAAATACTTCACACTTTATACACTTGTTACAGTAAATGTACTTAGATAGGTTCACCTCAGTATGTGGGGTGTGCGAGAGCTCACCTGCTATCACAGGTAACAGCAGACTGAGAGTGCTGCAGACCATATGGACGAACATCATTGTAACTGCTGAGAACAACAATCGTCTGTGTGTGCCCAATGACTCAGACTCTTCCTCCTTGTCTGCTTTATTATTGGAATAAGGCAGCTGACACACAGTTTGAGTCACAGTATCTGCTGTTCGAATGCTCAAGTACAGTAACAAAAAGTACAGGTCAAAACTGGATTTTTTTAAACAAACAAACAAAAATTAACATGTGAAGCATAAACATAACATAATGAATGTTTAATATGTTTTCATATATTGGAATCAAATCAAACCAAATCAAAATCAAATCAAATTTTATTTGTATAGTCCGAAATCACAATTTACACATTATCTCACTGGGCTTTGACAAACTGTACAGATGTGACATCCTCTGCCCTCAGACCCTCGAACCGGGTGAGGAAAAACTTAAAAAACCCTAAAGAGGGAAAATAAGAAACCTCAGGAAGAACCACAGAGGAGGGATCCTTCTTCCTAGGACGGACAGACGTGCAATAGATGTCACTTGTACAGAACACAACAACATGATAATAACAGTTTACTTAGAATGAATAAAACATCCATGAGTCCCAGAGTCTGTGGATTCTATAAATCTGGATGTATGGGAAATCTAGTGATCCAGACGCAGGTGTACTCGGTTTGTCCAGGAGTCATTGTAGTCCATGTAGCAAGATCTGAGTGTTGCTGATGTAGTCCCGGAGTCCCAGAGTCTGTGGAATCTGTAAATCCAGGGATATGTGAAGTGTAGTGATCCAGACGCAGGTGTAGTCTATTGATCCAGAAGCCATTGTGATCTGTGGGTCCCGATTTGCACTTGGAAATCCAGCCTAGGATCCAGGTCACAGGATCTCCTGTCCTAATGTGGCCAAGAGACATCAGGCAGGACCACAGCAGGAGCTCCCACCGCGACCTAGAAAGACCTGCAGGATGATAAAGCACAATGACTCCGGGGAAGAAGTAAAGTTAGTATATGGATATGGACATTTAGAGGAGCAGAGAAGGAGTCGGAGTCAGAGGGGGGAGAGAAGAAAGCTCAGTGAATCAGGGAGTGTTCCCCCAGCAACCTAAGCCTATAGCAGCATAACTAAGGGCTAGATAGGCCAGCCTTAACTATAAGCTTTATCAAAAAGGAAGGTTTTAAGCCTACTCTTAAAATCAGAGAGTGTGTCTGCCTCCCATACCAAGACTGGAAGATAGTTCCACAGGAAAGGAGCTTGATAGCTGAAAGCTCTGCCTCCCATTCGACTTTTGGAAATTCTTGGGATCACCAATAACCCTGCATCCTGGGAGCGTAAGGTTCTGGATGGGCGATAGGGTACTATGAGCTGTTCAAGATAAGATGGTGACTGACCATGAATAGCTTTGTAGGTGAGAACAAGGATTTTAAATTCTATTCTAAATTTAGCGGGGAGCCAGTGCAGAGAAGCCAGTATGGGGGAAATATGGTCTCTGATATTAGTTCTAGTCAGTACACGCGCTGCTGCATTTTGGATTAACTGAAGAGTTTTTAAAATTTTGTTAGGGCAACCTGAAAATAAAGAATTACAGTAGTCCAGCCTGGAAGTAACAAACGCATGAACTAGTTTTTCTGCATCTTGTTGAGACAGGATGTGCCGGATTTTAGCAATGTTACGGAGGTGAAAGAAGGCGGTCCTTGAAATCTGTTTAACATGTGATTTAAAAGACAGCTCCTGGTCAAAGATAACACCCAGGTTTCTGACAGTGGTGCTGGAGGCCAAAGCAATGCCATCCAGATTAACTATGTTGTTGGATAATGAGTCTCTAATGTCTTTAGGGCCCAGCACAACGACTTCAGTTTTGTCAATTTAACATTGAAAAGTTATGAAACATCCAGTTTTTAATGTCCTTAAGACATGTCTGTAGATTAGCTAACTGATGGGTTTCATCTGGTTTCATTGCTAAGTATAGTTGTGTGTCATCTGAATAGCAATGAAAATGTATGTATTACTTTCTAATAATATTACCTGAAGGAAACATGTATAAGAGTGAATAGTATTGGTCCAAGCACAGAACCTTGTGGGACTCCATGACTAACTTTGTCAAATCTTGATGATTCATCATTAACATGAACAAAATTATATTACCAGATAGGTAGGACTTAAACCATCTTAAAGCAGATCCTTTAATGCCAATTTGGTGTTCCATCCTCTGTAGTAAGATGTGATGATCGATAGTGTCAAAAGCGGCAGTAAGATCTAATAAGACTAGTATAGAGATAAGTCCCTCATCAGGTGCAGTGAAGAGGTCATTTGTAACATTCACCAGTGCCGTTTCTGTGCTGTGATGCTTTCTAAAACCTGACTGGAAGTCTTGAAATAGATTATTATTCTGAAGAAAGCCACGTAGCTGTTTAGCTACTGTGTCCTCTAGAATCTTTGAAAGAAAGGGGAGGTTGGATGTTGGTCTATAATTGGCTAGAACTTCTGGGTCCAGGGTAGGTTTTTTTTAGGAGCGGTTTAATTACAGCTACTTTACACTATTGCAGCCCCTATCATAAAACGTTACGGCCCCAGTCAGACACCTTTACAGCCCTGATTAAACACCAGTGCAGGCCTGGACTGAATTTTTATAGATATGAAAAATAACAAGTAAGATGATTTGAACAACAGCATAGCTTATGTTATACTGTATAATTATTGTGTTGTCACATTAGTGCCACATTTCAGATTTTAGGAACATTGTTTTCTAGTACAGCTGCAACAAAGACAGAAGTCACCACTTGGCTAAAAGAGCACAAACTGACAGCGGGAGCACCACTCTGTCTAACATAGCCATATTTCCTGTCTTAGTAGCCTTATTTCCACTCCTCCCAGTCACATTAACACAAACATTCCCAGAGACACTGGCAGAGGTGGTGGAGTTGCAGCCATTTTCAATTCTGCCCTATTAATAAACCCGAAGCCCAAACAAAAATTTAGAGTTTCTCTTAGCTCTGGTCCTCAAAACAGATAAAGTTATTATTGTAGGTGACTTTAATATCCATGTAGACGTTGAAAACGACAGCTTTGGTACGGCATTTTTCTCACTGTTAGATTCATTTGACTTCTGCCAGTGTTTATAAGAATCAACTCACACTTTTAATCACACCCTTGATCTTGTTCTGATATATGGCATTGAAATTGAGCACTTAAAAGTCTCTGAGCAAAATCTGCTTTTATCAGATCATTATCTTCTAATATTTGAATTTCTGCTCATCAACAATAAACCAAGAGTCACTAGTTATTATAGCAGATGCATATCTGAGGACACTGTTGAAAATTTTAAAGAAATTATTCCCTCTGCAATAATTTCAGTGCCATATCCCAAAATAACAGAGGAGTCATATCTTAAATTTAGCCCCTCCCAGCTTGATCACCTTGCTGATTTCACTGCCGGCTCTCTACGTGCTTCACTCGATTCCATTGCCCCAGTTAAAAAGAAAACAAAACCAGTAAAGAGACTAGCTCCGTGGTATAATCTTAACACTCGCAAGTTAAAACAGAAAACTCATAAACTTGAAAAGAAATGGCGTTCCACTAAACTGGAAGAGTCACGCATGGCCTGGCAGGATAGCCTTAAAGTATACAGGAAGGCCCTTCACCTAGCAAGAAAAGATTCCTATTCAGCGTTGATAGAAGAAAACACGAATAAGCCCAGAATCCTTTTCAGCACTGTAGCCAGGCTGACTGAGAGCCATCATTCTATTGAACCATGCATTCCTAGAGCCCTCACATGTAATGATTTTATGAACTTCTTCAATAATAAAATTACACTTATCAGAGAAAATATCCTACACTCCACAGATTCAAGTTCAGCAACAGGAATTATAGAGGCTGTTATTAGTCCTGATGTGTGTTTGGAAAGCTTCCATCCAATTGACCTTAAGGAACTAACAACAACATTATCTTCATCTAAATCATCAACCTGTATACTAGACCCCAAACCTACTAGGTTGCTCAAAGAGGTTTTACCCCTAATTAGAAATCCACTACTAAACATTATCAATCTATCCCTTGTAACAGGTTATGTGCCCCAGTCATTTAAAGTAGCTGTAATTAAACCGCTCCTAAAAAAAACCTACCCTAGACCCTAATTAAACCGCTTTTAAAAAAAAAAACCTACCCTGGACCCAGAAGTTCTAGCCAATAATAGACCAATATCCAACCTCCCCTTTCTTTCAAAGATTCCAGAGAAAGCAGTAGCGAAACAACTATGTGGCTTTCTTCAGAATAATAATCTATTTCAAGACTTCCAGTCAGGTTTCAGAAAGCATCACAGCACAGAAACAGCATTGGTAAAAGTTACAAATGACCTCTTCACTGCATCTGATGAGGGACTTATCTTGGCACTAGTCTTATTAGATCTTAGTGGAGCTTTTGACTCTATCGATCATCTCATCTTACTGCAGAGGATGGAACACCAAATTGGCATTGAAGGATCTGCTTTAAGATGGTTTAAGTCCTACCTATCTGATAGATATAATTTTGTTCATGTTAATGATGAATCATCCAGATATGATAAAGTTAGTCACGGAGTCCCACAAGGTTCTGTGCTTGGACCAATACTATGCACTCTTATACATGTTTCCTTTAGGTATATTATTAGAAAGCAATATATACATTTTCATTGCTATGCAGATGACACACAACTATACTTATCAATGAAGACAGATGAAACCCACCAGTTAGCTAATTTATCTGTCTTAAGGTCATTAAAAACTGGATGTCTCATAACTTTTTATTGTTAAACTCTGACAAAACTGAAATCATTGTGCTGGGCCCCGAACACATTAGAGACTCATTATCCAACAACATAGTTAATCTGGATGGCATTGCCTTGGCCTCCAGCACCACTGTCAGAAACCTGGGTGTTATCTTTGACCAGGAGCTGTCTGTTAACTCACATGTAAAACAGATTTCTAGGACGGCCTTCTTTCGCCTCCGTAACATTGCTAAAATCCGGCACATCCTGTCTCAACAAGATGCAGAAAAACTAGTTCACGCATTTGTTATTTCCAGGCTGAATTACTGTAATTCTTTATTTTCAGGTAGCCCTACTAAGATTTTAAGGACTCTTCAGTTGATCCAAAATGCAGCAGCGCATCCAGAACGGGTGCAGGGTTGTTGGTGATCCTCAGAGTCTCCAACAGTAGAATGGGAGGCAGAGCCTTCAGCTATCAAGCTCCTCTCCTGTGGAACCATCTTCCAGTCTTGGTACCGGAGGCAGACACACTCTCTGATTTTAAGAGTAGTTAAAACCTTCCTTTTTGATAAAGCTTATAGTTGGTCTGGCCTATCTAGCCCTTAGTTATGCTGCTATAGGCTCAGGTTGCTGGGGGATCACTCCATGATGCCCTGAGGTCTCTTTTGTGCCCCCTCTGACTCAGACTCCATCTCTGCTCCTGTAAATGTCCATATCCTTACACTAACTTTACTTCTTCCCCGGAGTCGTTGTGCTTTATCTTCCTGCAGGTCTTTCTAGGTCGCAGTGGGAGCTGTTGCTGTGGTCCTGCCTGACGCCTACTGCCAACGTTAGGACAGGAGATCCTGTGACTTGGATCCTAGGCTGGATTGCCAAGAGCAAATCTGGATCCAGAGATTACAATGACTTCTGGATCAATAGACTTCACATACCTATGGTTTTATAGATTCCACATACTATTGGATCCACTGACTTCATCAGCAACTATCAGATCTGGATACATGAACTACAACAACTCCTGGACCAATAGACTACACGTGCTTCTGGATCACTAGACTTCTCATTCATCTGGATTTATAGACTCATGAACTCAAAGATTCTCATTAATCTTTTATTACCGTCATGTCTGTCCGTCCCAGGAAGAGGGATCTTCCTCTGTGGTGCTTCCTGAGGTTTCTTATTTTTCCCTGTTTAGAGTTTTTTTAAGTTTTTCCCCACCTGGTTAGAGGATATGAGGACAGAGGGGGTCACATCTGTACAGTTTGTCAAAGCCCTCGAATGTACAAATAAAATTTGATTTGATTTGATTCAGTATGATCAGGGCTGTAATGTTGTTTAATTATGTGTGTATAAAGTTAATGTTGGTCAAACAGAATCAGAAACACAAACCAGAACATAATGGAAAATTAAAAAGTCTAACTGTGTTAACCAGTAAAGCATCTCCATAGTAACAGAGCAGCCTTATCCGATGAGAGGAGAGGGGAGGACATCCTGGAGGAGGTTGTGTTGCGATCTGGAAGCAGCTGTCCTCATGTTGCTGTGAGGAGAAGCTTGTGGAGGTTCAGAACTGACCTCAGAACAGCCTGCAGCTCAGGAAGCTGCTGCTGCAAGAGACCGCACCCCCTGCATGCACGCACACGCACACGCACACACACACACACACACACACACACACACACACACACACACACTGATACACTCACTAAGGACACACTCACAGTTCACTTCTCATGTTCACTCCAAAATAAAGTTACCATGGGAACTCCCTTTTAGAGATACAACAAGAATAAGTCAGTTTGTCTCAGTGCTGAAGTGAAATGAGAAACATTCAGCGTCTGGAGATACGAGCTAATCCTGGGCAGGAAGTGCATGAGGAGAGGACAACACGTAGCAGCAGAACACGGAAATACTCACCTCACCGACAGCACTTTTCCATATTTGATTCCGACATCAGCATGTTGGTCACCTCGAGGACACTAGAGGAGGTTGGAGGACTGAAAGGTGCTGAAGGAGCAGCGCCAGTGGACGACATCTGAGGTGAAGCAGCTGACTGAGAGCTGTGCACTTTTTAATCCATGTTGAATAATGAGAGTACTTTCAGTCAGAGACTTATCCCACCTAAATGCATGACTGAACGCCACAGGAAATCATTCCTGCCTGTGGCCATCAAACTGTACAATTCCTCCCTCTGAATAGCTCTTGGACATTTTCACTCCCTCAGATCTTTCATCTATTATACTGCAGTTCTCTTACACTATTTATTTTCTGTCGCACTTTTATTTATTTTACACGGTTCACACTTAAAACTTCCTGTATGCTGTATACGGGATATACTCTTGTATATACTCTTTTTATTAATGTACATACTCCTTTTATATATATATATTGTTTTTTTCACTTCTATGCTTACAAGGAGCGACTGTAAAGTAACAATTTCCCTCTGGGATAAATAAAGTATTCTGAATCTGAATTCTGAATCTGGATAAAACAATTCAGCCTCTGGATATGAAGATTTCAGTCCTAAACTGCCAAGAACAGACTATTCCGGATGACTTGAACGCAGCATTATCCTGTAAACAAACAAACAAATCAGCAGAATGTTGCAGACGATTTCACAACATGTCTGACCTCTGATTTCAGATTTTTATTTTAATGTGTTCGTGAACGTGATGTGGAAATACAACAAACAACTTCAGTGGATTGACAGAATCATTATTATTAGGGCGCATGGCTTTTATTGTGACATGTTCTGCGGAAGTGCGCGTGTTCATCCGCTTGGCCTTGACATGGGTGTGGCGTTCATGCGCGCTGGATCTGCTGAACTTGTCCAAACAAACAGTACTTTCCTCCGTGTTGTTGTAGTTGTTTACCGTCAACATGTCGCACACCGTCATCACGACGACGACCACGAGCAGCAGGACGTCTGGGGACGGCCTCCTGAACCTGGGCTACATCCGGACCGTCCCGGGACTGCTCAAGATGGGACAGACGGTGAGTCCACAGCGGCCGCTGGTAGCCGTTAGCTCCACAGTTAGCCTGCAGTGTTCGTGGGGACCGGATGGTGTTTCAGAGCAAAATTACGTGTTTCTCCTCGGGGTTTATTCAGGCTTAAAAGAACATATGAAACATTCCAGAAACGTTCGTGACGCAGTGAAACGAACATTTTCTAAACATTCAGTCAAAAATGACAAAACATGAACCGTAAAATATTCTGTTTTTAATGCAGGTGGAATAAATAGATTAATAGGGGTTTTTTTTTTCCCCAGAATGATTTGAAAAATCCAGTCTTGTCCCCAGAACTGCTATACATTGGTGCCTATAAGTATTTGGACACTGTTATTTTGTCTCACCACAATAGTGGGTCAATTTGTCAGGATGTGACCCAAGTGTCGGCTTTCAGCTTCAATTGCATGAACCATTTAGGAATTACGGCCAATTTTACACAGTCCTCATTTTCAGAGTGCCAAAAGTCATTGGACGTTGACTGAGCAGCAGCTTCCTGTCCAGCTGTGGTCAGTTCCCTGATTATTTGTGACAGGTGGAGCAGATCGTAGTTCTGGAGTTGATTCCAGGTGTAGGGCTCTGATACGGACCCTCTCTGGAGCTGCAGGGAGGGTCGATGGAGTGAAGGAGGCTGTTGTTAGGCAGAAAAAAAAAGCATCAGGAGGGACCAAACCAACAATTGGTACATTCTTAAAAAGGCCTGGAAGGCCACAGAAGAGAAAACCTCTTCAGAACATCCAGACAAGTCAAGAACACTCGGGGGAGGTCGACGCATCATCGTCACATCTGCAATTAACGTCGTAATCGCAGGCAGGTCACAACAGGCAAAATAACTGTCACTGTCCACATACTTATTGGCCTGGGTGTAAAAACAGAGGGAACTAAGAGACCCTGGATGGACACTGAAGATATCAAGCTCAATAGTCACATGACTTTTATTAATAACTTACAGAAGTCATGTGGTGTGACAGCTGCGACGCATCGCTGATTGATTTTTTTTGTATCGTGATGATGAACACGTGCCGGTGCCTCCTGCTGGAAGTGACATGCTGTGTTGTGTCTGTGGCAGGTGGCACTGCTCATCGCCTTCCTGTGCGTACACTGTGTGCGGGGCTGGCCTAACTGGCCCGCCTTCCAGTTCTTCGAGGTGGTGGTGCTGTGGTTCCTCGTGGTCCTCCTCCTCCTCCTCATCATGCACCTGTTCCGGCTGCAGGGGAAGATGAGCTGCATCAACTGGCCTCTGACGGTGAGAACGCTCGCCTGTGTCAGCTGATCCTCCCGTTGGAGAAGTTGCCCTGTTTCCTGTGGAGGGGAAAAGGAAGTAGTGGCCTTCAGCGTTCCCCTGGGCTTTCATCTGGTTTTAGTGAGGTTACGAAGACTCTCTTCTGCTCTTTCAGGAGTTCTTCCACTACTCGGTCGGCGCCATCCTCGTCTTCATCGCCTCCATCGTCGCCGCTGTGAACAGCGAGGGAGTGTCAGCGCTGGTGGCCGCGTCGGTATGTAGCTACGGCCGCAACAGGTCTAACCGTCCCTCAGAGGACACTGACAGTGCAAGAGGGACGGATCGACTCGCTCGCGGCTCCGCTTGATTCAGCGTTTGTTATCGCCGTTATTACGGAGTTATTGAAGCTGAGCGCCGACGCTGCAGAGGCCCTGTCGGAGTCGCGGTAGTTCTTCTTCTGCTACCAGAGGGTTGCATTAGTGGGCAGCTAAATGCTAAAAATTTTTCGAAAATCTACAGAATTCTAGTGTGAGTGAACTGCTGGTATGTCACGGGTGTAAGTAAAATGGCGTGCTAGCTGGAGACCTTATCCAATCATATTCCACGTCAAGCCGCGTTACGCGGCTTTCTCTGCCACAGCCTGGACAGTTTAGAGACAGGATGTTGTCTGTCCCCAACATTCACATGTATGATGACAGTCAACATAAAGGTTTTCAGCAACAGTCATGGCGCCACCTATTGGTGACATATCTGCATATTTTTCACACCATTTCAAAATCCTGACCAAGACAAACGTTCACTCTGTGTCCATCAACATGAGAGACGATTTCATGTCCTGATCTCACTTTGTTCAAATATCACAAAACGCAGGATCTTCACTGTTAATTGAATCAAGTCTGCGACGTCTCAGTAACATTTCGATGGTTAATTTCCACAAAACGTCCTTTCACTCAACGCATCTCCATCGATAATCAACCTTTTCCACAGCGGACACACAGACGAGTCACACTGGCCAAGCCCAGACGGTACTGCAGATGGTAGAAGTACAGCAGACGGTAAAACTACTGCAGATGGTAGAAGTACTGCAGACGGTAAAACTACTGCAGACGGTAGAAGTACTGCAGACGGTAAAACTACTGCAGACGGTAGAAGTACTGCAGACGGTAAAACTACTGCAGACGGTAGAAGTACTGCAGACGGTAAAACTACTGCAGACGGTAGAAGTATTGCAGACGGTAAAAGTACTGCAGACGGTAGAAGTACTGCAGATGGTAAAAGTACTGCAGACGGTAGAAGTAATGCAGATGGTAGACGTACTGAAGATGGTACAAATACTGCAGACGGTAAAAGTACAGCAGACAGTAAAACTACTGCAGATGGTAGAAGTACAGCAGAGGGTAAAACTACTGCAGACGGTAGAAGTACTACAGACCGTAAACGTACTGCAAACGGAAGAAGTACTGAAGACGGTAAAAGTACTGCAAACGGTAGAAGTACTGCAGATGGTAGACGTACTGCAGAAGGTAAAAGTACGGCAGACGGTAAAACTATTGCAGACGGTAGAAGTACTGCAGATGGTAGACGTACTGCAGAAAGTAAAACTATTGCAGACAGTAGAATTACTACAGATGGTAGAAGCACATCAGACGGTAAAACTACTGCAGACGGTAGAAGTACTGAAGACGGTAAAAGTATTGCAGAAGGTAAAACTACTGCAGACGGTAGAAGTACGGGAGACAGTAAAAGTACTGCAGATGGTAAAAGTACTGCAGACGGTAGAATTACTGCAGACGGTAGAAGTACAGCAGACGGTAAAACTACTGCAGACAGCAAAAGTACTACAGATGGTAAAACTACAGAAAAACCCTAAAACTACTGCAAATGGTAGAAGTACTGCAGACAGTAGAAGTACAGCAGACGGTAAAACTACTGCAAACGGTAGAAGTACTGCAGACGGTAATTGTACTACAGATTGTAAAAGTACTGCATAATGAAGGTAAAAGTACTGAAGAAGGAAAGTGAGAGTACTACAAACATTAAAAGTACTACAGTCAGTAAAAGTACTACAGTCAGTAAAAGTACTACAGACAGTAAAAATACTACAGAAGGAAGGTGAGAGTACTACAAACATTAAAAGTACTGCAGAAAGAAGGTAAAAGTACAACAGATGGTAAAAGTACTACAGACAGTAAAATTACTACAGAAGGAAGGTAAAAGTACTTCGGAAAGAAGGTAAAACTACTGCAGAGAGTAGAAGTACTGGAGACGGTAAAAGTACTGCAAATTGTAGAAGTCCTGCAGACGGTAAAAGTACAGCAGACGGTAGACGAACTACAGACGGTAAAAGTACTGCAGATGGTAGCAGTACTGCCAAGGGTAGAAGTACTGCAAATGGTAGAAGTACAGCAGAGGGTAAAACTACTGCAGATGGTTGAAGTACTGCAGATGGTAAAACTATAGCAGACTGTTAAACTACTGCAAACGGAAGAAGTACTGCAGACGGTAAAACTACTGCAGACGGTAGAAATACTGCAGATGGTAAAACTACTGCAGATGGTAGAAGAATTGCAGACGGTAAAACTACTGCAGACGGTAGAGTACTACAGTCAGTAAAAGTACTGCAGAAAGAAGGTAAATGTACTACAGACTGTAAAAGTACTGCAGAAGGAAGGTTAAAGTACTGCACAAAGTAAAAGTTCTACACAAGGAAGGTAAAAGTACTACAGGCGGTAAAAATATTGCAGACAGTAAAAGTTCTACAAATGGAAGGTAAAAGTACCAAAGAAGGAAAGTAAGAGTACTACAGACATTAAAAGTACTACAGAAGGAAGGAAAGAGTACTACAGACAGTAAACATATTGCAGAAAGAAGATAAAAATACTGCAAACAGTAAAAGTTGTACAGAAGGAAGTTAAGAATACTGCAGGCAGTAACAGTACTGCAGACAGTAAAAGGTCTACAGAAGGAAGGTAAAAATACTAAAGAAGGACGGTAAGACTACTACAGACAGTAAAGGTACTGCAGAAAGAAGGTAAAAGTACTACAGACAGTAAAAGTATTAAAGAAGGAAGGTAAGACTCCTGCAGACAGTAAAAGTACTAAAGAAGGAAGGTAAGAGTACTACAGAGAGTAGAAGTGCTAAAGAAGGAAGGGAAGAGTACTACAGACATTAAAAGTACTAGAGAAGGAAGGTAAGAGTACTGCAGATAGTAAAAGTACTAGAGAAGGAAGGTAAGAGTACTGCAGACAGTAAAAGTAACAGAGAAGGAAGGTAAGAGTACTACAGACAGTAGATGTATTAAAGAAGGAAAGTGAAAGTACTATGGACAGTAAAAATACTGCAGAAAGAAGATAAAAATACTGCAGACAGTAAAAGTACTAAAGAAGGGAGATAAAAGTACTAGAGAGGGAAGGTAAGAGTACTGCAGACAGTAAAAGTACGAAAGAAGGAAGGTAAGAGTACTCCAGACAGTAAAAGTACTAGAGAGGGAAGGTACGAGTACTGCAGACAGAAAAAGTACTTAAGAAAAAAGGTAAAAGCACTAGAGAAGGAAGGTAAGAGTACTACACAAGGTAAAAGTACTGCAGAAAGTAAAAGTTCTACACAAGGAAGGTAAAAGTACTACAAACGGTAAATGTATTGCAGACAGTAAAAGTTCTACAAATGGAAGGTAAAAGTACTGCAGACAGTAAAAGTACTAAAGAAGGAAGGTAAGAGTACTACAGACAGTAAAAGTACTAAAGAAGGAAGGTAAGAGTACTGCAGACAGTAAAAGTACTAGAGAGGGATGGTAAGAGTACTGCAGACAGTAAAAGTACTACAGAAGGAAGGAAAGAGTACTGCAGACAGTAAAAGTACTAAAGAAGGAAGGTAAGAGTACTACAGACAGTAAAATACTGCAGAAAGAAGATAAAAGTACTGCAGACAGTAAAAGTTATACAGAAAGAAGGTAAAAGTACTGCAGACAGTAAAAGTACTAAAGAAGGACGGTAAGACTACTACAAACAGTAAAATTACTGCATAAAGAAGGTAAAAGTTCTGCAGAAGGAAGGTAAAAGTACTGCAGACAGTAAAAGTACCACAGTCAGTAAAAGTACTGCAGAAAAAAGGTGAAAGTACTAGAGAAGGAAGGTAAGAGTATTGCAGACAGTAGAAGTATTGCAGAAAGAAGGTAAAAGTAGTAGAGAAGGAAGGTAAGAGTACTACGGACAGTAAAAGTACTAAAGAAGGAAGGTAAAAGTACTACAGACAGTAAAAGTACTAAAGAAGGGAGGTAAAAGTACTAGAGAGGGAAGGTAAGAGTACTGCAGACAGAAAAAGTACTAGAGAGGGAAGGTAAGAGTACTGCAGACAGAAAAAGTACTAAAGAAGGAATGGAAGAGTTCTACAGACATTAAAAGTACTAGAGAAGGAAGGTAAGATTACTGCAGATAGTAAAAGTACTTGAGAAGGAAGGTAAGCGTACTGCAGACAGTAAAAGTACTAGAGAGGGAAGGTAAGAGTACTGCAGACGGTAAAAGTACTAGCGAGGGAAGGTAAAAGTACTACAGACAGTAAAAGTACTAGAGAAGGAAGTTAAGTGTTCCGCGGACAGTGAATTACTGCAGCCGTGGCGAACAGGAAGTGACAACATTGTCTGTCTCCAGGTGTTTGGCTTCCTCGCCACCTTCCTGATGGCTGTTTGCCTGTGGACGTCCTACAGCGTGACCTGTGGCTCTCATCAGACTGGTACGATGACGGTGACCACGATTTCTATGTCACATTTACACGAGTTGTGGTTTGTGCTTGGCTGACGGTCAGGTTTCCAGCCTTTGTTGAGGGTGTCACAACACGGTCGCATTAACCTTTTAGGAATACCGGCTGAACACGGTGATGAAACAAAGACGAGACAAAGAGGAAACCACGCAAGTTTTAAAGATATATTCGTAATTTTAGTGGAATTAAAGCAAGAAGCCGATCGGACGTGTAGCATGTCAGAAGCGGCTGCAATGTGTTTGTTAGACAAAGACAAAGAAAGCAGCGACAGCCCAATTGAAAGACATCGGAATCAAGTTCTTGTCTGGAGTTTGGTCTGTCCAAAGTTCAAAATGTGGAGATCAATATCATCGCCTCCAATACGTGAACGTGATATGAGCAGGTGACGCGTTCTGCTTCAGGACGAGAGAAACACAACATTCGGAACAGGCTGTGATAGTTCACACGCCTCGGATCAAACTAACATTTACACTCAACAAAAGTAAAACAACACGTTTGTCTTTGAATTAAAAGATGTCAGATTTCCTCTCAAATTTAGTTCACGGATTAGTTAAAATCGGTGTTAGTGAGCACTTCCCTCTTACAGTGGTCCATCCAGCAGGCAGCTGGGACGTATCACGAGTAGGATTATTGCACAGGTGGGTTTCAGACCACTCACAATAAACAGTCAGTGTAAAATGGGCAGGTCTGTCAACACGGTGCCACATCGAGTGTTCATTTGACATGCTCGTCGGCCTCACCGGGGTCTTGACCTGACTGCCCCCCTCGGAGGGCGTCTTCCCCTCATAGATGGTTCTCGCTGTATCGGCAGATAGCAGGCAGCAGGTGTGGCGTCGGGTTGGCGAGCCGTTTTCCGATGTCAGGGTTGAGAGAAGAGTAGCCCGTGGTGGGGGGTTATGGTCTTGGCAGGCATTATTGATGGCAGTTTAAATATGCAGAAAAAATCCCACCTGAGATCCTCGGGCCAATCCAGCCGTTCAGCCCACTAAGCTGCGTGATGACTCACATCTCCATATTACGAGGATCTGAATGCTGAAAACATTCCACTCCTTGCACGGGTTTGGGTTAGGGTTCCGTGCTCGCCTAAAGTGTCACCTGATTAGCACATTAGGATGTTTTGGACCGACGAATGTGACCGCGAGTTCCGATTCCTGCCCATATCCAACATTTCCACACAGCTGCTGAGGAGGAGGCGAGCGATATTCTAAAGGCCACGATCAATAACCTGATCAGCTCTGTGTGAAGGAGATCTCATTAAAGTTTTCAACAGGCCTGAAAATTCAAGTCTGACCCGATCCGAAAAACGGTCCGATTTTATCAGAGGAGGCTGCGTGATTTGCATGTTTGTTTTAATTTAATTAAAGAGAACAATAAAACTTCAACTATTTATTTCATTTATTCAAGACAGTAATTATCAAGTAGAAAAGTTGAGACTTTTGAATGTGTGCCCTGCAGTGCGGCCGTGGTCCTTCAGCCCAGTCCCTGACCTGCGGTTGTTCCCCTCACTTTGCCGGCAGTAGCTTCAGCTAGCTCCAATTAGCTCGAGATTGTTGCCGTTACTTTCAGTTAACTGTTGTTAGCTTGAGTTACTCTGTTAGCTTCAATTCACTAACATTAGCTTCAGTTAGCAGGCAATAACATGAGTCACTTCTTGTTAGCTTTAATTAGCTGGCATTGGTTTAGTAAACTACCTTCAGTTAGCAGGCATTACCTTGAGTTACCTCTTGTTAGCTTCAATTAGTTCTCAGAAGCATATATTTTTATTTGTCGGGCTTCTTCCGATTATTAGGGTTTGATATTGACGTGACCAGAGTTCAGACCCACTCAACTTCCGAACCGCACCATGTCACCATACGTCAAAGTAGAAAAGTCATTTAAGGTTTAAACGGGTCACAACATCGATGACTTTACGTGCCTTACAGGGCATTCTGATGGGTGAAACCGTTTTTGAAAGGAGGCAGTTTTAGTGTTGGACTTTACAATGAGTGTGTGTTGCGTGAGCTAGAGTGGCGACGTCAATGGTCAGAGTGACTCAGCCGTTCCAGCTGTCTCCAAATCTTGTGGTATCCGAGCAAATGGCAAAAAAAAATGCAAAGCTTGTTGTTGAGACTTTCTGTTCCTTAAAGGCAGTTCTGGTCTGATAAACCATTTCTGAAAAAATCAGTTTTGATTTCAGTTGAGTTTTGATCCGTTTCTGACTTTTCAATGGGTGTGTATTTCGTGAAGCACTGTGGATGATGTCATTGGTTAGAGCGGAGGTAATCTGAGTTAACTGAAGCTACTGGCAGATACCTGAAGCAAATAATCACAGGTCTGGGACTGGGCCAAAGGACCCCCGCAACATGGCAGGGCACACATTCAAAGGGGTCAGGTGGCACAGTAAACCCACCAATAAGAAGAGGGACACTTAGGTTTAAATGAGCCAATCAAGAACAGCTGCTCTCATGTAACTGACAGCCCACTTTAAATGCAGTGAAAGCAGGGAAACCCCTTGCAAAGTAAAATCAAATCTAATTTTATTTGTATAGCCCAGAATCACAATTTACACATGATCTCACTGGGCTCTGACAAACTGTACAGATGTGACCCCCTCTGACCTCAGACCCTCGAACCGGGTGAGGAAAAACTTATAAAACCCTAAACAGGGGAAATAAGGAACCTCAGGAAGAACCACAGAGGAGGATCCTTCTTCATGGGACGGACAGACGTGACACAGATTGAACTTGTACAGAACACAACAACATGATAATAACAGATTACTTAGAATATATATAAACGTCCATGAGTGATCGGGAAAATAAAACCGTAGGTTGTATTGTCCAAATGACCGCATGTATAGCGTCCTGACATTGTCCTGAAGAGGTGTATCTAAAATATGTGTTGGTAGAAATCAGAATTTGGAAAATACAGTGAGATTAAAATGTTCTCCTTCTGGGTTTTGTCACGTTTTCTCCGCTCAGTTTATAATGGCTCCTTAAGGGGGAGTTGGGTGGTGATCCTGTCAGCCCGAGAGTGACAGGAATCGTCACTCTGATTCCAAACAAATATGGGAAGAACCACAAGACCAATGCCTACCTATTCAGGAAAAAGGATGCATTAATGCCTTGAAAATTGTGAGCTCCAGAGCAATGTAAAGACAAGATTTTGAGACAGCTGGGAACGTGGTTGTGACGTCACCAATCTGGCGCACCCAACACACACTCATTGTAAAGTTCGACACAAAAACTGCCTCCTTTCGAAAAAGGTTTCACCCATCAGAATGCCCTGTAAGCCACGTAAAGTCATCGATGTTGTGACCCGTTTAAACCTTAAATGACTTTTCTACTTTGACGTATGGTGACATGGTGCGGTTTGGAAGTTGAGTGGGTCTGAACTCTGGTCACGTCGATATACCATTATTGTGTATGGGGAATAGTATCGCAGTTTTTTGCGATTTTCTCAGAAACCGTTTGCACAACGTTCAAAAGTCATAACACCCCATTCCGGACCGTTCCCCACCAGCCCTCTGAATTTCGTGTTGGTGTGACAAACGGTGCGGCACTAGTTATGCGGCCAAAATCTTGTAATAATGATAATAATTGGAAGAAGCTTGACAAATAAAAATATGTGTTTGCGATGCAGTTTTATCATTAATTAAATGATGTTGATGATATTCAGTGGAGGAACAATGGCGAGTCGCGTTTGAGGTGTGTTGTCTCCTGCGCTGTTCGGCCGCCACACCAAACACACAAACGCGTGTCCTGACGAATGGATTACTTCAAAACGAGCCAACATCTGCACCGTGGACACAAACGAGTGATTGACAGCGACCCAGCCCCGTCAGTTAGTTTAAATAATAGCATAAAACTCGAAGGCTGGAATTGAGAACTCCAGATACTGACGGGTTCTCTGTGTTTTCTTTGGTGCCGAATAATGGCCTTAAATTTAGGAACCACATTCAGGAGAAATCACCCTTTTGTTTGCATAAATCTTAAATCTTTGACTTCAATTCAGGGAAAATGAGAGCCAAGACCAAAGTGATGTGTTTATATTTCTGTCGAGTGTGTTTACTGTTGAATTTTTCAGGAGGCAGAAAGTTCAATGTCAAAAAAAGACATATATTGACTCCACAGTTGCCATGCTGCACTGCATCATATAATGAGACTTACATAACGCACCTTATTGTCATAAAAACATGTGGTTCGAAAATGTGGTAAGAACCTCCGCAGTTTGTAATAACTTTCTAATAAATGTAGCAACATTTCTTTATATTGCCAGACTGTGATACCAAAAGGGAGGTTTACGGGACCAAAAACAGCTTAAGTGTTTTAAAGGAACTGATGAGCCTCCCCTCCCTCTCTCTCTTTCACCCCCAGGTGCAGCAATGTAATCCTTCAGGAATGAACCAGGTTGCACTTTTCTCTTTCCTGGTCAGTTTTCCGCCCAGCAACAACCGGGATGAAGACCCTGATTGGTTGATACTGTGCAGAGGTACAGCTGATCCAGGACCGGCCATTGTTTTCTTTTCATCACAGTATTACTTCTGTTTTTCTCTGGCAATCCTTTCAAGTCACATGATCACGTCCTCAGTCACATGATATTAGTTAGAGTCTACAGTTCCCGTCAGTCCTGCTGCGCCCACAGTTCCTCCTTAACTTTCTAATTAGGACTTTTTCAGAAATGTTTGTCAAAGAACTTTTTGTTAATCACTTCAATTATTCTAGACAATAATCAGTGATGACCCTGAACACGTGAAGCAGCTCGACATCATGAAGCAGTCCCATCCAATATCAGTGCTGTGCCTCATTTACAGTCGTCTCATTGGCTCCTCTCATTATCAGACGTCTCATTTAATATGTTTATTCATGCTAACAGCAGTTTTTCAGCTCTTTAAAATCACTTCTCTCAAACGCCCAGAAGTGAAATTATGCAGTTAGCCTGCTGTGCTAATGTTTACTAACACACTAAAATTTTTAAATATTCAGCTTATTTTTCTAACATTTACAAGCTAATCTTTTCAAAAATGATCTTGCATGCTTGAGACCTTGTTAACATAAAACTTTGGTCAAGGGCTAATTCCTTGGTGTGCTAAAAACAGTAGCATGCTAAAACTTTTTATCAGTTGAAACATGAGGAAACACTAGCAAACAAAATTAATTTAAGGATAACACTGGTGATTTGTATCAACAATTTCATGTGAAGAATCCACCCATCCAACTGACTCTACATCCGTGGATTCATCCGCCACTGCAAATAGTCCTTGTGCTGCTGGTTTGACTCCAGACATGAGGTTTGCTGACAAAAAGACAGATCTTGAATAAGCCAGTGATGCTTTAGTGTTCCAGAGGTGTCTCGTCTCAATCTTGACATCGTAACAGTGACAGCACCCACACATGTTGGGTGCTGTCTCAGCAAGCATCTCATGAGCCTCCACGCGGTCCAGAGGAACAAGGAACTGTTTGAATTCAGACTCTGTCTGACCAACGAGTGCTCGCACATCGCTAACAGCTGAGCAGTTATGGAGATGTCCACGTTAAGCTGAGTTTGGGGCTCAGGTGGTGGTCCAACCTGCGTCTGTGTGCACAGAAAGCAGCTCATGGTTACTCAGAATGGGATTTATCAAATCTATGGATACACGATTAATGAAACGTGCAAATTATCAAATAGCGTTAATAGAATAAGAATGAAGCTCAATGGATTTAAAACATCTTGAAGCATGAGTGACAGTAGACAACTCGGTTTTTCAAAACATTGTAGAATAATGTCTGTGGAGATTCTCAGTCATCCAGGTCATGGTAGTCTTGGTGTTTCAGCTGAAGGCAACTGGACTATGTGTAGTTCATTGAAGACGTTTCTTCAGTTCTACAGAATAATGCAGAATGTGTGAAGTGGACGCAGGCTGAGAACCAGCGGAACAGCTCTTCTCTGCGAGAGGAGAGACTCCCTGAGTTGTATTGCTCGCTCCAAACATTATCTCACATCGTCTCATCACGCGCGACGTTTGGACACAACTATTATCACCGATAGTTACTGATGGAGAGACAATCCCCCACAAACAGGAAGAGTGTGGAGGAGACACTTCCCTGAGGGAGCCACAAACTGAGTGATCTGTGAACACCTGATCACTGTGCACCGGTTTGAATGCCACTTGACTCCCAGCTCTGTATTTTCCTGGTCCACTGACAGCAGCAGCTAGCAGCACACGGTCAGAATAGCGCTCGGCCTTTTGTCCTACAAACACTTGTGATGGACTGAATGTGTAGAGGATGACGAGGTCGGAGGATGTGCTTCAAGTGGGGGGTAAAATTTTACAGCACTGTTATTTTTATTTGCTTTGTTATCTTTGACTCTGCACTCTGTCGAACGGACCAAACCCTCTAAATAATGTCACGCACTTCCACTGGCATTTCGTTAATTAGTGTTAACCAAATTAACCTTAATGCGACATTGATCAGCTGTGGGCTGAATCCCAGCGCCACCATTCGCTCACTACACGTTTTTGTTGTTTGTGAGTGACCACAAGCGAATGTGATCGTCTCTTTGTTTCCGTCAGAACTTTGACCTCTTCATCGCTTTATGTCTGTCCACGAGACATTTTTTCCTTTCCTGTAGTGCTGTGTCAGACTTATTTCCAAACAAGTGGTGCCTGTTTTGCCTCCTTTAAACCATGATGCACTGTCTTGTAGTCCACTTCCTGTCTTTGGTCTACAACTTTCATGAACCACTCCATTGCTCACAGTGACGAGCGAGACCCCCGGTTTCAGGCAGACCACAGTTCACACAAGTTCTGGGTTCTGGACCAGAGCTCGAGTGAGCTTTCACACTGGCTTACATGAACGGGACAACAGTGAAACGCACCGTTAAAGGGGATCAGATGGCTCTACTGGGAATGTGACCTAAGAGTGCTGTTCCAGACGGATCAGGACTTTGGAAACTTAGTGACGTAGTTTGAGAACATGTTTGTATGTGATTGGAAGGCTAGCATTTCAAACATGTGGGTACGTCATGTGAGGAGAAACAAACGAGTTGTGAAATTTTAAACGTTCCCTACAAATTCCATCGCTTTGAATAATGTAAAGCAGCATAAAGTGTGAAAGAAGATATCGGTTTGAAGAAGACCTGTACAGTGCGGCTTAAACTGGCTGCGCTGACATCATCGAAATATGACGTTAAAATGATTCAACTTACTTTAGCATTAGCTAATTCCTTTAATAATATTATTGCTGTTAGCCAAAAAAATATTTTGCCTATGTAAATGGAAGACTTGTCCTTACAGGTAGCTATTTACTTTTAACGTATTAGCAATCTGAGCTTTCAGTGTGAACTATAGTCTTGGTGTTTCATCTGAAGGCCCTGGACTGCTTGTAGTCCCTTGAAGACGCTTCTTCAGTTCTAAGTTTCTGGTAGGGAGTCCCCAGTATTTAACCTTGTGGAGGATCCTTCTCACTCAGGGTCGTGGGCAAAGGGTACAAAGCCCCACCCACCATCAGATGGGTTGTCACTCCCCCCAATCATGTGAGTCGCTGTTTTCACGTGAGCCAAGGTGTGAACTGTGGTTAAGTTTCCTGGGGAGGGATTTCAAACTTGCCTTATATGTGTCAGACAGTTGATGTCTGAGTCCTCCTCTTCTGTTCAGTGATGGCTGTTCCAGCTTGACCTAGATGGCCTCCTTTACTCCTCTCTCAAACCATCTATCCTCCCTGTCCAGCACATATTCTCATCCTCAAAGGAGTGTCTCTTCTTAATGTGTAGGTGGACTGCTGAGTCCTGGCCGGACAAGCTGGCTCTCCGGTGTTTAGCCATGCGTTTGAATTTCTCGGACACCTCTGCCAAAATGTTGTGAAGGTTCTTTGGTGGTTGTCGGTGTTGGTTTTGTTTTTCTTTTGACCAATTTGATGCTCTGATTGGATCATTTCAGGACTACTGTTGCTGAGTCATTGTGATGGAGATGAATGTCACCAACTGAAGCACTTGTTTTTCCTCACTGAAATGGTTTATGTCCGAGGCTTTTATTTGCTTTAATATTTTGTATTTCTTTCCTTGCACTTTTGATACACCAAGTGTTTCCATCAAAATCTGCCCAGTTTCAAACGTTGGTATGGAATTTGAATATTTTGTACTGGTGTTTCCTTTGTTTTAGGATCCTCACACAGCATTTTGTACAGCTGGCTGGAAGTTTTGGCGGAACCAGAATTAATCTGTCAGTTCAGCACTGCAGACGAAGGAAAAGTCTTCTTTCAGATCCAGGATTCATTCTGGTTCCAGACTGTTTACATTGTTTATCTTTGCCTGTTTGTACATTCTGATGCTTTTCTCACCAATGCTAAGCTACCTGATGTGAGTGTGTTTACAGTGTTCTGATCCTGGACCATCATATATCATGATGGTTATCTCCCCAGACCTGTGAGCATTTTGTAACTAAAGGAGTTGAACACACAAAATCTCTGAATGTTGTCTTTTCAGTTTAAAAGTACAGGTCCGTAAAAAATGAATAAAAGAGAGTCAAGAAAAGGACAAGATGATGAACGTAAAGTGACAGAGCTTCGGACCTTTGATAGTATCAGCAGCTTCTTTCTCCGCTGTTGAAACACTGAGCAGCGACTTACTGGACCCTAAAGGGACTTCAGGCTCGACTTTCAGGGCTAAAAAGTACGTTTCAACAGGGGAATTTAAGAGCAGACACTCAAGCACATTAATATGTACCATGTAGAACCAAACAAGAACTCCAGTGCTGCTTTTGATTTTCCGATAATCTGACCTCACATTAGGGGCACTCAATGTGGGCCATCCGTTCCGTGAAGAGTGCTTCCTTGGTCCACGCGTATGGCGTAAGAGGTGTATTTCAGCAAGCTGTGGTTGCTCATGCACAACTTCATGCACATGTACGCAACCCAAACATGACAATATAACTGAACGCCTCCCTTGTGTCCTACTGTCTCCACCAAAATCAAGCAACATAATTGATAAATCCCCAAATGTGAGCACACCGAATCTGAACCAAAAGACTCCCAATTAGCCACAAATCTAGTAAAGTTGTAGCCATGTTCTCTCAACGTGATGACATAATTAGAAATAGTAACCACGCTCAGGCTCGACTGACCTTGCAGCAGTGTGAGTGCGGGCCGGCGGGGGAGTGGAGAGGAGTGACAATTGTGCTTCAGGGTAAGAAACAAGTGGGCCAAGTGTGAGTGCACCAGTAGTCAAAGTCCTGTCTGAGGCCACCATTACATCTAACATGTCGTCACTGTTGTAATGAACATTTGTATTTATTTCTTAGCCTGGATTTTAAACTAAAGAAACAGGAAACATATCTCCAGTTTTGAAAAACAGAAAACAGACAGGCAGCTTTTATAGGCTCATGTGTCACTGGCTTTAAGATGTGGAAAATGCTCTTTTTGGTCTTTTTGGTCTTTTGACCTACATCTTTTTGGGCGTTACATTCACATCACGCGGGGCTGTTGCAATGGTCGCAAAAATAAGCAATTGGGTTATTGACCAGCCAACGACTCTGGAAGGCAAGTTCCTGTCACTATCGCACATGATATCACCTCACCTCATGTTCAGAGGGAAGCAGTGGCGGCACTCTGCTGGCTAAACCGAACCTCATGCCGAGCCTCTGGGAGCACATGAAGTCACGGCAAACCACACCTGCAGTTGCAACAATACTCCAGAGGGTTTGGGCTGATACCAACCTCGCCCTGCTACCTGGAGGACCTGATGCAGACCCACTCAGCTGGTGGATCATGTGCATTTGTGCAATGAACGTGTGACCGTTGGGACTCGGGTATATGAGGAGGAGACCAACACGAAAGCCTTTCAGAATTTAATGTCTGCAGAAGACAAAACTGCCTTCTTTTATTTCATTCTTCTGCACCTCAGCTCACTGAGCCAAGCAGATAGTTTTTCCATTAACAATACATCTAATATATAATTCACCTAAAATGCAGGTTAATGACCAACTTATTAGAACCGCTACCAAAATAAGGCAGAAAAATCTTAAATATATAGTCAATTAGAATAACAAATGAGGAAAAACCACAAAAACAATATACCGTATGTACAAGATACAAACAGTGACACCTGGTGGACAATGCTAGCTGGTCACTAAATGTATCTTAAAAACTGTAACTCCATCCTACATGGAAAAACCGAGAGCTGATTGGTTAGTATGAAAGACGATATTAAAATGATAGAAAGCATCGCCATTGCTGTTTCTTGCACTTGCCCATTGCAGAAAACAACACATAATTGTCCACCTGTGTCTCTGAGTGGTTGTTGTAAGAACCTGAACCATCACAGTAACACCTGGGTGATGAAACCAAGCTTCACTTCACCGCTTCGCAGGACAGTTGTGTGCTCAGCTCAGGCACAGCCTCTCATACTGACTCGTGGGTCGGGCTCTCGGACCCCTACTGGAAAGGAGTACACTTCCTCACCAGGCGTCTCCACAGAACAGAACCATACATGAATGAGTCGCTTTCTTCCTTTTCAGATTGAGTTTGAGCAACTTTTCACACGTTTCTACAGTTCACGTCTGTGTGCTGATCAGTAGTCATAATATCAGTTTGTGATGAAATCATGACTTTTAATCCAAAAACCCAATACAAATTCTACTGTCTATGAAATATTACAAAATATTCAGTCTGTGTGTGCGTGTGCGTCACAGTGATGCACAGAAACAGAAAACTACAGTTCTGCAGATAGTCACTAGGGGGCAGCATCAACATATGAATCACTGACCCATCAGTTTACCATCACCTCAGCCCTGCTGGTTCCCCAATGTGTTTAACGCCATCAGACCCCCACCAGCTCCGTGGAGACAGAACATATTTGAAGCTCTGCAAAGCACGACCACTCAAAGATCATCTTTGATAAGAGGCAGTTTTATGTCCAAGCATTATTATTGTTGTTGTTGTCCATTTGTGTGCTGCAGATGTTAATGGGATGATATCCCATTAACAAGCATCTTCATGTGCTGAGTAGCAATGATTTTTTTTTTTTTTTTTTACACAAACAGTAAAGTGAGCAGTGTGTGCAAACCATGTAACGTTAAATGAAAACAGGGCCAACCTGAAGGCTTCAAACCTTCAGTCAGTGATACATTCAATAATCTAAGTGACTATTCAAAGTGCTGTTATTTTGTTTAGTTGTTCACATGAAAATGAGGCAGTTCCCGACGGAGGCTGATCGACTCCGTCACGTCAGCAGGGTCAAATATGGTCAATGTGTCAGTTTCTGACATCACCTCGTGCTCTTTGATGCTGAACTAACTTACCAAAGACCCCAAACTTCTTCAGTGGGCGGGCTGAACCCATGATGTGACAGAACACATCATGAGTTCATCTCTGACACCTCTTTGACTGACATTGCTGAATATTTCAACTACTTGCCATTTTGACAATTTCCTCAAAGTTGTGTCTCAGGACCTGAGGGCCAGATGCTGTCTCAGATCTTGTGGTTCAGCTCGTGTAGGATAATTAATATTTCCATTCTGAAGTCAATCGAAATGCTGCGACAAAGTGTCAGTTCATCCTTGGGCTTGTGTGGTGAGCTGATTGTGCTCCGCCATCTTGGCTCATTTTGCTGAAGTTTAGACATCTTCAATGTTTTACTGGCTCTCCACACTCAAACAACATTTTAGATTGTGACTTAATATCAGCAGTTTCAGAAACAAAAAAATAAGATTAATAAGTGGAAATGTGTGAAATTAAATTTGTACACTGGAGCTGTGGAGACCTGTATTGTCCTCACATCAGGCAGAAGTCTTGATTTTTCACACCTCAACTACCTCAAAGAGCCGCTGAACATCTGCCCAGCCAGACTGCTTTGTGGCGATATGTTTAATCACAGGGTTTCAAAATGTTTCCCGAGCTTCAGAAGAAACAAGAGTTTACCATTCATTCTATCACCATCATTCAACGCTCACACTCCTGGACATACGTGCTGCTCACTGGACAGGAGGTCATCTGAACATGAAGTACAGCTATCAAACACATGGAAGAGGAGCTCCACTGTTGTATAAATTGTGAGTTTGACAGTTTATTGCCTTGGATTTGGTCATTGAGTGTTTTGACACTTTGTGGGTCCAGAAGGTCACAAATTTCTTCCGACACGAGAGCAACTGCGAGTTCAAGTTTGAGGAGTCCGTCGACAGCTTTGATTCTCTGAAGCCAAAAGGCCGTTGGGAAATCGAATTTACCGTCCGTGGTTGTAATCTACTGCCAGAAATGACACTCTCAATTTCACTTTGTTCTTTCACTCCTCCCTGTGACCCAAATGAAACGTTTCCATTTCTACACAGTGAAGCTGGGAGCGCCGACTCGCTGTTGCTATGCAACCAAAGTGAGAGCCTGTGTGAAGTGTGACAGCTGAGATGTTGCTGAGTTTCTCTGCCAGAAGATAAAAAGTAAACTGCTCTGTCTACCACTGCGACTGTCAAGCATCGTGTCAATGTAAGAGGAGGGTACAAAACTCACTAGTGAATCCTGACATCATCACCATCATGGACCAACAGAGGAGGAGCGTCACCTCACATTAGTCACAGTAAGAGGCTCACTGACAACCTGCTGCTCTCTCATTGGCCGACAGCAGAGTGTCTGATTGGTCAGACTGTGGCGTTTAATGAAAGTAAGAGGACTTTGAGTTGTTGGGTCAGTTTGTTACCATAGCAACAACATCAGGCACACACATACACACACGCTCTTTGAGGTAGAGGAGGTACAGGAGGAGCGGGAGGACGTGCTGCTTAAGGTCTTCATCGACCGGCAGCAATGATGAAGCTGGATTTCGATTCTTGTTTACTGAAGCATCTGAAAGTTTTGTCTGAAAGTTGAGACAGAACGTGACATTTTTGTGTCAACACACCGGCTGCTACGTGTGAGGCCAGATGGAAACAAGGTAGCATTATCAGCGAACAACCTGATAGGTGTCAGGAGCGCGAGGGACCACGACGGGGATTGTTTGGCACCTGAAGGTTAGAAATTGTTCCGTGCATAATTTTCTGGTCGGTAGCCTGTAAATGTTGAGACAAACATGCTCAACATTCTGGTTCATCTGATGTTCAGGGACCGTTTGACGAACCAGGGGTTCACTCTAACGAGCTTTAGTGGAGTGTTGTGGGACAGAAAGAGGTTTGTGTCATCAGCAAACAACACATAATTCAACACACATACACAGTCATTATAAAGAGGAGCGGTCCCTCAATAGACCCCAGGGGGCGCCACATCTGAAGAATGCACTTATCAGACTCTAGCCATTAATAGAGAACTTTTGTGTCGATCGTACAAGGAGCCTTTAAAGTAACTAGACGCTCAGCCAGGTTTAAAAGATATGCAGTACCATTTACACTGCACAGTAAATATTTCTGTATAATTCCAGTAAATACTACTGCATATTACAGAGTGACAACATGCTCTGTCGTGTATTTGAAAGATAAATTTTGTTTTACAGAGTCCATTTAATTTTATTGAACACAAATGATCAGTGTTTGGTTCTGTCCAGTCTGGATCGGTCCAATTCAGTCTGGAATAATCTGGACAGATGCAGTTTATTTAACAGCGGTAACATTACAGTGATGATCACTTTAATACATGAACACTATTCATTTTTGAAAGTCGGAGTACATTTTGTTACTTCATTACTACCCCTGCACTGCAGTACCAGTACTTGTTGCAGGTTCAGTACAGTTGGGCTCATAGCGCCCACCGAGCACGCTGGCTCCGTCCTCTCCGAACGCCGTCTAGCTCGTGGACACGTGCGCGTGTGTACAAAAACAACACAAACCTGTGGCGAAATCTGTGGCATGCACGGCGGTGGAGCAGATCTGCAGGAAACAGTGAGCAGGAAGAAACCAGCCGTGATTTGAAATCCGTTTGAACGACGCAAGTTCAACCCAACTGTGTCCATCCCAGAGGACACGGCAGCAGTGGATGACTATGAGGAGGATGAAGGGCCAATTAAGAGAGAGATGAAGAGGGAGGAAGATCTTCAGCTCATTAAGGAGGATGACATGCTCTGAGACAAGAACCAAACTGAATTTAAATACCATCTCTGTAGTATTCTGAGCTAACTGTTGCTAACTAACATGTTTGACCTCCTCTTCCTCCAATTAAAACACACAAAACAACAATAGAACAACAACAATTGGCTGCGCTCCAGTGTAGTTGTTGCTAGGCAACATGAGAAGGTGATTTGCTATCAGATCTAACAGCGACACCTTCACCCCTGAAACAGCTAGAGAACGAGGCTCAGAGACCCTCCATCCTGCGACAAGCCCCCCCCTCCAAGTGGAGACAGAGCGCAGTATTTTTACTTCAACCAGAAGTGGAAGAGGAAGCCCAAACACGCCAGGAGCTGCTGGGTTTATCGATGACCTAACACTTACCTGTTCTGGCTTCTCCACAGCAGCGCCATCCAATCAGCCGTCAGCAGCAGCTCGACAACGTCCACCCCCTTGCTCTCAGGCTCGCCATTACAGGAAGTGACAGGTGGACCAATCACACCCAAGCCCTAAAACGCGATAAAGAAAGAGACGAAAACTTTGAACTCCGGCAAACAGAAGTTAAGCGTTTGTTGTTTGTTTGTTGTTTTTGTTTTGTTGTTTGTTTAAAACGGAACTGAGACTTCACATCTGTCGCCATTTGCATTTTTCACTGAGGAGCAGAAGGAGAAGCAGTGATGGTGGATGGAAGGAGATGACCAAAAATCATTTATACGATAATCCATCCATTTTCTACCGCTTATCCCATTAGGGGTCGCGGAGCCTATCTCAGCATCATCAGGAGAAGGCGGGGTCACCCTGCACTAGTCATCAGTTCATTGCAGGGCTGACATATAGAGACAAACAACCATCCACACTCACATTCACACCTACGGGCAATTTAGAGTGACCAATTAACTTGCTAACCCCCGGTTTGCATGTTTTTGGACTGTGGGAGGAAGGCGGAGAACCCGGAGAGAACCCACGTAGACACAGGGAGAACATACAAACTCCGCACAGAAACGCCCTGACCCGGAATCCAACCCAGGACCTTCTAACTGTAAGGCGACAGTGCTAACCACTGCGCTGTGCCGAATTTGTGAAGTGCCGCGGCGACTGGCGGTGATTTGATCGGTGAGTGTGTGTGTGAGTGCGTGTCTGTGTCTGTGTGTGTCTGGTTCTGTGTCCCCGTTGGACTGGACCTTTGGACTGTTTTGAATCAGATTGAGGGGGCAAGGCCTCGGAGCTGATTCGAGCTTCTGACATCCTGACATTTCAATTTAAAACGTAATTCCTGTTTGTATTTGTGCGTTTCAGTGTTTGTATTGTGACTGTTAGTTTACGTGAAGTCTATTGTTTGAGGGAGGGGCTCTATACTGTGTACAACATGCAGTAACAGTACTTCCTCACTTTAACAGGAAACTGCAGTTTTGACAGAAGTAAGAAGCAGAATGGAAACACAGTACAAGTACTGCAGTGAAGTAAAGGTACTATTCTTAATCTACCCTTAATCTCCATTAGAATGAGGGCAGGAACATCTCCCTGGGGAAAAAAGGTCAGCTTGGGCCCTGGAGACGGACTCCTCCAACCCCGTGGCTCTTCATCCTTTTCCCATCGTCTTCAGTGCGACCACATCAGTCAGTGAGCCTCACCGTCACGTTAATGACCTCCTTCAGGAGCACATCCGCCTCTCCGTGCAGCCTTATCCCAACCCCCATTCTCATCCATCACTTCTACACACTGACCCGGGTCACATGGACACAGGTCCAAGTCCAGGTGTGGCACTGCTCTGGTTTAGTGGTCGTTGGGACTCATTAAATGCAAGTTTGGAGGAGTACTGATCTCACATGAACGTTTCTGGGCTCTCTGGGCTTGTGTTGTTTACTCAGTCGGTTCGGCTCAGGCCACAATCAAGCTGCCAACGTCTCACTGGGAATCTTTTGACCTGTTCAGACAGTGGGCAGCCTTATTTCATCCTCGCCCTCCTCCTCCTCCTCCTCGTCTTCGTCCTGTCACGCCTCTGAAAACAGTCGAGAGCTTAATTATTGCCGCTGCTGTTTTGGAATCGCGCTGAGGATGCTGGGACATTTTCTGCTTTACTCCAGGGGGAGTTGGAACGACAGCAGTGCGTCTGCTTAGACTTCTCTCATTGCGCTCATCCATTCATCCAGCAGTCATTTATTCATTCATCTAGTCCCCTGTCAAGCTCTCTGTTCACCAGTGCAGATGAGGTTCCTGCTGTCTGAGTGAAAGCTGACGCCAACCTCGTGTTTCTGTGGTACCAACCGAACATGTTAGCAAAACTAGCTGAGCAGGCTCTAATCACAGGATTCTGACTGATGTCGTGAAGCTAACGTTAGCAGTTAGCAGTGACGACACACTCGGCTTTCTGACGAAACTTTATTATCAAACATTTGTCGTTTCACACACAAATGTCAGTGCAGCCATAAGTGTCCCAACACTTTTGTCATTCTGTTCAGTAGACTGAAATAATTTCAGAGAAATGTAAATGGAATGACAGCACGAGTCAGTGATTATTCAACTCTGATTGGAGATCATCCTTCAATTATTGGCCATGTTTTATCATCCAAATGTTCTTTACACCCCCCACATCATTTCTGATGTCGACGTAGAACCTTTTTGTTCCTCACATGCAGACGGACGCTCTCACCAAAATCTACACCAACACCTAGAAACTGTCCACACATGCTTTTATATCTACTCACATTTTGCTCTACATGTGAACATGCTGAGGAGCAGAACGGCACCGTCCGTTCCTACGTAACACTCAAACAGGAACCACCAGGAGGTTCTCATGCAGAACGACAGCTCATGCTTTTGCCTCGCCGGACGTGTGAAGGCAGCTCGTTACCACGGACCCACAAACCAAATTTAGCAAAAACTCCACAAAGCAAAAGAAAAGTGACGTTTCATTATGTTCCTGCAGCGCCGTCATGCTGTCCACAGGAAGCGGCGTTTGGACCTCTCAGTCACGAAGTGGCAGCATGCACGACGGACACCAAAGGTGCTACAGTTAGCATTTTTACACACAGTGGCTCAGCCAGACCACAACTGAACACCTGTCCTCGCTGCTGCTCTCTTCCTGTGAAGCAGCTACATCATATCATCACTGCGACTGGAGGCACCACAGCTTCCACTCTCACATGTCGCAAAAAAAGAGCGGCACCTGAGGATGTGCTCAGCGGCCACGTTCCAGTCGACATGCCAGTTCCACAGGCTGACTCGTGGTTAGCTAACGATGGAGGTCTGTGCAAGTTTAACTTTCCTCCATGTTGAAACGGGCAAGGCTGCTTTACCGGAGCAAGCGGCAACATCTCTGAAGCAGGAACCATCAGGCTGGAGAAGGTTTGAGAACGTTCAGTCAGAAGTGTAACGGATCTCACACCTGTCCTGTCCCTTCAGATGGAGCACGAGCAGCGGGCGATGCTAACACGTTTCCTGATGTGTGTCCTGAAATGTTTCCTTACGTGTTTTCTGAAATGTTTTCTGACGTGTTCCTGAAATGTTTTCTGACGTGTTCCTGAAATGTTTTCTGACGTGTTCCTGACGTGTTTCCTGACGTGTTCCTGACGTGTTTCCTGCTGTGTTTCCTGACGTGTTTCCTGAAATGTTTCCTGAAATGTTTCTCCCTTCTTCCTGATGTGGTCTTGGGGTGTTTCTGATATGTTTCCTTACTTGTTTCCTTACGTGTTTCGTTATGTGTTGACTGACATGTTTCTGACATTTTCCCTGACGTGTTCCTGACGTGTTTCCTGAAAGGTTTTCTGAACTGTATCCTAATGTGTTTACGATATGTTTTCTGATGTGTTCTTTGATGTGTTCCTGACATGTTTCCTGACTGATGTTCCTGACATGTTTCCTGACTGATGTTCCTGACATGTTTTCTGACGACAGGTTATGAAACCTGTTTAAATGATTGGCCAATGTCTGTGAATGTCCTCGCCGTCAGACTAAAAATGCTCCATGTAGCACCTTATCGGCCTCGTTACACAGAACTAAAGGCAGTCAGCATTTCCGTAATCCAGAAGAGGTTGCGCTTTGGGCAGCAGTGGCAGCTGCAGGGCTGGGGTTAGGGTTAGGCAGGGCCGAACTTCCTGGAAGAAGGGTACTCGCTGGGCACTTTGGGCTTGATGCCCCGGCTGTTGTAGTGGTCCACCACCTGGTTGGGCACCTCGGTCAGGACGGTCTTGGCCAGAGCAGCTGGGGACGCCTGCAGGATGAGACAGGAGACGTTCAAATGTTAAACATGGGGGACCTTCCATTTTCCCAGCATGCTTCAGGGTTCAGCTCAGATCAGCTCCTCTGGATGGAAGGTTGACCGGTCCCATGATCAGTTAGTTCCTGTGGAATTGTGAGTTTGAGGAGTGAGTAAAAACACAACATTGTTGACTGCTGATAGTTTTGTGGATGATTAAAATGGAGCGTGATGTGGACGGTGGGCTCGAAGAGCTGGGCCGTGGTTGATTAGACGGCGCTGAGCCCATCACAAACTCAGGAGTCCAAAAAATTACAACTACAATAAACACGGCTTTAAGGAGGAGCAGCTCAGATGTGTGGAGAGGCCGGGAGTTGAGGCGCAGAGGAGCAGGTTCTGCTGCTCATGACCTGAGAACAGCACCTCCAATAGGACCAACCAGAACTGCCAATCTACTTGTCCTCTGCAGACATCAAAATGTCAGTTAGTGTTCACCCTCCAAGACATTTCCTGTTTCATGTTCTCCGATGAAATGGTGATGCGGAGCAATCGTGTGATTCAGACAAAGACTTTATTGATGTACAGCAGCTAATAACCATCTGCATGACTCCACATCACCAGTGCTGATGAATAAGTATAAATCGATTTATTAAAGAATAAATAATTCGACGTCGACTTTTATGAGCTGCAAGTAAATCTCACAGCGACTCGTCCCTGCTGTCAGAGCAAACTTAGAGACTGAAGCTCTCCTTCATCTTAAACCTGAGGTTTCTCCCCTGTACTTCAGTCCGCGTCCTTCAAAACTCATTTGTGAAAAATGAATCATCTCCCACTTCTGACAGCTCTACAGATTGAAAACTCATTTCGTCCTCCTCCACTCTCAATATGCTCGGCTCAGATTTAAAGCACTTGTCTCAGATTATTGCTTTCCTTCCACGCTCACTCACAGCGACTGCAGTAAGCTACTTCTGCACTCCATCAAACTGATGCTCCGTCTGCTGCTGCTGTACTCTCAACTTTATCCACTCAGCAAACAGAAGCTTCAAACCGGTTCAGGATGTGACAGAACACCCAGGGGATTTTCGACCACGGAAGGCTTCAGACCAGGACCTCTCCTGGACCAAGAAAACCACATCTCTAGCAAAGAAGGCTCAGCAGCGTCTCTACTTCCTCCGCAAACTGAGAAGAGCTGGAGCACCCGTCATGTGCACTTTTTACAGAGGCACCATTGTGAGCGTCCTGACCAGCTGCATTACGGTGTGGTACGGCGCCTGCACCACTTCCTGCCGCAAGAACCTGCAGCCCATAGTGACAGCAGCTGAAAGGATCGTTTTTGCCTCTCTCCACAACCTTTGACAACATTTACACCACCTCTGCTCTCTGCATGGCGGGTGATCCGATCCACCCATTTGACAGTTTCTTCAGTCTGTTGCCATCAGGAAGGAGACTGCGGATACTCCAGGCCAGGACCAGCAGACTCAAGGACAGCTTCATCCACCAGGCTGTCAGGAAGCTCAACTCCCTCCCTCTTCTGCTGTTTGCACCCTCAAACTCTGGACTCTGACCCTCCGCATTTTCAATCCTCTGTATGTGCTGAACATACGTCAGAATTGACAAATAAAGGTACTTTGACTTGACTTTGTTCAGGACCTAACTCTAAGACTCAGCCGGGTGTATTATTTGTTTGAGTGAACACACCCAAGTGACAAACCTTTCAGTTGGGAATCACTTCCTGAAGACTAGTAACCATGGATACCGGCGCAGACACTGCACCAGCACCTAGCCAAGTGAGACCTCATTTAAGCATTACTAATGTTATGGCAGAGCCTCTTCTGTTACTGCACTGCATCATGGGAAAAGTGTCCAATGAGTAATTATAATATGGCCAAAATCTGCATTTAGTAAACTTCAATATCTAACGCACTGTTTTAGTTTAAATCCAGAATCCACAAAACTTTTTAACTTAGTACTAGACTTCCATCTGCGTTAGCACAAGGTTGTCTCATCACAGTGGAATTTAAACTACCAAACACAATTTTGATGTCAAAGAAGCAGTAGAAGGTGTAACAGCTAGCTAAAGCTAATGCTAATGCAGTGAGTCTTTCTGATCTCATGTAAACAGGAAATAAAGGTTCTTGAATGTTGTCTTGAGGAACGCCTCAGGACACAACCTCTTTCAGGAACCTACATTCTTTGACCAGATGTCTGTCCACTCACATGTTTGAAGCTACGGAAGGGCACAAACTGAACAATGTCTCGCAGGACTGGTTCTCCTTTGGGTGATCGTAGGATCCCATCGTCTCCATCCAGCATCTGCATGTCGCTG
>KV751415.1:130655-159216 GCA_001698575.1 Mola mola
TGGGGAGGTGGGAGGCCTGGACGATGGCCTCCCTCGTGTCGGCAATGTCGGTGATGACACCGTCCGTCAGGATCAGCAGGATGAAGTATTGCTGCAAGACAGGAGTTATTTAAAATCACATCGGCAGTTATGGCAGTGAGTCTTTGCCACTCAAAACTGTAAATCTGACGTGAAAAAAAGAGTGTAAATCAAACAGAACACAACAAAAGAGATACAAAAATCCTCGAGCAGCTCTCAAATTTCACGCTGATTTTCAATAAAAGGCCAAAAATGAATCGAGTTGGGACCACAGAGCTCAATCGGTGATCCCCCCACATGCCTTCGGTAGGACGAATCACTCATAGGCGTAATGTTTCCTTTCTCAGTTATGCTGATGACACACAGCTTTATTTGACATAATGATCCAAACTGCTTCAATTCACTCACAAATCATCTCAGAGATATCAAATATTGGACATCCCAGAAGTTTCTTCAGCTGAGTGAGAACAAAACGTAAAGGATGTTATTTGTTATTTGCAAGAATTGTGATTGGAAAAGATTCAGAGGACTTACGTATCCTCCAACATAAGGTCTGTGGCCAGGTGTGAATTTTGATGGTGACGAGGTAAAGACATTGGCAGTCTGCTTACTTCACCTCAGAAATCTGGATCTGTATTACATATCACTTGCTGACTTTGAAAAGGTAATCTGTGCTTTTATTTCATCCATATTTGTTGCTTTGTTATTAATTTCTTTTAACTTTTAGGACAATTACAAAGTGCTACACAAATAGTTATTTTTCCTATAAATGTGGAGCAGGAAAAGCTGTTCTGCCGCCTGTATATGTCTGACAGGTCGACACTATCGTATAATCAGCTACGAAAGGAAGGAAGGAAAAGTCTCGGTTTGGGATCGTACTGGATTGGATTGGACCAGACCGGTCGAGCTCATACAAGTGTCGTCTGTTTGGAGAGGGGGAACTCTCTCACCATGGCCTCTTTGGTGTGGACCAGCTGCGATGCAGAGTTGGCAACCTTCTGTATGATGGGGGCAATGTTGGTGGGACCGTAGAGCTGGAGCTTGGGGAGGCAGGCCAGGTAGGCCTCCACCACGCCCTGGATACCTGCCAGGACATCAAAAAAAAGTGACCAATAACTGTCTGATGTGTTAACTAGCAGTCTAACATCTAATCCACCAGTTCAGGTTCTGGAGCATTGATGTTAACAGAGTCGATGTGGACTTTTTCTCCTTTTAATTAAGCTAAGCTAACAGTTTTCTCCTGCTTATAGTATTTGGGCTAAACCAGACTAAATTTACAGGTGACTATATTCTGAGTCCAAAAGTCTTTTTTTTTTACGATGAAATTAAAAGAAGAGGTTTAGAGAGCTTCACTCACTGTGCTGAAGTGTGCAACATAACACAATATATTTTTTAACATTAGCTTGTAGCTTAGCTCACAAAAAGTTTAGAGGGCCGCAGCTAAACCAAACGGAGCTGCTAACAGCATACCCTGAACATCTGTAGCTTTCACACACAGAAGGAGGAGGAGGAGCAAAACACTCACCTGCACACTGTGGGTTCTCCTCATTAAAATTCACAGCAAAGTCATGTGACACCTGGAGGAGAGGAAAGGAGGAGTTTCTGCTTACTCTTTTTGAGCGCAGTCGACCACATGGCAGCCATGTTGACGAGAAGTTGCAGGTAAACACAGATGTAATTAATAGAATTTATCTGGGTTCCGTTCCATTAATGTGACAGAGCCGAAATGAACAAGACCAGTACCTGGACTGTTTGACCTGAATGAAGAACCTTTTCAACTGTTTCTTCATGCAAATGACGGGAGGTATGTTTACCCAGCAGAACCCTGACGTGACAAGGAGGAAGAAGAGGAGGAAGGCAAGAGGGAGCATGCTGGGAGACAGCGAGCAGAACGGTTACCTTGTAGTCTGGAGGGATCTGAGCTCCGAAGCCAAATGCTGGAAACATTTTGTCACTGCAGGAGGAAAAAAGAGGAACTTCTGAGGTCATGACAGCAGGAGTAAATGAGGCGGGACTTGTCTTTGGTCTCCAAACTCTCCATACTAACACATGAGGAATAGAAGCTGGTTGGAGTGTTGCACTACAGTGTGCCAGGAAATAGTTCCTGCTTGTCATAAATAATGCTCCAGTCATCATGCTAAGCTAAGCTAAATTAGGCTAATCATGTCAACCTGAGATGTTCCTGTCCGTTTTCTCATTGTGATGAAATTAAAAGAATGATGAGAAGCTTCCCTGTAGGAGGAGCAGAACTGGCAGAGGATGGTGCTGGAGGATAGATGGTTGTGGAATCAAATTTAAAGCTGCTGGCAAAATGTAAACGTAAATACAGTAAGATTATAATTCATGTCGGCGGTAATGACTTTCGGCTACGCCAGTCGGAAGTCACTAAAGTTAATGTTGAGTCAGTGTGTGCTTTTGCCAAAACACTGTCGGACTCCGTAGTTTTCTCTGGTCCCCTGCCTAACCTGACCAGTGACGATATGTTTAGCCGCATGTCGTCGTTCAACCGCTGGCTGTCGAGGTGGTGTCCAGCAAACGACGTGGGTTTCATTGATAATTGGCAAACTTTCTGGGGAAGACATGGTCTAATGAGGAGAGACGGCATCCACCCTACTTGGGATGGAGCTGCTCTCATTTCTAGAAATATGGCCAGATTTATTAGTCAGCCAAATTGACAATTCAGAGTTGAGGCCAGGAAGCAGAGTTGCAGTCTTACACGCTTCTCTGCGCTTCCTTTAGAGTCATCCACCTACAACCCCATAGAGACTGTGACTGTCCCCCGTCCACATAAATTCACTAAATTCACTAAATCAAATAACAAGAGTTCACATAGGAACTTAATAAAAATCAACACCACTAATGAGGCAGTTTACAAAGTAAAGAGACTTAAATGTGGACTCTTGAATATCAGATCCCTATCATCTAAAGGTGTATTAATAAATGAGCTTATATCAGATAACAATATTGATTTATTCTGCCTTACTGAAACTTGGCTGTGCCAAGACGAATATGTAAGTCTTAATGAATCCACTCCTCCCAGTCACATTAACACACACATTCCCAGAGACACTGGCAGAGGTGGTGGAGTTGCAGCCATTTTCAATTCTGCCCTATTAATAAACCCTAAGCCCAAACAAAAATTTAGTTCATTTGAAAATCTCATTCTTAGCATTTCCGATCCAACCATGAAAACTCCAATTATGTTTGTTATAGTGTATCGAGCACCTGGACCCTACACTGAATTTTTATCTGAATTTTCAGAGTTTCTCTCAGCTTTGGTCCTCAAAACAGATAAAGTCATTATTGTAGGTGACTTTAATATCCATGTAGACATTGAAAACGACAGCCTTGGTACGGCATTTCTCTCACTATTAGATTCATTCGGCTTCTGTCAGTGTGTACAAGAATCAACACACACTTTTAATCACACCCTTGATCTTGTTCTGACATATGGCATTGAAATTGAGCATTTAAATGTCTCTGCGCAAAATCTGCTTTTATCAGATCATTATCTTCTAACATTTGAATTTCTGCTCATCAACTATAAACCAAGAGTCACTAGTTATTATAGCAGATGCATATCTGAGGACACTGTTGAAAATTTTAAAGAAATTATTCCCTCTGCATTAATTTCAGTGCCATATCCCAAAATAACAGAGGAGTCATATCTTAAATTTAGCCCCTCCCAGCTTGATCACCTTGCCGATTTCACTGCCGGCTCTCTACGTGCTTCACTCGATTCCATTGCCCCAGTTAAAAAGAAAACAAAACCAGTAAAGAGACTAGCTCCGTGGTATAATCTTAACACTCGCAAGTTAAAACAGAAAACTCATAAACTTGAAAAGAAATGGCGTTCCACTAAACTGGAAGAGCCACACATGGCCTGGCAGGATAGCCTTAAAGTATACAGGAAGGCCCTTCGCCGAGCAAGAAAAGACTACTATTCAGCGTTGATAGAAGAAAACAAGAATAAGCCCAGGATCCTTTTCAGCACTGTAGCCAGGCTGACTGAGAGCCATCATTCTATTGAACCATGCATTCCTAGAGCCCTCACCTGTAATGATTTTATGAACTTCTTCAATAATAAAATTAGACTTTCTGAACCAGTGGCTGGGGGTTGTTCCTGTGAAGGAGTTCAGAGCCCTCTCCTCCACCTCCTCCATGTAGAGGTTGGCCACGATGGGGGACACTGGAGAACCCATGACACAGCTGTGTTTCTGTCTGTAAAAAACTTCATCGTATTTGAAGTATGTCGCGGAAAGGCAAAGGTGCAGAAGGTTGCATATTTGGTCAGGGTTGAAGTTAGTTCTGGTATGTAGAAAGCTGTCTTGTTGTAGACGTTTTCTAACAGTCTCTACTGCCTCACTGGTGGGTATGCATGTGAGAAGAGAAGTGACATCAAAGGAGACCATGGTTTCATCCGGTGGTAGAGTGAGGTTCAGTATCTTCTTTGTGAAATCTATGGAGTTTTGGATGTGGTGTGGTGTGTTCCCCACCAGAGTGGACAAGATACCGGAGAGGTGTTTGGCGATGTTGTAGGTCACCGAATTGATGCTGCTGACCATGGGTCTGAGTAGCGCTCCTTCCTTGTGGATCTTGGGGAGACCATAGATGCATGGAATGGCCTCTCCAGGGTACAGACAGTAATAGGTAGGGCGGTCAATGATGTGGTCTTTTTCCAGTTTCTGTAGGTATTCTATCACCTTCTTCTTGTAGCTGCTAGTGGGGTCCCTTTTTAAGACCTCATAAGTATCATGGTCGCTGAGCAGTGAGGTTATCTGTTTATATGGAGAATGTATATAGTGTATTATTATGTATGCAAACATAATAATAAACAGGGGTGGTGGACTAAGACACCATTTGTCTGCTACCTACAATGCTGTCTTGGGAGCCCTCCCCAGGCGGTTTAACCCCCACACACACCTGGGGCCATGTGAACCCAAGGTGTCACACGGAACCAAGGGTGAGGGGCAAGCACTCTCGAGTGATTTACATTTACACAACGTTAGAAATCCCATGTGAAACCATGAAAGCTGTGTAAAAAATCTTATTTCCTGGCTGTACAGTACATTTCCCAGCATAATTTCACTAGCAATGGCGCTTAAATCAAAAGTTTAACAGGTGTAGTTTTTATGGACGGAGAAGCGTTGTCAGGCTGAAATTCGCTCACAAATGTCAAAAAACTAAAGATGAGTGTTTTCCAATGCAAAAACGTTAGAAATCCCACCTGAAACCATGAAATATGTGTAGAAGATCATATTTCCTGGCTGTACAGTGTATTTCCCAGCATAATTTCACTAGCAATGGCGCTTAAATCAAAAGTTTAACAGGTGTAGTTTTTATGGCCGGAGAAGCGTTTGACTTATGTATACAGTGTATTTATGTATATAGTGTATTTATGTCATGTCTTCTATATTTTATATCTATTTTCTTTGTACTCTTTTTCATATCTGTCTTACTGTGGAGCTGCTGTGACAGTTAAATTTCCCCGATGCGGGATTAATAAAGTTTTATCTTATTTTATCTTATCTTGGTGTGGTAATCTGTTGTGTTGAGGATTAAGGTGCATCTCCCTTTGTCTCCCTTTGAAGGATGGTGATGCTTGGATCCTTGCTCAGTGCAGAAATTGCTTTCCTTTCTTCGATGGTGATATTGGAGGAGGTATTTTTGCACTGGCGAGGGTGGCTGACACTTTAAGTCGGATCTGTTCGGCTTCAGAGGAAGTCAGCTTGTTGTTCTTAATCGCTGACTCTGTAGCTGTGATGAGATTCACTATAGGTAGTTGTTGTGGAGAGATTGCGAAATTCAGGCCTTTTGCCAGCACATCTCTTTCCGGTTTCGTGAGGGACCTGTGAGATAGGTTCTTCACCCATTTGTCCTGGACGTCTGTTGATGTGGCTTCATTGCGTTTGGCTCCTAGGTGTGTTGGTCCGGTCTCTGTTTTGTAGGCTTTGTTCAGCAAAGATTGGAATTTGTGAGTCTGCCATTTCTTGCTTGTATCGTGTTGGGCTAGTTGAGCCTTGGTGACAAAGTTGGATACTTCTTCAAAGATGAACAAGGGGAAAATGTTATTGAAATCCAGCACATCCTGTCTCAACAAGATGCAGAAAAACTAGTTCATGCATTTGTTACTTCCAGGCTGGATTACTGTAATTCTTTATTTTCAGGTTGCCCTAAAAGGATTTTAAAGACTCTTAAATTAATCCAAAATGCAGCAGCGCGTGTACTGACTAGAACTAATATCAGAGACCATATTTCCCCCGTACTGGCTTCTCTGCAGTACGGGAGGCAGACATACTCTCTGATTTTAAGAGAAGCTTAAAACCTTCCTTTTTGATAAAGCTTATAGTTGGGCTGGTCTATCTAGCCCTTAGTTATGCTGCTATAGGCTTAGGTTGCTGGGGGAACACTCCATGATGCCCTGAGCTCTTTTCTCTGCCCCCCTCTGACTCAGACTCCATCTCTGCTCCTCTAAATGTCTATATCCATACACTAACTTTACTTCTTCCCTGGAATCTTTGTGCTTTATCATCCTGCAGGTCTTTCTAGGTCGCGGTGGGAGCTGCTGCTGTGGTCCTGCCTGATGCCTCCTGGCCACATTAGGACAGGAGATCCTGTGACTTGGCTGGACGGCCCATCACAAATTTGGATCTATGGATTATAATGACTTCTGGACCAACATACACCTGCTTCTGGATTAATACACTTCACATACCCCTGGTTTTATAGATTCCATATACTGTTGGACTCATAGATTTTATAAGCGACACACAAATCTCAATACATGGATCATTACAACTTTGAACCAAAGTACTACATCTGCTTCTGGGTCAAGAGATTTCTCATAAATCTGGATTTATAGACTCATATCAACTCAAACATTCTTACTAATCTGTCATTGTCATGTTGTTGTGTTCTGTACAAGTCACATCTATTGCAGGTCTGTCCGTCCCAGGAAGAAGGATCCTCCTCTGTGGTTCTTCCTGAGGTTTCTGATTTTCCCTGTTTGGGATTTTCCTCACCCTGTTTGAGGGTCTGAGGGCAGAGGGGGTCACATCTGTTTATAGAAGCCCTCTGAGACAAACTGTAATTTGTGATTTTGAGCTGTAAAATAAAATTTGATTTAGTTCGGTACCGTAACTCCATCTTGCTCTGCAGCCTGCAGGTGCATGCTGGGTTCAATGCGCTGATCTGATATGGATCATGACTCTGTGACTCATCACCACTAGGCTGTTCTGGACCGTTAAACGGACCCCTCTGATTGGCTGCTGCGTTATGTTCACTCACCTGTCATAGTCCTGGCAGATCTCCCCCACGGCCACCAGAGCCTTCAGGTACTCGTTGGGCCGGTACGGGTGGATGTAGTGCAGCGAGCAGCTGTTACGAGGATCTCCGTTTGACGCTGTGAAGTCAATGGCGACCTGCAGACAAGACAGCAAGTCAAAGAGCTGAAAAGGCCAGGTAGGCGGCAAGGGTTGGGATTACGGTTAGGCCATGTTCAACCAGGTCATGTTCTAGAGGGGACCACAAAAGAACTGACAACAGGCTCTGGAGGGGACCGTAGTGAACTCAAACCAGGTTCTGGAGGGGACCGCAGAAGAACTGACACCAGGTTCTGAAGGGGACTGTACCGAACTCAAATTGGGTTCTGGAGAGGACAGCAGCAGAACTGAAACTAAGTTCTGGAGTGGACCAGAGAACAACTGACACCGGATTCTGGAGGGGGCCGCACCAAACTTAAACCAGGTTCTGGAGGGGACCACAGCAGAGCTCAAATTGGGTTCTGGAGAGGACCACAGAAGTACTGAAATGGGTGTCTGGAGGGGACTGGAGCACTTACATGTCAATTCAGGTCAAACAAGCCGACAACCATGTGTGGCGTCGATGTGCTAAACAGGAAGATTTTTGACGCCTACAGATCCCAGCATGCACTGGGTGCATGTTTTTCAACCTGTGTCTGTGATAAAAAGTCATGATCTCAGCAGAAGTTCAGTTTGAGCTGTGATAGGCTGAAACCTATCCCTAACCCTAACTATCAGGACTCACATCCTGTTAAAACTGGTTGAGCCCAGCGACAGCTGCTGATAACTGGGACACAGAGGCTGCTGGCTGTCGCCATGGTTACTGTTTCCATGGTGACATCAGGGCTGTGTGTGTGTACTCACAGTGAACTGGATCTGGCAGCCTCCCATGATGTAGTCCAGGAACGAGTGCATCTTGATGACCTGCAGACACACAGAAGACGAGCTGCTGACCAGCTGACCAGCAACGTCCAATCAGCGGCCTCTGTAAGCTGCAGGAGCAACACGGCCTGTGGCCTGCCCTCTGACCTCAGATAACAGACTTGGTGACAGTCAGATCTTATGTGAGATCAGAGAACCGTCCCTCATTGGGTTGCTCCGGCTGCAACCCTTTTTTTTACTGGTCACCTGTGTCTCTCCTATATCTCCTCCACGCGATGAGATAAAGAGCAGCGACCCGCCGTCCTGAAGGAACATTCATTATCTGAGTACACACAGAGACACGTGGTGCTACACACTGAGCGGCGGTTATAACAAACGTGTCCGTGTTTCGGTGGAACGGGTGTTGCTACTGCGGGAGTGCATGTAGCATCGTGGCTCATTACGTAGCGTCACTTAAACAAATATCGGGCTCTCAGTGTCCCACCACTGACCCAAACAAAGATGGCCAGTCCCTTTGAGGATGAGAATGTGTGTTGGACAGGGAGGATAAATGGTTTGAGAGAGGAGTAAAGGAGGCCATCTATGTCAACCTGGAACAGCCATCAGTGAACAGAGGAGGAGGACTCAGACATCAACTGCCTGACACATATAAGGCAAGTTTGAAATCCCTCCCCAGGAAACTTAACCACAGTTCACACCTTGGCTCATGTGAAACCAGCGACTCACATGATGACCACGGGGAGTGATTACCCATCTAATGGTGGATGGATCTGGGTCACACAGATTGGGGGCAGGGCTTTGTACCCTTTGCCCACTACACTGAGTGAGAAGGATCCTCCACAAGGTTAAATACCGGGGACTCCCTACCAGAAACTTAGAACTGAAGAAGCCTCTTGGATGAGAAGAGAAGCATCTTCAAGGAACTAAAAGAAGTCCAGTTGCCTTCTTTCTTTCTTTCTACATAAAGAAATAACTACAATTATAAATTTCAAGAAAGCCACCTGCACCACTGCACACAGTTTATCCAGAACCAAACTGTCTGTGCAGGTTTGAACCTTTTGTTTTTATTTCACAATTCTTGGTGATTGATAGAACAACTGACTTTCACGCAGACGCAGGGAGGCGGGATCCCTCGGTAGTTACCGCGCGGACGTGGGTAAATGCCAAGACGAGAATGGTAAGATTCAGGAACGGTAGCAAACTCATTTATAAAACTGAAATAACACATTCGAATAGTGATTTCATCATTTGGTAATTAATGAAATCTCAGCAATTCAAATCATATTTGACCCCTGAAAGTAGTTCCAACAACCCTGTACAACCACTATTGCAGTACTGAAGTGCAGTACTGCAGTAGTGGTTGCTGGGTGACAGAATGAGATCAGCTGTTGGTGAAAGCCAAGTTGTGCTGGGCCCTGAACACATTAGAGACTCATTATAAAACAACATAGTTAATCTGGATGGCATTGCCTTGGCCTCCAGCATCATTGTCAGAAACCTGGGTGTTATCTTTGACCAGGAGCTGTCTTTTAACTCACATGTAGATCAGATTTCAAGGACGGCCTCTTTCACCTCCGTAACATTGCTAAAATCCTGTCTCAACAAGATGCAGAAAAACTAGTTCAAGCATTTGTTACTTCCAGGCTGGACTACTGTAATTCTTTATTTTCAGGTTGCCCTAACAAAATTTTAAAAACTCTTCAGTTAATCCAAAATGCAGCAGCGCGTGTACTGACTAGAACTAATATCAGAGACCAAATTTCCCCCATACTGGCTTCTCTGCACTGGCTCCCAGTTAAATTCAGAATAGAATTTAAAATCTTTGTCCTCACCTACAAAGCAATTCGTGGTCAGTCATCATGTTATCTTAAAGAGCTCATAGTACCCTATCGCCCATCCAGAACCTTACGCTCCCAGGATGCAGGGTTATTGGTGATCCCAAGAATTTCCAAAAGTAGAATGGGAGGCAGAGCTTTCAGCTATCAAGCTCCTCTCCTGTGGAACTATCTTCCAGTCTTGGTACGGGAGGCAGACACACTCTCTGATTTTAAGAGTAGGCTTAAAACCTTCCTTTTTGATAAAGCTTATAGTTAAGGCTGGCCTATCTAGCCCTTAGTTATGCTGCTATAGGCTTAGGTTGCTGGGGGAATACTCCATGATTCACTGAGCTCTCTTCTCTCCCCCCTCTGACTCCGACTCCATCTCTGCTCCTGTAAATGTCCATATCCTTAAACTAACTTTACTTCTTCCCTGGAGTCGTTGTGCTTTACCATCCTGCAGGTTTTTCTAGGTCGTGGTGGGAGCTGCTGCTGTGGTCCTGCCTGATGCCTCCTGGCCACATTAGGAAAGGAGATCCTGTGACTTGGATCCTAGGCTGGATTTCCAAGTGCAAATCGGGATCAACAGACTACATCTGCTTCTGGATCACTACACTTCACATATCCCTGGATTTACAGATTCTACATACTCTTGGACTCAGCAACACTCAGATCTTGCTACATGTTGGTGAAAGCCAGGATGGGGGTCAGTGCTGCAGTTGGATGAGGCTCCAGTTGTGTCATCTCGACTCGTGCGGCTGTCAGGAGCAGAGGGGTGACTTGGTGAGGAGTTTAAAAGTGGGCAGAAATCTTCCGACGTGTCCATTTCTCAGCAGAGTGTGAAGAAGAGCACACAAAGACAACGGAGGAGAAAACACCAGTCAGAGACTCTGCACGTCACTGGAGGGAAACACAGGAAGGAAACCAGCAGTCCTGCAACTACGGCTCGTTCTGACCCTCCTTCAGATCCAGCCAACAACACACAAACAAACGAACAATCCAATGAACACACAGACGGGAGGTAAAATTATAGTTCATGATCTGAAATGTGTCACGTCTGAATGAGAGGAGGTGGAGTCACCAACTGACTGACACAGGTGGTTCATTGGATGAATGAGTCTGTTGGTCACATGGTTTGATCTGAAGTGACGATTTACAACATTCATTCATTCATTCATTTAATGAAAGGGTGATAAGAGTGTTGCATCGCGCTGTTCACCATCCGGGTGCTGTTCTGTTCTCGCAATTTTTAATTCGTCAGCATCACATTGTAAAATAACATTCAGACTTTAATCCAGGTCTGGACTCATATCTAATGGGTTCTTGCATCAATATCTTTCACTGAAATGAATCCAGTGAGTTACAAACAAATGCAGGTACACAAAAAAACGCAAGAAATAAGTGGTGAATGTCAGGATCAATGTTTGGTCTGACTGACCTGACCTGATCCCACCACCAAGTCCTGCAGAAACAGGAAGAATCAACCCACAGCAGATTGTTTGTGGAGAACCTTTGTGAGAAGTCACCTTGCAGTGGTTCAGAATGACGATCCCGGAGTTTTTGTAGTTCTTCTTCTTCACTCTGTACTTGGGATTAATGCAAGGCCACTGCACCTGTTGATAAACAAACAAACGTGCTGACAGCAAACGGCGCTAGTTCTGCCTTTGGTGACTTCTTGGAGTCAATGTTTGCACCAAATGAAGTTGTTTTTGCTCGTCTGACTACCTCCTTATTATTATTCTTTTACAACAAAGACTTGCGGTGGTTCCAAACAGTGCAGGAAGATGTACAAATGAAAAACAAAGTATTTTGTTGTTGAAGACATGTTTGTGTTTCGAGTGTTTGTGTTTTTTTAGTTTTTGTTTCATGAGCTGGAAGCTTTCACCAGTGAAAAATTCCATGAGGGACGGTTGATGTGAATGACTGGAGAATTAAACAAACATCTCAAAAGCAAAAATTCTGCCAACGAATAACAACCGTCTTGGTTGGTGCTTTTAATGTGTTGCACATTTCTTACTTCAGGTGCTTCTCAGGTTCAGTTTTCCACACCAGTAATGATGTCCCTCTGTGACTGCAATGAGGACCACCTCCACCTGTGCTGCCACTGCCTTAGAGGAAACCGTATCCACGCTGTGTGCACTGGAGAAGCCGCGGCACCTGGTGCACATCCTTGCGACATTTGTGCCTCAATAAAATGGAACAATTACTAAATGCAATATTTTGGCTTTATTGCTGAGGTTTACTATCAAAAATTGGCCTTAGTGGTTTCTGTGACATCCGAAGCTGCATTGGTGTCCCCCTTCACTTCTGGCACAATGCCAGACAAGTTGTGCCGCAATGCTTGTATCCAGTGGAGAAGGTGGAGTTTCCCCCCGACTGCCACCAGTTGAAAAAAACACTGTTGATGGCGTTTTTTAGCCTCTACTTTTACTTCAGACCATTTTTCTTTATCCCTAACTTTGTTGAATTGATCATACACTATTAACAGTTTCAGCCACATTCTTCATGTTTTCATTTATTAGAAATACTGATAGAGGCCTAAAAACAACACAACATCATGGTGCCGCAGCTAATAACCGCAACTATTTGCACGTTAATTGTGCAATCTGAAAATATACCTTTCTTCTTAGAATACTCCATCTGTGTTAATAAAAGGCCATTCAACTGCCCCTTAAAATTGTTAAAATAAGCTATTTAGCATAGACCTTGTATGGATGATTGTGGGTTGAGGAGTGGGAGGAGCCAAGGAGGAGCACACATTCACCGCAGGTGGACATTTATAATGAGAATGTGTACAGGTGTTTGCCACGCGGTTTTATAACTCTGAATTCTTTGCCTTAAGTCGATTCTGAGGTTTGTGAGGACGCAGTGTTTTCAGGTGGAATCCAGGCAGAGTTTTATAAATGAGGTCCCAGGTCTCCCAGCAGCCCTGCAGAGAAGACCTCCAGGGTCCCCCACGTCCCTGAATGAGAGGACGTCATATCTCAGTTGGGACGGACTGAGAGCTGAGATACATTGTGTGTTATATATGGGTTTTTTTTTTAATATGAGTTTTACATGCAGGCTAGTGCCACCAGTGTAGTTCCTGACTAAATATGGTGACAGTCTTCCTGTTCATAAGTGATGGTGCTAAAAAACAGAAGACAAGATAATGATGTCACAGCCAAGTCGACCTTGGACCTTTTGGAACGTTGTTTCTTCATGTGTGACGTTTGTGTGTAAATTCTTGAGTTGTGGCTGAAAACATTTTTGTCTAAAAACAGTTCCTGGGATACGACATGTGGGAGAACAGACGACCTGAATCATGTGACAGGACCGATAACTTTGAGCTATAGACTCATTGATGAGCCTTCTTCAGTCTTTCTGTCCGTAGATGATTTTGGTGGGGCAGCAATCCAGTGGTCCTCCTCGTCACCGATAACGAGACAACTGAGTGCAGCTCTGCAGAGGAGCTTATTGTTAGCGAGCTTTTAGCTGCATGTTGTTGTCTTCAGGGACTCTCAGAGAGAACCCGAGCATCTGGAAACAGACCAGCACTAACAGCTGCCTCGTTTCTGTTCTAACAGCTCGTATTCCGGCAGCTGTGTCTTCATTAGCTTGCTGCGCTGTCCAGGGTAATTACAACACTTAAATCAGTGCAAATTGACCCTGTAGCGCTGCTGCTAATTAGCATTTTCAAGTACTCTGTAGGGCGGCACAGTGGTGCAGTGGTTAGCACTGTCACCTCACAGCAAGAAGGTCCTGGGTTCGATTCTGGGTCAGGACGTTTCTGTGTGGAGTTTGCATGTTCTCCCTGTGTCTGCGTGGGTTTTCTCCGGGTACTCCGGCTTCCTCCCACATTCCAAAAACATGCAAATCTGGGGGTAGGTTAATTGGTCACTCTAAATTGCCCGTAGGTGTGAATGTGAGTGTGGATGGTTGTTTGTCTCTATATGTCAGCCCTGCGATGAACTGGCGACTCATCCAGCGTGTACCCCGCCTTTGCCCCAAGATGCTGAGATAGGCTCCAGCCCCCCCCGCGACCCCTAACGGGATAAGCGGTAGAAAATGAATGAATGAAAAAGTACTCTGTAGATCAGCTACTTGGAGATTCAATCGCTCAGAGTCAAAGTGTGCCAATAGATGTGGTTTGTGGGCACATAAGCACAGAAGCATGTGTCAAACAGGCGCCACCCTGAGCTATTTCTGCTGACATGCTAATAGAGCAGCAGGGCAGGAGACTTGTTAGCACAAAAACGGGACTGACAGGAAGTGGTCGTAAAACACAACTCACCACCCTCTGCTGTCCCCCATGTTGACATGATGCGTTCAGGGTCACCATCATAAAGTCTGACAGTAAGTTCATGGTTTACAGCAGGCTCTGCACACACTGATTGGTCGTTGCGTCTGTCAGCCATAGTGTGAAGTCCCGCTCCCTGAGAGCAAGACTTGCAGTACTTTGACAGAACAGAACAGAACACACACACACACACACACACACACACACCTACCTGTCGGCCGTCGATGGCTCCTCTCATCTCCTTGAACGTGGCCTCGAACTCGCCAATGTAGTCGTGTTTCCCATTAGAGTCCCAGTCCCACACGGTGCACTGAGGACACACAGTAGTGATGTCATCAGCTCAGTCTGCGTGTGGACACTCATCACCGTCTTAACAAGTACACAGAGACGTCGGTGCTTAACATTTAAAATATTTCATACACAAACTCATGAAAAGTATTTTAATCCACTGACAAAAACATGATATTTGTAATCTCTGCTGGGGTTCACATGAGGTCATTGTCCCTTAAATAATCAAAGAAAAAAATTATCACAATGTCTATTTGTGATCACACGATGATAGAGATCATTCATGTGCAGATTACTGGAGGCGACCTGAAGGCTTGACATTACTAAACAGAAAAATGACCCGTCAGAGCTGCGGAGGAACAGGAAGTGTTTCATCACATTAAAACCATGCATTCCTAGAGCCCTCACCTGTAATGATTTTATTAACGTCTTTAATAATAAAATCATGCTCATCAGAGAAAATATCCTACACTCCACAGATTCCAGTTCAGCAACTGGAATTATAGAGGCTGTTATTAGTCCTGATGTGTGTTTGGAAAGCTTCCATCCAATTGACCTTCATGAACTAACGACAACATTATCTTCATCTAAATCGTCAACCTGTATACTAGACCCCATACCTACTAGGCTGCTCAAAGACGTTTTACCCTCAGTTAGCACTACGCTACTAAATATTATCAATCTATCCCCTGTAACAGGTTATGTGCCCCAGTCTTTTAAAGTAGCTGTAATTAAACTGCTCCTAAAAAAACCTACCCTGGACCCAGAAGTTCTAGCCAACTATAGACCAATATCCAACCTCCCCTTTCTTTCAAAGATTCTAGAGAAAGCAGTAACTAAACAACTATGTGGCTTTCTTCAGAATAATAATCTATTTCAAGACTTCCAATCAGGTTTTAGAAAGCATCACAGCACAGAAACGGCACTGGTGAATGTTAAAAATGACCTCTTCACTGCACCTGATGAGGGACTTATCTCTATACTAGTCTTATTAGATCTTAGCGCAGCTTTTGACACTATCGATCATCACATCTTACTACAGAGGATGGAACACCAAATTGGCATTAAAGGATCTGCTCTAAGATGGTTTAAGTCCTACCTATCTGATAGATATAATTTTGTTCATGTTAATGATGAATCATCAAGATATGACAAGGTTAGTCATGGAGTCCCACAAGGTTCTGTGCTTGGACCATTACTATTTACTCTATATATGCTTCCTGTAGGTAAAATTATTAGAAAGCACTCCATACATTTTCATTGCTATGCAGATGACACACAACTATACTTATCAATGAAGCCAGATGAAAGCCATCAGTTAACTAATCTACAATCACGTCTTAAGGACATTAAAAGATGGATGTTTCATAACTTTTTATTGTTAAACTCTGACAAAACTGAAGTCATTGTGCTGGGCCCCAAACACATTAGAGACTCATTATCCAGCAACATAGTTAATCTGGATGGCATGGGCCTTGGCCTCCAGCACCACTGTCAGAAACCTGGGTGTTATCTTTGACCAGGAGCTGTCTTTTAACTCACATGTTAAACAGATTTCAAGGACCACCTTCTTTCACCTCCGTAACATTGCTAAAATCCGGCACATCCTGTCTCAACAAGATGCAGAAAAACTAGTTCATGCGTTTGTTACTTCCAGGCGGGATTACTGTAATTCTTTATTTTCAGGTTGCCCTAACAAAATTTTAAAAACTCTTCAGTTAATCCAAAATGCAGCAGCACGTGTACTGACCAGAACTAATATCAGAGACCATATTTCCCCCATACTGGCTTCTCTGCACTGGCTCCCAGTTAAATTCAGAATAAAATTTAAAATCCTTGTCCTCACCTACAAAACACACTCTCTGATTTTAAGAGTAGGCTTAAAACCTTCCTTTTTGATAAAGCTTATAGTTAAGGCTGGCCTATCTAGCCTTTAGTTATGCTGCTATAGGCTTAGGTTGCTGGGGGAACACTCCATGACTCACTGAGCTCTCTTCTCTCCCCCCTCTGACTCCGACTCCATCTCTGCTCCTGTAAATGTCCATATCCTTAAACTAACTTTACTTCTTCCCTGGAGTCGTTGTGCTTTACCATCCTGCAGGTTTTTCTAGGTCGTGGTGGGAGCTGCTGCTGTGGTCCTGCCTGATGCCTCCTGGCCACATTAGGAAAGGAGATCCTGTGACTTGGATCCTAGGCTGGATTTCCAAGTGCAAATCGGGATCAACAGACTACATCTGCTTCTGGATCACTACACTTCACATATCCCTGGATTTACAGATTCTACATACTCTTGGACTCAGCAACACTCAGATCTTGCTACATGAAGTACAATGACTCCTGGACCAACAGAGTCCACCTGCGTCTGGATCACTAGACTTTCCATACATCCGGATTTATAGAATCTACAGACTCCGAGACTCATGGATGTTTTATGCATTCTAAATGAACTGTTTTATCATGTTTTTGTGTTCTGTACAAGTGACATTTATGTCACGTCTGTCCGTCCTAAGAAGAAGGATCCTCCTCTGTGGTTCTTCCTGAGATTTCTTATTTTCCCTGTTTAGGGTTTTTTAAGTTTTTCCTCACCCGGTTCGAGGGTCTGAGGTCCGAGGGGGTCACATCTGTACAGTTTGTCAAAGCCCAGTGAGATAAGGTGTAAATTGTGATTTCAGGCTATACAAATAAAATCTGATTTGATTTGGTCTGGAGGGCCCACACCATCTGGATCCATGGACTACAGTTACTCTGGATAGACACACTACACATAACTCTGGATTTATATAATGTATATGTCCTACCTCTTTAATTAACATACTTTAATATTTTAACATGTATCAGCTGGACCTGGATCAATCCATCACACAGATCTCTTGATTTGTGGATTTCAACTGCTAATGGACTTCTTAGACATTCTTACTAATCTGTTTCTATCCATCCAGGAAGAATGATCCTTCCTCCTCCGTGGTTCTTCCTGATGTTTCTGACTTGTCCCTGTTCAGGGTTTTTACATTTTTCCTCACCCGGTTCGAGGGTCTGAGGTCAGAGGGGGTCACATCTGTACACTTTGTCAAAGCCCTATTAGACAAACTGTTACTTGTGATTTTGGACTATACAAATGAATTTTGATTGGTTGATTGATTGTTTCACTAAAGAACCTTTTTAAGAACTCATTGAAGGCCCCTATAAAGGACTTGATGACCCCACAGGTGGATGTCAGTCTTTATCCTCATTCAAACTGGAGCTGCAACATCAACTTAAACAGGAGACCAGGTGTGCATGTGTGTGTGTACCTGCAGTTTGCGTTCATGGTCTCCATTACAGAGCGAATTCACAGAAACCCTGAAGGTTTTCCACACAGGGTTCAAATTATTCATCACAGTCTGAGAGAGAAAAAGACATCAGACAAGTATGAAACATGACGTCAGACCTGTGCAAGACACGACGTCAGACGAGTATGAAACATATCAGACACGCGTGAGACGACGACGTCAGATGTGTGTAAAACATGACGTCAGACAAGTATGAAACATGACACTTAGTGTTTGTTGTGATACAGTGTGTGTTTTGTTACAGTGTGTCTTGTGTTACAGTGTTACAGTGTGTTTTGTGTTATTGTGTTAAAGTGTGTTTTGTGATACACTGTTACGGTGTGTGTTGTGTTACTGTGTTACCGTGTTATAGTGTGTATTGTGTTGTAGTTTAGGTTGTGTTACAGTGTTTGTTGTGTTACGGTGTGTGTAGTGTTATAGTTTAGGTCGTGCTACAGTGTGTTTTGTTACTGTTCTATAGTGTGTTGTGATAAAGCGTTACAGTGTGTGTTGTGTTACATATGTTACACAGTGTGTGTATTTGTACCTCTGTCCTGTAGACCAGCTGCAGCGTGGCATCATCATTCAGTCTGTAGATCTCCAGGAACGGGTCCGATTTACTGAAGAAGTCCTGCACACAAAGACACACACAGTTTGTATTTGTGAGACGTTTATGGAAATCTGAGTTAAAGATACACACTCGCGGCTGTCACCTTGTCGTCCAGTTTCCTGGCGCTGAATGAAAGTTGGATATAGTCATCGTTCCCCGTCAGCTCCTCTGCTGTGATCTGCACACACACACACACACACACACACACACACACACGTTTTATTTTGAAGGCCATACTTTGTTTCCTGCCTCTGACTGGTGGCTTTGTGTACTTCCTGTTTTCTGTGTTTCTGTATGTGTTTTTATTTGGGGTTTTTCTTTGATGAATTTGATTTGAAGCTCGGCTTCCCTTCAGTCCACATCACAGAGATGACAGTTCAAGCCGCCACAGACCAGCAGCTCAGTGGAGGATCACATGGCGACTGCTATGACCACACAGGCAGACTGAGGGTCAGGAGACGGTCAACACGTCTCCAACCGACCCTGTCAACACTCCACCCGACCCGCCTCCCTTCCCTGTCAGCGCTCAAAGTGACCCTGCATCCCTTCCCTGTCAGCGCTCCACCCAACCCCAATTACCTTCTCTGTCAGCGCTCCAACCGACCTGCCTCCTCACTCCGTCAGCGCTCCACCCGACCCTACCTCCCTTCCCTGTCAGTGCTCCACCCAACCACGAGCCCCGTCTCCCTGTCAGTGTTCCACCCGACACCACCTCCCTTCCCTGTCAGCTCACCACCCTCCCATCCAGGGCACATGAGGCTCACTGTGATGATGGTTTTCCCGATGTTCCCTCCGGGCCTCAGCAGAGCTTTGGTCAGTTTCCTCTGAGAGATGATCTGGAAAAACACACACATCAGTGTCACGAGTCAGAAGAGCCACCCTCAGTGCTTTTATTTTGAAAGGAGTCCTGCGGTGCGATGCCACACATTTCGTACTTTTCGTAGCAATAGTAGTTTCACAGCTTTTGACAATGGAAACACAAAACAATGCGTCCTGTCCTGAACGGAACCACTTCCACTTGGGGGAAAAGGGGCTTTGGAAGGGGTAGGAGGAGGTGCAGTATTGGTAGTGGTAATTTTAGCAGTAGTAGTGGTAGTGATAGTTTTAGTCACTCATCTAAAGCAGAAAGCTGGTACTACTAAGAAGTACACACGCAGTGCTCAGGTGAGCTGTGTATCTTTGGAATTTGCAGCAGCAATGGCATGAACGAAGTTGAAGTTCACCAGAATAAAATACCCAAACTTCAGAAACTTCTTAGACATGTTCTACAATAAAAGCACAGATGTATCCCGGTGACAGTGAAGTACTGAAGAAATACAAAAGGTAAAGAACAGCAGCACTCAGAGGTACTTCCTTTTCTCCTCTTCGTGAGCCATACGATTACGACGGGACCTGCTGGACAAAACCCACATGAAGTCAAGTCAGCCTTGATCCTAAAAGCACCAAATCACTACTGAAGTTCCGCAAAAAATAGCTTTCAGGAGGAGACACTGCGCCACTGTAGTAAGCGAACTGTCTCATTTCCTGTTGTTTGTAGCTGGTCTCCCTTCGCCTCTGCTTACTGTATCCCTGCTAATTTGGAGTAATTTGGAGTTTTTCTATTGCAGTGACTGTTCAACTGCGGTGTATTTAAAGTCACCCTGTGTTGTTTAAGCGTCACTCAGTCCTCTCTCGTTTTAAGCGTCTTTTTCGCTAATGTTACAACCGTTCTGATTGGCTGTATAAGGAAGTATCTTCACGCAGCAGAAAAAACAAAAAAAACAAAACAGTATTTCCAGTCATGTTTACAACAAAAGATCTTAGAGCAGGAAATAAAATCTGCTAAACCTACTCAGAAAACTCTCAGGACCCTCTCAGCTGGAGGCGGAGCAAGCTGTACCTCCTCTGTCAGACTGAGCGTGACGTTGTCTTCACTTGCAGTCTGTTAGCATAGCGTGTCACAGGACTTACCTGTCCCAGCATGCACTCCAGGGAGCCCAGGAAGTCGGCCTCCTTCATGTCGTTCAGGCCGCTACCGATGACGTCGTACAGCTCAAAGCGCAGACGCTGCACCTCTTCGAAATAAAAGTCCAGTGTGAAGATCCTGGAGAAGGTGGGGTTGACACAGCTCCGCACCACCTCGGTGCGCTCCACCTGCATGACACACAGGAAGCAAACCAATGATATCACTTCCTGCCGGCACTGAGGACTGACAGCTGACTCAAGTTGGGTTTATGTGATGAGAAACTGGAAGAGTCAACAACCTGCGTCTGCCCATCTGTGGGAGGACAGACAGACAGTCTTTCTGACGTCCTGAGAGATGAACCGTCGTGACGGTGTGTGTGTGTTCGAAACACACAGACCGGCAGATGCCAGAGCCCTGTGGTTGCCTCGGCGACCTACCTCTATCCACTTCCTGTGAGACTGCATGTTGAGGACAACACAGGGGTCGGGTTTGGACAGAGCATCGCGGTCCAAAACGCCCTTGCAGGTGACTCGCAGCTCCACTTTGGTCAGACACGGCGAGCTGAACGGACCCAGAGAGCAGGAATCCAACATGTCACTCATGGTGAGCGCGGGACAGAAGTCTGTGGACAGTACAACAAGAGAAACTGTTCAACAACTCCATCTGTGTTGATCAACCATCTTCCAAACAGTCACGGTGTGAATAAACAACGTTGTCCTGGATCCAAAACCTCCAACAAGGTCCTGATCTTTGAGCCGTTCTGTTGTGACTCTGCCCTCACTGTGAACAAGGTCCTTCCAGTCAAAAACGTTCATGTTCACTCAAAAAAAAAAAAAAAAAAAAAAAAAAAAAACAACAAAAAAAATCACCAAAACTAGTCATTTCAACAGAAAGGTCATCACATTCCCAACTTGCTGTTGTGAACAATGGTCTTCTCAAAAAATGAAAAAAAAACATCTTACAAATCTGTTAACCATCTGAACTGTTCTCATGTTCTAAGGAGAAGGATGCAAAAACCATTTCGTTAAAAAGTCCTAAAGTTAACGAGCTCTCATGCTAACGAGTCCCCACATTAACTGGTTAACGTGAGGACTCGTTAACGTGAGGACTCGTTAATAAAATTACTGGTTAACATGAGGACTCGTTCACGTGAGGACTCGTTAACACGAGGACTCGTTAATAAAATGTCTGGTTAACGTAGTCGGCATTCATCACCCTGTGTACTAACTGAACCAGGACGACGCTGCTCAGACGGACAAACACACACACACACAGATACACACAACTAAACTACACTTGAGCGAACCACAAAGGAGAGAGTCGGAGTATGAAAGAATGAGGTTTTTCTTCTTGCGCTCGCTCACTCACACACACACACACACACACACACACACACACACACACACACACACACACACACACACACACAGCAGTGTGACGGAGGAGAACAAGCAGAGAGAACATGAGGATGATGAAGGTGGAACCATGACGCTCACCTTCTCACAGTTGCATGAGCAGAAGAAGAAGACGAAGAATCCTGCAGGAACAGACGCATCAGAAAGTTTCAGGTCAGACCCTCTGAACTCAGATCGGCTCCTCGCTGAGCCACACAAAGCTTCATCCTCCTCCTTCTGCTGCTGGAGAGTCTTGACAGCCTTGTGTCCTTGTGTCCCCGCCTTATGAAGCAACACACACACACACACACACACACACACACACACACACACACACACACACACACAGAGAGAGCAGGAGCAGGCTGCAGCGCCTCCTGCTGGTCGACTACAGCACGTGCAGCTCACACAGTCCCGTGTACTTGACTTGAGTACTCTAGCACTTCCCTCAGTTACACAACGTTATGAACTCATGAATCATCACAACTCATTACAAGTTCTCGTCGTAATAGTATTTTTACTAACATTTTCCAGCATTATCAATAACTGCATACGCAGCAAAGAGACAGAAAGGACAGAAGGCCGACATGTCAACTGTCCATGAACCCGGTTCAAAGGGCCCCCAGCTTTCGACAAAAGGGTAGCAGAGCTGTTGCATGAGTGTCACATTTTACTGCACACACACACTAGATGTACCGTACTTGAATATTTTATGCAATTATGCATTGTATATTGACTTGTCTTGAATGTTATTACCACAGCCACAAATATCATTAACGAATCACTATTTTGTTTCTGTTCACACGTCTCTACGCACAACTACAACAAATCTGTTTAATATGAAGAGTCCATGTGATGTTAAACTGTATCCCCCCGTTGTTTACCAGTTTGGATGAGGTCTCGTCAAACTGTTCTAAAATTAGACTGATTACAAGCATTTGATGCACTATGATTTAGACCCATCAATATAGGGTTTTATCAAAACAAGCATATTTCCCAAATCACCCCAGTTTTATAAAATCTGATAAACCACTGCTTCAACTCACCTCTTTATGGCATTTAGCTGTACTTCAAGATCAGCAAGAAATCTGACCTATTGAAGGTAGGACAAGTACATTTCAGTATATAAAGATGTACACTGTGGGCCAGAGTAGATTTTCCACAATGTTCTGTATGCAAGAGGGGGAAACTTGTGTCCCAAATAAGCCATCTGCTGTTTATAAACTGCATTTAGAAAAACTTTATACTGAGAGAAGAACTGTAGTTATCAGATCAGTTGACCGCTGCTCTCTAGTGTCAGGAGATCCCAATGTTACATACATTCCCACCTTTAGTTCAGGCTCTGGAGCCCAGCGCCTTCAACTGCAGTTTGGATAAATTTCATAGGATCTGGCTTTACTGGGATTTGCTGGTAGCATTATGTTAATACTTTGTGGTTAGCCATTCTCTGGTTTTCTAATAATTCAAAAAGTCAGTCAAATACGTTGACTTGTTAACCTCCTCACCAGCGCTCACAGTCAACCTCAGTCAGCAAGTTTTTGCTAGGACTGTCGTAGTTTTAGCCAGCAGGAGGTCCCAAATGCAAGACGTAGACTTTGGTGCAGAGGGTTTTATTGTGACAATGTGAGGAGTTGAGGTTTCTCTGAGGAAGCAGGTCCAGAGCGAGTGGCAGGTGAGCAGGTATTCCTAGAAGCAGAAGAAATTGAGGTGAGCAAAAGCAACTGGTAAAAAGTCCCCAGAGTTGCAAGTGACACGGTGCATAATTTTCAGTCAGCGGCCAGAGTCACAAGTACCAGGGGAAGGACTGAAGGGACGGGGTTTAAATGCAGGAACTAACGAGTGACGATCCCCCGGTGTGTCACCTGCTGCAGCTGCCGCTCAACGAACCAAATGGGGAGAGAGAAAAACACAGGAGGGGGGATCTACCAACTCATGACAAGCACCAGTTAGTAATTAGTATCAAGTATTTAATAAGTAGTACTAAAGTACCTCACAATGGCCGAAACTATAGAATAGGTTGTTTAATACATTCACAAAAAACAAAAATTATTTTTATACATGTAGTTAAACTAATAATGTAGGCTACTGTTAGTTATCGTTGGCTAGCTAGCTAGCTAGCTAACGGCTAGCTAACCGTGTCAAGAACCATGGCCAGAAATATGTCCAGAACCGTGGTCAGAACCGTGGCCAGAACCGCGGCTGGATCCATGTTCAGAAATATGGCCAGAACCAAGGCCAAAACCTTGGCCAGGACCGTGGTCAGAACCAAGGCCAGAACCGTGGCCAGAACCATGTCAAAAACCATGGCCGGAACCATGTCAAAAACCGTGGCCGGAACCATGTCCAGAACCATGTCCAGAAATATGGCCAGAACCAAGGCCAGAAACATGGCCAGAACCGGGGAAAGAACCATGACCAGAAACATGTCCAGAACCGTGGCCAGAACCAAGTCCAGAATATGTTCAGCAACATGGGCAGAACCAAGGCCAGAAACATAGCCAGAACCGTGTCAAGAACCGTGGCCAGAACCAAGGCCAAAACCGTGGCCGGGACCATGGTCAGAACCAAGGCCAGAACTGCGGCCAGAACCGTGTCAAGAACCGTGGCCAGAAACATGGCCAGAACCAAGGCCAGAACCGTGGCCAGAACCGTGGCCAGAAACAAGGCCAGAACCGTGGCCAGAACCGTGGCCAGAAACAAGGCCAGAACCGTGGCCAGAACCGTGGCCAGAAACAAGGCCAGAACCGTGGCCAGAACCGTGGCCAGAAACAAGGCCAGAACCGTGGCCAGAACCGTGGCCAGAAACAAGGCCAGAACCGTGGCCAGAACCGTGGCCAGAAACAAGGCCAGAACCGTGGCCAGAACCGTGGCCAGAAACAAGGCCAGAACCGTGGCCAGAACCGTGGCCAGAAACAAGGCCAGAACCGTGGCCAGAACCGTGGCCAGAAACAAGGCCAGAACCGTGGCCAGAACCGTGGCCAGAAACAAGGCCAGAACCGTGGCCAGAACCGTGGCCAGAAACAAGGCCAGAACCGTGGCCAGAACCGTGGCCAGAAACAAGGCCAGAACCGTGGCCAGAACCGTGGCCAGAAACAAGGCCAGAACCGTGGCCAGAACCGTGGCCAGAAACAAGGCCAGAACCGTGGCCAGAACCGTGGCCAGAAACAAGGCCAGAACCGTGGCCAGAACCGTGGCCAGAAACAAGGCCAGAACCGTGGCCAGAACCGTGGCCAGAAACAAGGCCAGAACCGTGGCCAGAACCGTGGCCAGAAACAAGGCCAGAACCGTGGCCAGAACCGTGGCCAGAAACAAGGCCAGAACCGTGGCCAGAACCGTGGCCAGAAACAAGGCCAGAACCGTGGCCAGAACCGTGGCCAGAAACAAGGCCAGAACCGTGGCCAGAACCGTGGCCAGAAACAAGGCCAGAACCGTGGCCAGAACCGTGGCCAGAAACAAGGCCAGAACCGTGGCCAGAACCGTGGCCAGAAACAAGGCCAGAACCGTGGCCAGAACCGTGGCCAGAAACAAGGCCAGAACCGTGGCCAGAACCGTGGCCAGAAACAAGGCCAGAACCGTGGCCAGAACCGTGGCCAGAAACAAGGCCAGAACCGTGGCCAGAACCGTGGCCAGAAACAAGGCCAGAACCGTGGCCAGAACCGTGGCCAGAAACAAGGCCAGAACCGTGGCCAGAACCGTGGCCAGAAACAAGGCCAGAACCGTGGCCAGAACCGTGGCCAGAAACAAGGCCAGAACCGTGGCCAGAACCGTGGCCAGAAACAAGGCCAGAACCGTGGCCAGAACCGTGGCCAGAAACAAGGCCAGAACCGTGGCCAGAACCGTGGCCAGAAACAAGGCCAGAACCGTGGCCAGAAACATGGCCAGAACCGTGGCCAGAACCAAGGCCAAAACCGTGGCCAGGACCATGGTCAGAACCGTGGCCATAAATATGGCCAGAACCGTGTCAAGAACCATGGCCAGAAATATGTCCAGAACCATGTCCAGAAATATGTCCAGAACCGTGGTCAGAACCGTGGCCAGAACCGTGGCCAGAAACATTGCCAGAACCGTGTCAAGAACCGTGGCCAGAACCATGCCCAGGACCGTGGTCAGAACCGTGGCCAGAACCATGTCAAGAACCGTGGCCAGAACCATGTCAAAAACCGTGGCCGGAACCATGTCAAAAACCGTGGCCGGAACCATGTCCAGAACCATGTCAAAAACCGTGGCCAGAACTATGTCCAGAAATATGGCCAGAACCAAGGCCAGAAACATGGCCAGAACCGGGGAAAGAACCATGACCAGAAACATGTCCAGAACCGTGGCCAGAACCAAGTCCAGAATATGTTCAGCAACATGGCCAGAACCAAGGCCAGAAACATAGCCAGAACCGTGTCAAGAACCGTGGCCAGAACCAAGGCCAAAACCGTGGCCAGGACCATGGTCAGAACCAAGGCCAGAACTGCGGCCAGAACCATGTCAAGAACCGTGGCCAGAAACATGGCCAGAACCAAGGCCAGAACCGTGGCCAGAAACATGGCCAGAACCAAGGCCAGAACCGTGGCCAGAACCGTGGCCAGAAACATGGCCAGAACCATGTCAAGAACCATAGCCAGAAACGTGGCCAGAACCTTGGCTGGAACCATGGCCAGAAACGTGGCCAGAACCGTGGCCAGAAACAAAGCCAGAACCGTGGCCAGAAACGTGGCCAGAACCGTGGCCAGAAACAAAGCCAGAACCGTGGCCAGAAACATGGCCAGAAACATAGCCAGAAACGTGGCCGGAACCGTGGCAAGAACCGTGTCCTGAACTGTGGCCAGAACCGTGTCCAGAAACATGGCCAGAACCAAGTCCAGAAACATGGCCAGAACCGTGTCAAGAACCGTGGCCAGAACCAAGGCCAGAACCATGTCAAGAACCGTGGCCATAAATATGGACAGAACCAAGGCCAGAACCGTGTTCAGGAACATGGCCAGAACCAAGTCCACAACCATGGCCAGAACATGTTCAGCAACATGGCCAGAACCGTGGCCAGAAACATAGCCAGAACCTTGGCCGGAACCATGTCAAGAACCATAGCCAGAAACGTGGCCGGAACCGAGGCAAGAACCGTGTCCTGAACTGTGGCCAGAACCGTGTCCAGAAACATGGCCAGAACCAAGTCCAGAAACATGGCCAGAACCATGGGCCAGAACCTTGTCAAGAACCATGGCCAGAAACATGGCCAGAACGTTGGAACCATGTCAAGAACCATGTCCAGAAACATGCGAGAACTTTGGCCAGAACCTTGGCCAGAAACATGGCTGAAAACATGGCCAGAACCTTGGCCCCTACTGACGTACTGGAGGCAGAAGGAATAGGTTTTTGTTTTGAAGCCTGAGCTATTGATGTTAAATTAATTAATCCAATTATTGCATGATATTATATTGTTAGTGGTGATAGAAGCAGTAGTATTAGGGTTATTCTTTGGTATGTAAATATTAAACAACTTGTTGTAGTGTTGTCGAGGGTAATTTGTTTGTGATGAATGTAATGTGTTAAATTAAGATTTTTGTCAACCATCTTTGATTAGCTTGATGACACATGTTTTTGAGAGCTCATGAAAAATGTGTTTTTTACAGATACATATTTCAAATAGTACAGTTATGCTACAAGCGTCTATTAATCTCATAGTATCAGGTACGGGGTCTGGGGGATCCAAGAATGCAGAGACACACAGGGAGCTCTCTGATTCAATGTTGTTCTACTTAAATTAGGTCAAAACCGGGAAATCAATCTAGACAGCAAAGGTACAGTTTAAGGATTAGGCAAACTCAGTAGTCGGGATATGGAACAATGATCAAAACACAAGGAACTCACAAGGAAAATACGCTGGACTGCTCATTCGGAAGACAAGACAATCTGGCACAGGACGAAAAGGAACACAGGGGTTGAATACACAAGGGAGGGTAGACAATTAGACACAGGTGAGACACATTAGGGAGGAGAAGTAATCACGCACACCTGAGGGACAAAACTTGACAGGACATAGAAAGATTATTAAGATACAAACAAAACTTCAATGCAAAACAGGAAACACCGAATGACCCTGACAGACAGACACTTGACACTACTGGATAGGACGCGATACATTACTGTTGATATTATGGTATGTGATAGATACTAGTACACTGCATAGTACTTTACTACTGCTTAACTTGTGCTCATAATACAAAGTTTTGCTTGAGTGAAGTTTTGACAGCAGGACATTCTTTTGTAATGAAACAGTGTGTTGTTATTGTTATTAGTTATTTACTATTATTAGGTGTGTTATTCTATTTAAATAAAAAAAATCTTACTTCTTCCACAACTGCTAGTATTAGTAGCACTAGTACTTACGCCATATTATTTTTATTATCGTTTGGAGGACGTTATCTGAATAATATAATATGAACCCTTAACAATAATAATAAAAATGAGTTTTTTTAGGACATTTACAGGACGTCCCTTTATGGACCTCGGGACGTTTTCCAAATGTCCGAATGATTATTTCGGGAGTCTTCTCCTCTTTGATGAAAAAGAACAGGTGGGTCGATTGCTGTCGCTTTTAATTTGAAGTTCGCAGCCGGAAAGGGGGCGTTTTCCTGCCGCCTTGTCACAGTAAAGCTCCGCAGAGTCAAGGCGGAAGTCTGGCCGGAGCGCGTGCGAACACAGACACGGAACGAACCGGAGCGGTGAGTTTC
>KV751415.1:168223-178747 GCA_001698575.1 Mola mola
GAAGAAAGATGTCTCTTCAGCTGATGTCTCGGAAACTGAGCGACTCACATCAGAGGAGGAGGAGGAAGGTCTTTCAGAGCTGAACAACAAACTGCCGAGTCACGTCTGAACCGACACCCATGTTAAACAGCAAGATATGATGGATGGACGAGTGACATCGTGTCAGATTGTAGATTCTCAGTACACTAGTATCGTTACATCAAATTGGGAAAAAAAAATATCATCCCAGCCCTAATATGTTCCCAACACAAATGTCCATTTTTATGCAGGCAATACAGTCATGTACGGCTCAGTGTTCACACAAAACCAGGATTGGCAACAACTGCTGTGAATGTTTAATACACAATAATCTGTGTCACTTAAACACACCTTGCACTGTCAAGATGATTATGTCAGCCTTCCGACACCTCCCAGTCATATTAACACCGACATTCCTAGAGACATTGGCAGAGGAAGCGGAGTCACAGCTATTTTCAGTTCTGCCCGATTAATAAACCCTAAGCCCATTATAAATTGTAGCTCATTTGAAAATCAAATATTTAGCATTTCTGATCCAACCATGAAAACTGTGCAACCAACTCTGTCTGTTAAAGTGTATGTAAGTGTATTGACACTACGCTGAATTTTTATCTGAATTTTCAGAGTTATTGTCAACCTTGGTCTTTAAATCAATAACATTGTTTTGCTCCGAGATGTTATAGTCCAAGTTAACACTTCACTGTTAAACAATCAATCTATTCCTTGTAACAGGTTATGTGCCCCAGTCTTTTAAAGTAGCTGTAATTAAACTGCTCCTAAAAAAACCTACCCTGGACCCAGAAGTTCTAGCCAACTATAGACCAATATCCAACCTCCCCTTTCTTTCAAAGATTCTAGAGAAAGCAATAGCGAAACAACTATGTGGCTTTCTTCGGAATAATAATCTATTTCAAGACTTCCAGTCAGGTTTTAGAAAGCATCACAGCAGAGAAACGGCATTGGTAAAAGTTACAAATGACCTCCTCACTGCATCTGATGAGGGACTTATCTCTATACTAGTCTTATTAGATCTTAGTGCAGCTTTTGACACTATCGATGATCACATCTTACTACAGAGGATGGAACACCAAATTGGCATTAAAGGATCTGCTTTAAGTCCTACTTATCAATGAGATAATAGTTGTCTTCATGTTAATGATGAATCATCAAGATATGACAAAGTTAGTCATGGAGTCCCACAAGGTTCTGTGCTTGGACCATTACTATTTACTCTATATATGCTTCCTTTAGGTAAAATAGCTAATAGCTAAATAGCTAATCTACAGACATGTCTTAAGGACATTAAAAACTGGATGTTTCATAACTTTTTAATGTTAAACTCCGACAAAACTGAAGTCATTGTGCTGGGCCCCAAACACATTAGAGACTCATTATCCAGCAACATAGTTAATCTGGATGGCATTGCCTTGGCCTCCAGCACCACTGTCAGAAACCTGGGTGTTATCTTTGACCAGGAGCTGTCTTTTAACTCACATGTTAAACAGATTTCAAGGACCGCCTTCTTTCACCTCCGTAACATTGTTAAAATCCAGCACACCCTGTCTCAACAAGATGCAAAAAAACTAGTTCACGCGTTTGTTACTTCCAGGCTGGACTACTGTAATTCTTTATTTTCAGGTTGCCCTTAAAGGATCTTAAAAACACTTCAGTTAATCCAAAATGCAGCAGCGCGTGTACTGACTAGAACTAATATCAGAGACCATATTTCCCCCATACTGGCTTCTCTGCAATGGCTCCCAGTTAAATTCAGAATATAATTTAAAATCCTTGTTCTCACCTACAAAGCTATTCATGATCAGTCACCATCTTATCTTGAACAGCTCATAGTACCCTATCGCCCATCCAGAACCTTACGCTCCCAGGATGCAGGGTTAATGGTGATCCCAAGAATTTCCAAAAGTAGAATGGGAGGCAGAGCTTTCAGCTATCAAGCTCCTCTCCTGTGGAACTATCTTCCAGTCTTGGTACGGGAGGCAGACACACTCTCTGATTTTAAGAGTAGGCTTAAAACCTTCCTTTTTGATAAAGCTTATAGTTAAGGCTGGCCTATCTAGCCCTTAGTTATGCTGCTATAGGCTTAGGTTGCTGGGGGAACACTCCATGATTCACTGAGCTTTCTTCTCTCCCCCCTCTGACTCCGACTAGTCCCATCAATTCGTTAAACTAACTTTACATCTCGCAGGAGTCTTTGTACTTTGTTTTCACCCCAACTGGTCAAGGCAGAGGACCATCTGTTTTGAGCAGGGGTCTCTGCCAAGGTGTCTGCCAGTCAAAAGGCAGTTTTTCCTCACCCCTCACCGCTGTCTCAATGCGCTGCTCATGGTTGGGCTATTGGTTCTAAACATTAAGTGGGCTCTAAAACAGGTTAGAGATCAGATTGAGGCAGATTAAAAGTTCGGACTGAATGTTTCTCTTCAGTTAAAACCTGATTGGACAAACCTTCCTCATCAGTCTCCACCAGCAGACTGTACGGCAGGGACAGTGTGCTGCTGTTGTTGTTCAGGCTGCAGGTGTAGTTCCCAGAATCCTCTGGGCTCAGAGGGCCGAGCTGTAGGGCAGGGCCAGACTTGGATAGGGCGCAGTGCTCTTTGAACCAGGTGACGTGCAGTTGGTGGAAAGCACAGTGGGCGGTGCAGAACAGCGTGACATTGTCACCAGGTCTAAGCTCGCTGGCAGCTCTGGAGCTGCTGATGGTCACGGTGGCGTCTGAAACACAGTGTTTGAAATAAACATTTAAAGTCTTCCAGTAAACATTCAGAACACAAATCACACAAATACATTGTTTTTCACAGAAAACTGTGGTTTGGGTTTAGTTTGTTTTTAAATCACAGGATCATCAAAACAAACTGAAGGACGTGATGTGAGTCTACACAAAGCATGAATAAAGTGTTCACATTCTTACCCGCCACTCTAATGCTCACTCATGAATGGCCAGTAAAATGAGCGCGGGCCTCCATCCTGAAGCCAAGTGGAACTTGGCACTCCGCTGTACATCAGTGATCTGTAAGCTCCAGTTCCCCTTCATTCCTTCCAGGAATCTGTGGCGAGGGTTGTTGAACTTCTTCAGCATGTTGCTGTCGTACACTGACAGTGTTGCACCCTGACAGATCAGATGGTTCTGGCACCAGCAGACTCTTATCGCTTTCACACAGACACGGTTATCGTTCTGGCTCTGGTTCCGTTCTCAGGAGAACCTTGGTGCTTTCTAGCAAATCAGCCTGTGATCAGTCTGGTCTAAGCCGAACCAAAGTTTCCAAAGCCGACGTCACCACAGGAGGGCGTTACTCACCGTGCAACACATTTTTTAAAGGTCATTATAATCTCTTCTGGTGTTCTTGTGAACTCAGCCTGTCCAACTGGTCTGTCAGTTCCACAGCTTCGTTCTGCAGGTGCTGCCTTCACCCAAATCACAACCAGACATTTTGATTCCTCCACAGACCACTGAACAACTTTCTTCAGTGTACATTTGGTCTCCGTCCTTCTTTGTTTGTCTCTGATCTTCTAGTTTTTATTTATTGTCGGCAACCAACACTTGTTTATCTCTGCCTCCTGATAATAAGACACGCCCACCAGAGACATCCCTGACACGTCACGGCGACATCATGGTTCGCAAGGGAGAACCGGCTATTGTTTATTTCCCGTGTGAACCAACTTTTTGGGTTCCAAACCTAAAAAATTCTTAGCGTGAATGTTCTGGCCGATTCAAAAGTAGGTGCAGGGAACCAGAGCCGGCACAGAGCCGTGCCGATATGAAAGTGCTATCTGAGGATCTCCATCAGAACCTCTCTTCCATCCAGAATGACATACTTGATTGGGGTGAAGGTGCAGACGAAGGTGACAGTGGAACCTCTCACGGCACAAACAGGACCTGGATAAATTCACCTCCTGAGCCACAGCAGCTGGAAAACACATGACTGCGACACAACAGACGGAGAAACAAAAACACAATGTCCTTTCATCCAATATTGAAATATGAAGTCCATGTCTCTCCAGCCAGCATCAGCTTCAAGCCCTAGAGAAGCAGGATTTCCCTGTCTGCCAGGCTTCCTGTTCAACAGAGTTGATTCAGGGCTGAACCATTCTGACGGACTGTTCCTGACTGCATCTGTGGTTTCTATCTTACTTTACAACTCGTGTCACACACTGTGACACAGTTACACTGCGGAGAGTTTCTTCCTGAAGGATGCACACCCGTCTCCTGAACACAGAGTTCTGCGAGGCTTCTCTCTCAGTATTAAAAAGCCTTCTTATAGAGCGTTTTTTAGCTGAGCTTTAGCTCGTCACTGCTTCATGTTTCGTCTTTAAAAGCTTGTGTAAGCTAACTATCTCCCGTGACGACTGGTTGAATGTTGAAGTTAGCACCTCTGTGTCTCAGAACCTGCTAACAATTTGTTGGTATCTGATGAAAGTCTGTATAGAGAAACACATCGAGTCCCGACAACCACCACTCTGCTTTGTCCATTGTCCCTGGAGGGTGACTGGTTTTGCAGGAAGCACCAGCACATCCGTAAACAAGATGATACATAGGACAACACACAGAAAAATAGGAGGCTTAGGCCTGGGATTCCCAAACTTGGGGCCACAGCTCTCTGGTGGTCTGTGAAGGTACTGCAGGTGGGCCTTAAGCGGTTGTATACAATAAGTACATAAATGTTTCCATGTTCAATTTGATAACTGAGTTTGAAATTGCTCAAAACATGTACAGTTACATATTTATCACATTTTGGTGATAAAGTGCCCACAGCCTAAGGAGCTCACTAACTCTAACTAACTCTTCATGTGCATTCGGGAGCGAGAGAGCTGTGGGGATGAGGGACTTTCTGCATCTATTGGTCCTAACAGGAGGTAGTGGAAGCCTGGAGCCTCTCAAGCTGTCACAGGACGTCCTTCCATCCTGCCTACAGATGGGTCCCCATCAGGCTACAGCAACAAATTAAGCCTGAAGTTAAAGCAGTCTTGACGCATGAGGGTCAACGTGAAAGCGTGACAGTGTCTGGAGGCAGTGAAAACGTTACACACATTCTCTGTTTTCACACTGAAGTTCCACTGTTGTCCATTATGACTCTGAGCTGCGGTCTCGTGAGCCTGAAGTCAGAGCACATGTCCTTTGTCTTTGTGAAATTCCCATCAGCTCTCGCTGCACTGCACATTTACTGCTAATGACCAAATGTTAGCATGCTAACATGCTCAGATGTTAACTTGGTAAACATTTGCTACACATGAGCGTGTTAGCATGTAGCTGAAAGGTCAGTAACGCCTCACCTGCTTCTCAGGTGTCACTGCTGCTCGAGTGCAAACAAACGCATCGCTAAGCCACATCATTTGCACCCCACACATCCTCTCGTCCAATCACAGAGCTCCATGGCTCACTGGCCACCTGCTGAGTTGTGGTGGAGGGCTCGTGGTTCCACCGAGAGAGTGGGTGACGGCGATCCTCCTCACGGTGACTCAGCAGGTCGGCAGCTTTATAAAGCAGCAGGGGCGCTGCTCGGTCACCACGGAGACGATGGCCCGACTGCTCCACATCGCCTGTTTCCTGTTGTCATGCTACCCGGAGCTGCTGCAGGGCAGAGCCTCAGGTAAACACACCTATCCGTCTGTCCATCTGACCATCCGATATTCCAACCGTCGGACCGTCCGACTGTCTGACTGTCTGTGTGTCTGTCTGTCTCTCTGTCTGTGTCCGTCCGTCTGTGTGTCTGTGTTATGGAGGAACTATTTTCTCTCTGTATCCCTGCACCGAAGAAGGACTTTATTCATGAATGAGACACTTACTAACTAAGCTACCTAAGCTAAGTTAGCTTAGTTAGCTTGGTGACATCAATGTCTCTGTCTGTCACAAGCTTCTCGTCCAGGAGTAAAATGCAGGCGTCCTTCTGCTTGGCGATACACAAGGAAAATAGTTCCTCCAGGACGGGGCTGATAGTGAGCGGGTCAGGTTGAGAGAGAAGAAAGATGTCTCTTCAGCTGATGTCTCGGAAACTGAGCGACTCACATCAGAGGAGGAGGAACACGGAGGGTTGATTGTGAATGAGATCATGCCCAGGTTTCAGCTATCTGATTGGTTGAAGCAGAGGGTTTAGCAGCTGCACGCTGAACTTGATGATGTCATTGTTTGCTTATTACTCGTTGACTGCTTCCTGCTGTCATCCAGAGTACCAGCTGGAGTCAGAGAGCCTGAGCCCATGCGAGCTGCTCAGAGGCGTGGCTGTTGCCAAGCAACAGGGCGACACCCCTCAGTGCACAGAAGATGGCAGGTTCAGGTGTGTATCTGCAGCAGGGGTTTGGGACGCCACCTGCTGGTCTACACGTGTGATTACACTGACACAGCTCTGCATGTGTATGTGCACGCAGACCCGTTCAGTGCAGTGGGCGGGCTCAGCAGTGTTGGTGTGTTGATGCTGAAGGTCGAGAGGTCGGTGGGACTCGAACCAACAGCTCTGCTCCTCACTGTGAGACACACAACACGCTCTGATGATGTCACGTGGGTCATGTTACAGTCAGACTGTGAGGCTCTGACATGCTCTCAGCTGACCTTCCTCCGTATGGTGTCTGTCTGGGCGCAGGTGCGACTCCCTGCCAGCTGCAGGCTGTCCTGCGGTGTTCTCCCTCTGGGCACTTTGAGGCGGTTCAGTGTGACTCCAGCAGGGGGCGGTGTTGGTGTGTGGATCAGGATGGCATGGAGCTGTACGGGACGCGACAGAGCGGGACTCCTGAACGCTGTGCGTACAAGTACTACTGACACTACCAGCAGCCTGACTCACGGTACACACTGACACTATTACTGCTCCTGGGGCTGCTGCTGCCTGCCATACCTCAGTAAGACACAAGTTCAAGTCCTGCGGCGCTGAGCAGTCCAGCCCTCTGAATGTGTCGGGTGCACTCGTTTGATCGGTTATCCAGCCTTACATGTTGACCTTTGACCTGCAGGTCCTGGCAGCTGTGAGCTCAGGTCCCGACGCCTCCTCCACAGCTCCGCTCCTCACACTCCTCCTCAGTGCGACGATAACGGCGACTTCCTCCCCGTTCAGTGTCTCTTCATCAACATGACAAACGGCAGCGAGCTGGACCTGCTGCAGACCTTCAATAGGTGACTCACCTGTCTGCCTGTTCGATCATCTCCGTGTCCGCATGTATCTCAGTGTGCGTCTCCGTGGGTTTGTGTTGTCAGGTTCCCAGAAGCTTTTGAGACCTTCAGTGGTTTCAGGAAGTTGTTCCCGACAGTTTCCTCCTACTGCTTCTGTTCTGACAGCCGAGGCAGAGAGCTGCACAACACAGGTACTGCCGCCTGACCCAAACAAAGATGGCCACCGTGTCTCCACTTCCCGTACAAAACGAAGCCAAATGACACAAGGACGATGATGCTGGTGATGGAGGTGTGTCCTTTGTGCGCAGGGGCGGAGCTCCTGGTGTCTGACGTGTACGACTCGGGCTTCGCCGCTCGTCGGCCCGCTCGCTCGGTCGCTCACAGCACCGTCTACAGACTGCTGCAGAGAAGGATGCTGGGAGTCCGCCTGGCGCTCAGCGGACACTTCCGATGTAAGCGCACAGCATTCAAACTGGCGTGAACTAGTCTCAGCTGGTTTGTTCTTGTTACTTTTGTTTGTAAATGAAGTGAAGCTTGTCCCAACAGTAAACTGGCTCTCATGACAACAGAGAATGGAGGTAAAAGTGGTCTGGACTGGTTTCTCCCTCCGTCAGGTCCCTCGGCTTGCGAGGAGGAGCGGCGGGCTGCGATGGAGGCGTCCGGCGTGTATGTCCCGTCCTGTGAGGATGGAGGAGCATTTACCCCCACACAGTGCCAGCAGGGGGGGCAGTGCTGGTGTGTGGATCCCACAGGGAGGGAGCTTCCTGGAACGCGGCGGCATGGAGACTCCCCAGTCTGCAGTGAGTCCTGGAGCTGGTTCTGGTCCTACTCTGGCCCTGTCCAGTCCATATGAAGTTGCAAACAGAGACCCAATTGCCCCTCTCTGCTGCTTCCTTACGTCTCCTGGTCTCCTCCTCTCCTCCTCCAGACTCACCTCCTGCAGACTGTCCCTCCCAGCGTCGTCTGGCTCTTTCTCGGCTCTTCTCCGGTCCAGTTGACCCTCCTTTCCAGGCCTCGTCTGGAACAACTCCGGCTTCCTGCATCTCCCTCCTTGGACATCTCAGGGACCTCCTGCCAGTGGAGGTGGAGCCGACCTCCTTCCTGTCTCTCCTAGTTGAGGTCCTCCATGGTCTCTTCCCCTCGGTGGGCGGGGTTCTGCGGGCTCTGGCTCACTCCTCCCCTTGCCGCCTGCAAGAGAACCTGTTTGGTGGGAAGTTCCTGAAGAACGCCGCCTTCTCTAACTTCAGCGGGGTGGTGGGACAGCGGGGATCTCTGGGTCTGGACCAGCTCTCCTCTCAAAGCACCAGCCTACAGAAGAACCAGGACCTGGTCCAGTCTGTCAGTCGGGCCTTGGAGGACCCGGCCTTCCTGTCAGCCCTACAGCTCACACTGAGCGGCCTGAGCAGCTCCCTTTCGCCTAAGCAAGTAAGCAGGAAATGTGCTTCAAAATAAATCTGCCCAAACAGGCAAAATCAAAAATAAAGACAGAGTAATGACTCAGTATTGAATTAATATGAACCAACAATATTAACACTCAATCAATACACAGTTAGGTCCAGAAGTTTTTGGACAGTGACACCTCATTTCGCCTCCATAGCCATCACAATGGATTCAAGTTAAAACAAATAAGATGTGATCGAACTGCAGACTTTCATCTTTAATTTACAGTAAGTTTCACAAAATTAGGACTTACAGCCGTTTTATACAGAGTTTCCACCATGTCAGGGTCTCAAAAGAATTTGGAAAAAACTGACATAATTGTAAATATAACCATAGTTTTTTGATATTGGGATGAAAATCATCTGCAGTCAACAACTGCCTGAAGTCTGGAGCTCATGGACATCACCAAACCCTGAGTTTCCTCCCTGGAGATGCTTTGCCAGTTCTTCACTCCAGCCACCTTCAGCTGCTGCTTGTTTGTGGGTCTTTCTGCCCTCAGTTTTGCCTTCAGCGACTGACAAGCTGCTCTGTTGGGTTGAGATCATCTGACTGACTTGGCCAGTGAAGAATATTCCATTTCTTTACCTTCAAAAAGTCTCAAGTTGCTTTCTCAGTATGTACAGCGTCATTATCCATGTGTACTGTGAAGCACCGTCCTGTCAATTTCATAGCATTTGGCTGAATGGGATCAAAGGGTAGAAGAGCCCTATACACCTCAGAATTAATCCTGAACCTTCTGTCAGCAGTCACATGATGAATAAACAGCAGTGAGCTGTTCCATTGTCAGCCAAGACACCTATACCTCCACCATGTTTGACACGTAATGTGGTGCTTTGTATCATCAGCTGTTCCTTTGCTTCTCCAGACGTTGTTCCTCCCATCGTTCCGATACAAGTTGATCTTGGTTTCATCTGTCCTTCCTGTTCCTGAGTGTTCCTGAGTGTTCCTGAATGTTCCTGAATCTTCCCAAATGTTCCTGAATTTTCCTGAATGGTTGTTCTGCAGGTTCTGGCTCCTCTGTTGCGTTCCTGCTCTCGAGACAATGGTGCTGCCGAGGACATTTTTGTCCCCAGCTGCACGGCCGGCGGTGCTTTCCACGAGGTTCAGTGTGGAGGCCGTGAATGTTGGTGTGTGGATCCTCAGGGTCACGAGGACTCAGGGTCGCGTACTGTGGGGTGGCCACTTCGATGTCCGTCCCGCTGCGAGAGGCAGCAAGCGACGGCTGTGAAGACCAGAGGAAACATGGCGGCCGGCTCTGAAATCTACGTCCCAGCATGCTCCAAGGAGGGAGACTTCCTGCCACTGCAGTGTATAGGCACCCGCTGCTTCTGCGTGGACACCAAAGGAAACAGGACGAGTGCTGGACCAGTGAGGGGCGCTGTCACTTGTAAGCTGTTACACTGAAGTTTAACTGCAGACGCCATCAGACACCTATGGTGGCCCTGAAGGTCCAAACAATGGCAACATTTTTGTCAAATGTTGTGTTTTACCTTCAGGGCCACCGTACTGAAAGTGTGGCTGCTTGAACCAATCAGTGATGATCTCCAGGAGGTCCTCACTCATTGTGATCACTGTAATCACGTGTGTGTGTTTGTGTGAGGGGGGTTGGCACTGCGTCCCGCAGGAGGCGCTACAGGGAGGATTAGGACGAGCAAAACAAAGACGAAGGTGTTGGATCATCACGTGTTGATTTCTCTCTTTCAGGTTCAGAGAAGACTGAGAGGTCATCTTCAGGTCAGATTCATCCACATTCACTCATTCACTCATTACGATTACTTTAATATGATGTCGCTGTCAGGTGGGTGGTGACATCATCAGGAAGTAGGACAGGCTCCTGAGCGACAACATGCAACCATTCATACGCAGCACTGAACAATGCTGGTCACTAACGAGCCCTGTCCGCTAACCGCTAGGTCGGTGCTCTCAGGCATCAGCCGAGGTCACGGCGTTCAGACAGG
>KV751415.1:178765-191362 GCA_001698575.1 Mola mola
CTCTAACCCCCCCCGCCAGCCTCTGGGATACGGATTCCTATTGGCTGAAGGTCTGCGTCTGACCTCGGAGGAGCTGCAGATCAGCCAATCAGAGGAGGAGCTGCAGATCTCTGACAGGCTGCTGAGTCGCTCCAAAGCTGCACTGCGATTGGCTGCTTTCTCCAGTGAGTCGCAGATTCCATCCAGGACACATTTCTGTTAAAATTACTGTTTCATGACTCGTCCGTTCTGCGTCGCGCTGCCTCCAGAGGCCACTGTAACTGGTCACTGTGGTGCATTCAGGAAACCGCCAACATTTGAGCTTTGCCAGCAGTACAACAGTGAAGCGGCAGATATGGTTGATCTCACCGTGATGATGTTGCGCTGACAGGAAGTGTGCTGTTGTTTTCCCTCAGCTGTCCAGATGTTTCTTCCTCCTGGCCGTCGATCCTACCAGCTCTTCACACCACAGTGTGACGCTGACGGAGGTTGGCGGCACACGCAGTGCTACCACAGCACGGGTGTGTCTCACGCACACGCACACGCACACACGCACACGCACACGCACACACACACACACACACACGCACACACACACACACACACACACACACACACACACTCGGTCACAGTTACACACACACAGAGCGAGCGAATGACGACGGCGTCGGACGACACCAATCATCCGTGTGTGTGTGTGTGCAGGTCAGTGCTGGTGTGTGGATGACGACGGAGAGTACATGGCGAACTCGCTGAGCAGCCGCTCACTCCACCTGCCCAAATGTGAGACAACACGCGTGTTTCGTGTGTGTTCAGACTGTTCCTGAATCACTTCGGTATCACCATGACAACACACGCATCACTTCCTCTTTCCTGCAGGTCTCACTCGCTGTCAGAGGGCTGAGGCTCACGCGCTGCTATCTGGTTGGATGAGAGCGTCTGACCTCAGCGTCATGTCCCCGTATGCCCCTCAGTGTGAGGTAGGAACACACACACACACACACACACACACACACACAATTCAGATACTGATAGTGGAACCAGACACCACATTCTCCGTATTTCTATTTGTGTGTGTGTTTCAGGACGGGCGTTTCTCCGTGCTGCAGACAGGAGGCGCTGCAGGCTGGTGTGTGAACCCTCTGACCGGAGAGCCGATACAAGCCGCGGCACTGAGCCCTGCAGGACAGCTAACATGTACACACGCACACACTCACACGCACACGCACACACACTGGTGTGTTCACTGTCACGCTGTAAACTCGTGCTGTGGGCTGCGTTCAGGTCCCAGCTGGTGTGAGCTGCAGGGGTCACAGTGCCACCACGACGGCTCCTTCCTCCCACTGCAGTGTGATGTAACTTCCTGTTGGTGTGTCTCTGAGGACGGGCAGGAAGTAGTTGGTACCCGGGTGCCTCGACAGACTGGCCGAACGCCATCATGTGACCGTGGGTGTCTCAGTGCGCTCTGATGGACGTTGGAGGAGCTGCAGCTCTGACAACTGCTGATTGGTTGTTGCTCCCCCCTCCAGGTCCTGTCTGTCCTGGCACCACTGTTTCCCATGGTGCACTAGTGTGCCAACCAGCAGCTGAGGGTCATCAGAGCTGCGATCTCATCTGTCACCACGGTTACCAGAATGCACTTCCTGTCAGCAGCTTCTTCTGCAAGACAGAGAGTCTGCGATGGGCCGGAGAGCTCAAGCCACTGGGTGGAGCCTGTCAGAGTAAGAAGCCGAAGCATCATCCCGAAGTTTTGAACTTCGCAGGATGTCCCCGGACATCTGGTGTCTTACATTTGAAGTTTCTGTTCCTGCTGTGTTAGCCTAATGCTAAGTTTAGCTCCAGATCGCAGCAGGGTTAGGGAGCTGAAAGGTTCCGATCAGTTCGGAATATGACGCTCTACCAGCTGTCAGGCTTCGCTTTGCCTGCTGCTCAGCTCATTTTTACTTCCTTACAAACATGGTGTTCTCATGTAGTGTGTGTGTGTGTGCATGTGTGTGTGTGTGTGTGTGTGTGTGTGTGTGTGTGTGCGTGTAGTCTCTCAGCCTGTGCAGTCCGTGTCGTCCTCTCAGCTCTGGCTGTTGCCATCATCCTGCTCTCAGATCAGCACTCTGAAGTCTCTGCTGTTCACGGCGATGACCAGCAGGGGGTTGTGTTCCATACAGGTGAGCACTATTGAGCGAGCTCCAACTGCTCCACGTCTTCGTTCCGAGTTTAACCCCAACTGAATCTGTCGCTCCCGAACGCCTGCTTGTGGGTTCTGCGTATCCACGGGTCGCTCGCCTGATGGTCCCAACAACGAATACACAAACAAGCAGCTTGTTACAAATTGTGCTGATTCCTCTGTTGTTGGTAGCCATCAGATATGGCGGCGACGCTGCTCCGACACCTCTGACACACAGTCCATGATCGTACAATCTGCACGTTTAGGGTTTTTGACACAAAAAGATTATTTTGTGTGTGCAGCTCCCCATGTCGGGTCGCTCGGTGTCGCTGTGTGATGACTCGACGGTGCGTCTGCAGTGTGATGGCAACGACGCGCTGCAGTTGACGGTCTGGTGGAGCGCCAACCTGTCTGACCTGCCAACCTCCGATCTCCCCAACCTCTTCGACATCGGTAAGCAGAGACGGCGAGCTCGGACCAACAGAGCCAGAATCCAGGCAGAAACTGGTCTCTTGGTAGATTCTCTCCGTCTGAAACCAACCCAACAAAACATGCGAGGCGGTGAACTCGTCTCAGTGTGACCACTCGTCTCCGATTCAGTGGAATGAAAATCTTCTTGATGTCAGATTTGCTGAATTCTGATTACCTGGATTGTTTTCTGGATACTCATTGCTGTCTCCCCATCAGGTGTGTTTCTGAATGAGTCCAGACGTCTGCGAGGCATTCAGGGACTTCTGGGTAACATCAGGTCCATGCTGACATCAGAACCAAAGCTGGTTTCCACGACATCACCAAGCTTTGGCTGTTCCCGCGGATACCGCCTGGACGGTGAAGGCGCCGGCTGCCGTGAGTCTATCTCTGCTTTCGGTATTGCTGCTGCTGACTCAGCAGACACATAGTGACTCAGCGTTCCTTGTCGGTTTCCGCAGTCCTCTGTCCTGCTGGGACTCTGTCCAGGGAGGGGGCGTGTCTTCTGTGTCCTCAGGGAACCTATCAGGACCAACAGGGGCAGGACTTCTGCAACAAGTGTCCCAGAGGCTCCTCCCCTACTGGAGCATCATCTGTCAATCAATGTGAGTCAGTCTGATGTCGGTGTGACGGAGATGTTACAGCGCATGTAGGAGACATTGAACCCCCCTCCTAACCCCGGAGGGGAGAGGAGAGTTGGGTACCCGGAGGCTGTGTGTGATCAGGTGTGACGGAGATGTTACAGCGCGTGTTTACCTGTGTCAGGTGTGACAGAATGTCAGAGACGGAGCCTGCAATGTTCAGACGGAGGTGACTTCCTGCCAGCGCAGCCTGACTTCCTGTCCGGCAGGTGGAGGTGTGTCAGCACCGAGGGAGAGGAGCTTGAATGGACCAACAGTGACAAACCTCTCACTGATGATGAGTGCTCAGGTGACGTCTCGACAGCCAATCAGAGAGCTATTATCACTTTAATTTTGTGTTCAGCTCTTTGTAACGTGTCTGTTTGTGTGTTGCAGTTCTCCGCAGGTTTCAGGCTGTTCCTGGGTCGGATCTGATTGTTGGTGCTGATGACACCGAACTCCTGGAAACAAAGACGTCTAACCTCACCGCCTGTCTCTATGGTAACAGTAACGTGATGACATGAAAACAGCATTGTTCTCCTTTAAAGCTGAAGGTGTTTTTGTGTCTCGCAGCGTGTGCAGAGGAGCCATCCTGCCACCACGTGGCACTGTTCAACAGACGGACTCAGTGTGAGCTGTACAGCACACACACAGGAAACACACTCTGCAACAGCTCCCAGCAGGTGCACGCACACACGCACGCTGTTCATGTGTTCATGTTTACTCTGACCGTGAGCAACTCGTTTCATCCACACTCAGTTAGAGCATGAAAAACCCCATCTCCCAGGGTGCATTTCAACAACACATGTCCAATCACAGAGCTTCTCCTGACTGTCAGGCTCACTGTGGACTGACACAAACACACAATATTACACATTAGTAACAATCTGTTAATTCTGATTCAAACACAACTTCTCTTCAGGCCAGAGGGTTTCTGGGTAATCCTCAGGCTGAGCTCTTTGACTGGCTGAGCTGTTTTCCAAAAGTAGGGGGTGGAGCTTCAGATCTACTGGTCTTCAGAAAGAAAGGTAGGGTCACCACGGCAACCAGATGAGGGGAATGAGTAAAGTAACACACCCAGGTGTGTTTGTTCTAGGGGCGGAGTTTCAGTGGCGGCAGCAGCAGAAAAGCTTTGTGAGGATGAGGATGATGAAGGCGGCCTCAGGTGTGTTCAGGACTCAGGTGTTCTCCTCCGGGAAGACGTCTCTCTCCGACGCTCACCGTTTTTGTCAGGACGGCTGCAGCCGCGACGCCTGCTGCCACGGCTTCATCCTCAACCGCAACCGTCTGAATGGAGGTGGGTGACTCCTGAATACATGAGGAAGCTGAGTGAGCGAGTGAATGAATACATGAGGAAGCTGAGTGAGCGAGTGAATGAATACATGAGGAAGCTGAGTGAGCGAGTGAATGAATACATGAGGAAGCTGAGTGAGCGAGTGAATGAATACATGAGGAAGCTGAGTGAGCGAGTGAATGAATACATGAGGAAGCTGAGTGAGCGAGTGAATGAATACATGAGGAAGCTGAGTGAGCGAGTGAATGAATACATGAGGAAGCTGAGTGAGCGAGTGAATGAATACATGAGGAAGCTGAGTGAGCGAGTGAATGAATACATGAGGAAGCTGAGTGAGCGAGTGAATGAATACATGAGGAAGCTGAGTGAGCGAGTGAATGAATACATGAGGAAGCTGAGTGAGCGAGTGAATGAATACATGAGGAAGCTGAGTGAGCGAGTGAATGAATACATGAGGAAGCTGAGTGAGCGAGTGAATGAATACATGAGGAAGCTGAGTGAGCGAGTGAATGAATACATGAGGAAGCTGAGTGAGCGAGTGAATGAATACATGAGGAAGCTGAGTGAGCGAGTGAATGAATACATGAGGAAGCTGAGTGAGCGAGTGAATGAATACATGAGGAAGCTGAGTGAGCGAGTGAATGAATACATGAGGAAGCTGAGTGAGCGAGTGAATGAATACATGAGGAAGCTGAGTGAGCGAGTGAATGAATACATGAGGAAGCTGAGTGAGCGAGTGAATGAATACATGAGGAAGCTGAGTGAGCGAGTGAATGAATACATGAGGAAGCTGAGTGAGCGAGTGAATGAATACATGAGGAAGCTGAGTGAGCGAGTGAATGAATACATGAGGATGCTGAGTGAGCGAGTGAAGGAATACATGAGGATGCTCAGTGAACGAGTGATGGAATACATGAGGAATTGAGTGAGCGAGTGAAGAAATACATGATGATGCTGAGTGAGCGAGTGAATGAATACATGAGGATGCTGAGTGAGCGAGTGAATGAATACATGAGGATGCTGAGTGAGCGAGTGAATGAATACATGAGTAAGCTGAGTGAGCGAGTGAAGTAATACATGAAGAACTGAGTGAGCGAGTGAAGAAATACATGAGGAAGCTGAATGAACGAGTGAAGGAATACATGAGGATGCTGAGTGAATGAGTGAAGGAATACATGAAGAACTGACTGAACGAGTGAAAGAATACATGAGGAACTGAGTGAGCGAGTGAATGAATACATGAGGAACTGAGGGGGCGAGTGAAGGAATACATGAAGAACTGAGTGAGCGAGTGAAGGAATACATACAGAACTGAGTGAGCGAGTGAATGAATACATGAGGGACTGAGTGAGCGAGTGAAGGAATACATGAGGAAGTTGAGTGAGCGAGTGAATGAATACATGAGGAACTGAGGGGGCGAGTGAAGGAATACATGAGGATGCTGAGTGAACGAGTGAAGGATGAATGAATGAATGCATGAGTGAATGTTGCATTGACAGACCTTATTTGGTGAAAGAGTGATTGCTTGGACACCTGCTCGCAGGTTACCTGTTCTGTGGTTGGCTGAGAACTCCGTCCATCTTGATGTGCGGCGATCAGGACTGGGATGTGACTGGACAGGGACCGGCCAATCGTATCTGTGGGGCGGGGCTAACCTACAGCGAGCAGCAGCGGAGCTTCGTGTTTGAGTTTGGAGGGCAAAAGTTCATCATCAGTAAGAGAACATTTGATGAAAATACGCCGAGTCAGCCAGGAATTGACATCTGCTTCCTGTTTATGATTTCCTGTTTCCTGTTCAGCTGAGTCGGCGCTGCCAGCTGACAGCAAGAACAATAAGGACTACCAGGCCTCGATCATCAGCTTCCAGGCGGTCTACCTGAACCCGGGTAGGTTGTCCTCTGTGGTTAGCAGGTGTGAACAGGGCAGGCAGACAGAACAGAAGGTGACATAGTCCGCAGGTTTCACCAACACAGGTGAACAGGGGCGTCAAGTGACGCAACAACAGGACGGGCAAAAACAAACAACAGGGTAACCTGACATTAGCATGATAATGTTAGCATTAGCATCAAGGTGAGGTTCAGCAAAGACCTGGAGTAACTGACTGCGGCGGCCTGCGGAACCCGCTGTGATCTGATTGGTTTAAGTGTTGAATTTTGGCAGGGTTAAATATGTGGGTATTTTAAAAATTATCAAATAAAACCGACCGAGCGCTATCCGACTGTTAGCAGCATCCTGCTTATAGTCAAATAACATTTTAAATTCAGGTAATCTAGAGCCGAATTCGATTTATTAGCTCATTTGGCATATTTGCTAACTGAGGTGCCAACAGAATTCCCACAGTTAGCCAACAAAAGGTTCCTCCCCTATTAACAATTTATTTGCTGCTAATCAATATAATGAAATTAAGATCAGCTACTTCACGCCTATCAGTGGCTAGCAATCGGGCGAGCTAACTTGAGTTTGAAAGGTAACCTGAGTTCAGCTCGACATTAGCCTCAGGCTCATACGTGTTTACAGTGTATTTGTTGTTTATCAGAGGCTGAGTCAGCAGCGCCATCTTCCTGTACAGCAGCAGCAGAAGTCACTCCTCTTGTGGACGGTGTGTATGAGACACAATGTGCGAACCCATGAACGGCAGGACAAACAGGTGTGACGCTGACTCTATGTGCGTGCGTGTGTGTGTGTGTGTGTGTGTGTGTGTGTGTGTAGCATCCATCCAGCTGAAGTTTGAGTCTGTGTCTGAGGACGACGTCCTCGTGGACCCTCAGAGGAAAGTCCCCTCGCTCTCCTTCTGGCTCAACAAAAACAACTACAACTCCCAGCAGGCCTTGCTCTGGTGTCTCTCACGTATGTCCCATGACCAGCAGCGTGTAGCTGAGGTGCTTGCAGGTGTGTGTGGTGATGATGAACATGTGTGTGTACGTGTTTCAGGCTGCAACGCGGAGCCGCACTGCTCTGTGGCAGACCTCAGAGACGCTGACTCAGCAGCTTTCTTCAGCTGCTCGCTGTATCCGGACAGCCGGGTGTGCGGAGCGTATGACTCGCCGCTGAGACGCGCCTGCCGCCGCCTGCTCGACACGCCCCCCAACAACACCTACAGCAAGAAGGGTAACAGCTGCCTGACGCTGTGTGTGTGTGTGTGTGTGTGTGTGTGTGTGTGTGTGTGTTATAGAGAGAAAACGAAGCAATGAGGGAAACTCGTGTGTGTGTGTGTTTTCAGTGAGTCTGGCTGGTCCAGTGAAGAGTTTCTACGAGAGAGTTTCCTTCCAGAAGATGGTTTCTTACTCTGTCCGCGGCCGAGTCAGTCTGAGAGGAACCACGAGGCTATCTGACGGGTAACACACGCAGCCACGTGTCACCTGACACAGTGTGAACGCTCCACATGTCCTCACAATGATAGAAGTTCACACACACTCTTACAGCTTGTTTACACACGTGTTGTTGTTTCGGTGGCAAGATGTTTGTTTGCCGGATGTTCTGTCCTGACGGGCTGTGTGCGCCTCTTCAGGTTCCGGGAGTGTGAGCGCCGCTGCGATGAGGATCCTTGTTGCCGAGGCATCGGCTTCGTGCAAGACGCTAAATCAGCAGGTAACCATAGTAACCATGCGCTGGTTTGGTTGATTATAGACATATGATTAGGCCACGCCCCTCTCCCACCAGCCCCAATTTGTCGCCACAGTTGTTTACACCTTAATGTGTGTGTGTGTGTGCATGTGTCTGTGCGTGCGCGTGTGTGTGTGTGTGTGCGTGTGTGTGTGTGTCAGGCCTGCTGTGTCTGTCTCTGGTCAGTCTCGGGGTTCAGACCTGCAGCGAGGACGAATCTACCACTTGGAGGACTCAGGACTGCCGGCCATCGGTGGTGAAGACCAGACCAGAGCCACTGGGCTGGTACCAGAAGCCCGGTACCAAGTGCAAGTACACACACATAGTACAAGTATGCGGCGTGAGAATGGTCCTGACTGACTGTTGTGTTTGTTTTCAGTGAATCAGTGGAGCTCAGCTGCTGCGCTGTGTCCCGCCTTCAGCTTGGCCCCGCCCCCCAACAATGGTAATACTGCAGTACTACTGCAGTACTACTACTACTACTACCTCTGCAACACTTACCTACTGCAGTACCAATGCCATGATTGCCATAACTTTCTGTACAATTACTACAACCAGCACTACTTGTACTGCTATTATTCATCCAATTACAGCTACAACTAGTACCATTACTACAAATAGTGCAGTAGTCAGCAGTATTGAGAGTAATACTGGTGTATTTGTGTACCAGTGTCTGTGGATCAGTGGCATCTCCTCTCTGACTCGTCGATCCACGTTGACCCTGCCGTCTCCACATATGATGTCATCCACGTCAGCCGTGACATCGCCACCGACAGGGACAACACCAGGGACTGGTGTCTCCATGGTAACCGTACTGTCAAGTGACATTATCAAGTTCCAACAGAAATCAGCTCCTGACATTCCTCTGCTTCCTGTTTACTTCCTGTTTCAGTCTGTCAAGAGGCGGAGTCTTGTGTTGCAGTGTCACTCAGTGAGTTAGAGTCAGCCACTCGTTGCATCCTGTACCCCGACACCACAGCCTGTGGGTTAAGCTCCACCCCCAGCTCACCCAGCCCCACCTCCTCCTGCCGGCTCGTCATTAGAGAGCCTGCCCCCCATGTGTACCTGAGGAAAGGTGAGCCAATCAGAGATCAGTAACGTTACTGAGAAGATTGGAGATGGGAGATGGTTTAATTTCCTTAGTTCTGACCTGAAACCACATTTAACCTCACCTGCATGTTCTGCCCTGTCTGTTCCCACCTGTGTGTTCTCACCTGTGTGTTCTGACCTGTGTTCTCTCACCTGTGTTTTCACCTGTCTGTTCTCACCTGTGTGTTCTCACCTGTCTGTTCTCACCTATGTGTTCTCACCTGTGTGTTCTCATCTGTGTTCTCACCTGTGTTTTCACCTGTGTTCTGACCTGTGTGTTCTCATCTGTGTGTTCGCATCTGTGTTCTCACCTGTGAGTTCCCACCTGTCTGTTCTCACCTGTGTTCTCACCTGTGTTCTCAACTGTGTGTTCTCATCTGTGTTCTCACCTGTCTATTCTCACCTGTGTGTTCTCACCTGTGTGTTCTCATCCGTGTTCTCAGCTGTGTGTTCTCATCTGTGTTCTCATCTGTGAGTTCTCACCTGTGAGTTCTCATCTGTGAGTTCCCACCTGTCTGTTCTCACCTGTGTTCTCACCTGTGTTTTCACCTGTGTTCTCAACAGTGTGTTCTCATCTGTGTTCTTAACTGTGTGTTCTCACCTGTGTTTTCTCACCTGTGTTCTCAACTGTGTGTTCTAATCTGTGTTCTCACCTGTGTTTTCACCTGTCCGTTCTCACCTGTGTTCTCAACAGTGTGTTCTCACCTGTGTTCTCACCTGTCCGTTCTCACCTGTGTTCTCACCTGTGTGTTCTCACTATGTTCTCACCTGTGTGTTCTCATCTGTGTTCTCACCTGCGTTCTCACCTGACCTGTGTTCTCACCTGATCCGTGTTCTCACCTGTGTTCTCACCTGACCTGTGTTCTCACCTGTGTGTTCTCACCTGTGTGTTCTCATCTGTGTTCTCACCTGTGTTCTCACCTGATCCATGTTCTCACCGGTGTTCTCACCTGTGTGTTCTCACCTGCGTGTTCTCACCTGTGTGTTCTGACCTGTGTTCTCTCACCTGTGTTTTTACCTGTCCGTTCTCACCTGTCTGTTCTCACCTGTGTGTTCTCACCTGTGTGTTCTGACCTGTTTGTTCTGACCTGTGTTCTCTCACCTGTGTTTTCACCTGTCTATTCTCACCTGTCTATTCTCACCTGTGTGTTCTCACCTGTCTGTTCTCACCTGTGTGTTCTCACCTGTGTGTTCTCACTATGTTCTCATCTGTGTTCTCAACTGTGTGTTCTCATCTGTGTTCTCAACTGTCTGTTCTCACCTGTGTGTTCTCACCTGCGTTTTCACCTGTGTTCTTACCTGTGTGTTCTCATCTGTGTTCTCACCTGTGAGTTCCCACCTGTGTCCTCACCTGTGTTCTCACCTGTGTGTTCTCATCTGTGTTCTCACTATGTTCTCACCTGTCGGTTCTCACCTGTGTGTTCTCACCTGTGTGTTCTCATCTGTGTTCTCACCTGTGTGTTCTCATCTGTATTTTCATCTGTGTTCTCACCTGTGTTCTCACCTGTGTTCTCAACAGTGTGTTCTCACCTGTGTGTTCTCACCTGTGTGTTCTCAACTGTGTGTTCTCATCTGTGTTCTCACCTGTGTTTTCACCTGTCCGTTTTCACCTGTGTTCTCAACAGTGTGTTCTCACCTGTGTGTTCTCACCTGTGTGTTCTCAACTGTGTGTTCTCATCTGTGTTCTCACCTGTGTTTTCACCTGTCCGTTTTCACCTGTGTTCTCAACAGTGTGTTCTCACCTGTGTGTTCTCACCTGTGTGTTCTCAACTGTGTGTTCTCATCTGTGTTCTCACCTGTGTTTTCACCTGTCCGTTTTCACCTGTGTTCTCAACAGTGTGTTCTCACCTGTGTGTTCTCACCTGTGTGTTCTCAACTGTGTGTTCTCATCTGTGTTCTCACCTGTGTTTTCACCTGTCCGTTTTCACCTGTGTTCTCAACAGTGTGTTCTCACCTGTGTGTTCTCACCTGTGTTCTCACTTGTCCGTTCTCACCTGTGTGTTGTCTTTTCAGAGTGGTTGCCATTGGTTACATCCATCTCCATCCCGGGTCACGGGACTCTGCAGGGTGTTGTCGTGGAAACAGCACTGGGCTCAGTGAGGAAGACAGTGGTTCAGTTCCTGGGAGTGCCGTATGCCCGTCCACCAATAGGATCACTTCGCTTTGAAGCAGCTCAGTCAGCTGATTGGACGGGAACCTGGGACGCCACCAAGCCTCGGTATGAATCTGTTCTGCCACCCAAAGGCTGCAGCCTAAACCACAATGAGCAGTGTGACAACGGCCAGTGAGACACTCAGAGATGGAAAGTACTGCAGTGTTATTACTGTACTGCAGGTTGAGTATTGTACAGCAGTGTGAGTACTTTACTGCAGTGTGAGTACAGCAGAATATTCACAGACAGTAGTGTTAATTCTGTAATGCATTGTGAGTACCGTACAGCAGCGTTAATACCATACTGCATCGTGAGTACACTACTGCAGTGTGACTTTAGTACTTGGTTGATCATGTTTGATCTGGGATCTTTTCAGTCCCAGCTGTGTCCAGCCCGGTGACTCGGCATCCTCAGCGTCCAGTGAGGACTGTCTGTACCTCAACGTCTTCTCTCCTGCTGCTCTGGTTTGTCCTCGCTGATTATTGATCGATGTGCAGATCCAATCGATGAGTCCACACGCTCCACATACTGTCCACATACCGTCCCATTATGTCCGATGTGTGTGTCTGTGTGAGCAGAGGGGGAGTGTCCCAGTCCTGGTTTTCTTCTTCAACCCTTCCGCCAATCAGAGCCCAGGACTGTTGGATGGCTCCACCCTGGCTGCTGTGGGTAATATCGTCGTGGTAACGGCCAGCTACAGAGCCGCGGCGCTGGGGTTCCTTAGCACAGGTGTGTGTGTGCGCGCGCGTGTATGTGTATGTGAGTGTGGATCTTGTGTGAGTGATGTACTTTTAAACTGTCTGCAGGGTCATCTGGTCTCCGTGGTAACTACGGTCTGTCAGACCAGGAGGCGGTGCTTCGATGGGTTGGTGCCCACATCCCTCTGGTGGGCGGAGACAACAGGAACGTGACTGTTGGGGCAGAGCGACGCGGTGCTGACATCACCAGCCTTCACCTCCTCTCCTCATCCTCACCTCTGTTCCAGCGTATGATGCTGATGGTGAGCGCTCCTTCATCATCCTCTTCCTCACCCTGCTGACCTCTGACATCATCAGTAGAGCGGCGTCCTCGTTTTTCTTGTTTGTTTACCTGTGGTCTGTGTTGTGTTCCCGCAGGGCGGCTCCGTGTTCTCTCCCGCCCTCCTTCACACTGACTCTTCCTCCAGACGTCTGGCGGTCCAGCTGGCCTCGGAGCTCGGCTGCTCCGACGACGACAAGATGGCCGCCTGCCT
>KV751415.1:194562-207317 GCA_001698575.1 Mola mola
GCTCATCCGTCACATCATGTGACTGTGTGTGTGACTACCAAATACTGAGACTTGCTGCTGCCGAATACCGACACCTGCTGTTTAAACATTTGATGCAGAGCAGGTTCAGCATGCAGACAGTTGGATGTAAACATTTACACATTTCCTGATGTTGTCACTTTTTGAAGTTGAGAGGAGGAAGTGTTTATCTTGTCACAGTAATGACAGATTTCTGTCTCCAGATGGTTTGGTCAGGCTGATTTCAGGAGTTCAGTTGTTCCTCCAGAGTTTAAGTGGCTTGTCAGTTGTGCCTCTCTGGGTCCTGAACTGCTGTCCTCCTGTAGACCTTAACAGCAGGAAGCTGAGTCATCATCAGGTCCCCTAAAAGTGAGTCCACCAACAGCTGCTGTGCAGCCAACCGCATGTAACCACTCTGGTTGGGGAAGTGAGGGTGAAAAGTAAGGGTGCAATGTCAGAGACGTGCTGATGACGAGCTCGTGGACAGAAGAGTTCTTGGAAAAACGACAAAAGGGGGAAGTCAGAAGACTTGCATCATTTCACAGTATAACAGACAGTGGGTCAGTTTACGGTCAGACAAGAAAAAGAAGACGAAGAGGAGGACAGCGAGGATGGCAGTTTGGGACAGAAAGGTGAGGGCAATGATGGGCAACTGCGGCTTACAGATCACCAACATCCAGAGGAGAGACAAAGCTACGCTCCGCTTCAGGATGGAGGCCAATGACAAAAAAGGACATCTTACTGGCAAATCAGGAGTGAGCATCAAAGTGGCTGGTAATAAACTTCAGTGAGAAATCACAACCCCCACATGTCCTCACAAATCAGCTGTTCGCTGCCCTGTGATGGAAGAAGACGGGTCTGAGATGCCGCACGTGCCCTGCAGGTTATAAATGAAAACAACAACAATGTCACATTTAACTTGACTTTGTTTACACTGTTGGGTGATGCTAAAATTAGATTTGTTTAAACTGTAGTTAAAAATAATGTTGCAGCTCACATTCAACACCAGATTTACCCTCTCAAGTTGCTAAGCAACAATAATATAATGTGTAAAACTCTGAAAAACGCTAAAGAATTGAAAATAATCTCTTGATGTCTACATACGTAGTATGTCTGTCTACAGTGCTGGTAGGCGGGGCTTAAACAGACAGATTCCCACACAACACTGGAGTGCTTTTATCCAGTCAGCGCCGTCTGAGTCCGACAGAAACTGACACCTGGTCAGTTCCGCCTCCACTGACCTGATCTGAGCTCATTTTATCCTGATCAAAGATTCAAACGGCTGAGATCCATCCCAGATTAAGTGACAGGAAGTGACAGAAGAGGGGCGGGGCTCAGGTATGTTAATGAAATGTGTGTTTCAGATGCCACCGTGACCATCAGCAGCTCCAGAGCTGCCAGCGAGCTGAGACCTGGTGATAATGTCAAGCTGTTCTGCACCGCCCGCTGCACTTTCCACCAACTGCATGTCACCTGGTTCAAAGAGCACCGCGCCCTATCCAAGTCTGGCCCCGCCCTCCAGCTCGGCACTCTGAGGACAGAGGATTCTGGGAACTACACCGGGCCGCCTGAACAACAACAGCAGCTCACTGTCCCTGCAGTACAGTCTGCTGGTGGAGACTGATGAGGAAGGTTTGTCCAATTAGGTTTTAACTAGAAACGGTTTATAATGAAAATGATCTGTGATTGCTCAAATTAAACATGTAGTGATTGTTTATTGACAACTTTTTCACAGAACAAACAACGTTATTGTCTTATAATGTTGATGTTGCTAACATGCATGTCCTGTTAGCTTCATGTTAGCTCTGTGTTGCTCCATGTTAGCTCCATTTTAGCTGTGTCAGCTCAGTTTTAGTTCTGTGTTAACTATGGCCTTAAACCTTAACCCTAACCCTGTGGGGGTTAACTCCAACTTTACCATAACAAGTGTTAAATCATCGTGACAGGAACTAATGCTTTAGACCTTCGATTCAGGAGCACTACAACTCTATATGAACACAATGCAGTGCATCGTATGTGTAACCGATGTAGTCTAAGCTTTACAATGGTTATAGGCCAAAATCTAATTCCTAACAACCCTTAACCCTACCAACATCTTATTCTGTGTTAATGTGTGTGTGTGTGTGTGTGTGTGTGTGTGTGTGTAGTGTGTTAATGTGTGTTAGTATGTGTGTGTATCAAATCAAATCAAATTTTATTTGTATAGCCCGAAATCACAATTTACACATTATCTCACTGGGCTTTGACAAACTGTACAGATGTGACATCCTCTGCCCTTAGACCCTCGAACCGGGTGAGGAAAAACTTAAAAAAAAACCCTAAACAGGGAAAATAAGAAACCTCAGGAAGAACCACAGAGGAGGATCCTTCTTCCTAGGACGGACAGACGTGCAATAAATGTCACTTGTACAGAACACAAAAACATGATAACAACAGTTCATTTCGAATGTATAAAACATCCATGAGTCCCAGAGTCTGTGGATTCTATGAGTCCGGATGTATGGAAAGTCTAGTGATCCAGACGCAGGTGGACTCTGTTGGTCCAGGAGTCATTGTACTCCATGTAGGAAGATCTGGGTGTTGCTGAGTCCAAGAGTATGTAGAATCTGTAAATCCAGGGATATGTGAAGTGTAGGGGTCCAGAAGCAGGTGTAGTCTATTAATCCAGAAGCCATTGTGATCTGTGGGTCCCGATTTGCACTTGGAAATCCAGCCTAGGATCCAAGTCACAGGATCTCCTTTCCTAATGTGGCCAGGGGGCATCAGGCAGGACCACAGCAGCACCTCCCACCGCGACCTAGAAAACCCTGCAGGATGGTAAAGCACAACGACTCCGGGGAAGAAGTAAAGTTAGTGTAAGGATATGGACATTCGGAGTCAGAGGGGGGGGAGAAGAAAGCTCAGTGAATCATGGAGTGTTCCCCCAGCAACCTAAGCCTATAGCAGCATAACTAAGGGCTAGATAGGCCAGCCTTAACTATAAGCTTTATCAACAAGGAAGGTTTTAAGCCTACTCTTAAAATCAGAGAGTGTGTCTGCCTCCCGTACCAAGACTGGAAGATAGTTCCACAGGAGAGGAGCTTGATAGCTGAAAGCTCTGCCTCCCATTCTACTTTTGGAAATTCTTGGGATCACCAATAACCCTGCATCCTGGGAGCGTAAGGTTCTGGATGGGCGATAGGGTACTATGAGCTGTTCAAGATAAGATGGTGACTGACCATGAATAGCTTTGTAGGTGAGAACAAGGATTTTAAATTCTATTCTGAATTTAACTGGGAGCCAGTGCAGAGAAGCCAGTATGGGGGAAATATGGTCTCTGATATTAGTTCTAGTCAGTACACATGCTGCTGCATTTTGGATTAACTGAAGAGTTTTTAAAATTTTGTTAGGGCAACCTGAAAATAAAGAATTACAGTAGTCCAGCCTGGAAGTAACAAACGCATGAACTAGTTTTTCTGCATCTTGTTGAGTTGAGTTGTTGACTTCCTGTCAGCTGCTGTGATGCTGCTCCCCCAGCAGACCACAGACTGAGAAGTGGACCCCACACTCCAAACGACCTCAGTCTCCTGAGCAAAGAGAGTCTGCGCTTTCTCTCCTCTCCTCTCTCCTTCTTATAAAGTGCTGTGGTGTTGTGCGTCCAGTCCAGTTTATTGTTCAGGTGAACAGCCAGGTACTTGTAAGATGTCACCATCTCAGTGTCCTTTCCCTGGATGCTCACTGGTGTTAGAGGGGAGTGGGAGCGCCTGCGGAAGTCCACCACTAGTTCTTTTGTTTTCCCAGCATTTATGTGGAGGCGGTTCGGGTCCACTGACACCAGTCCACAAAGTCCTGAATTAGTCCTCTGTACGACCCGTCCTCCCCGTCTGTGACCAGGCAGACGATGGCAGAGTCTTCTGGGAACTTCTGCAGATGGCAGGCAGTAGAACTATGGCTAAAGTCTGCAGTGTAAAGTCTGAAAATGAACAGAAACAGAACCGTTCCCTGGGGGGCGCCCCCACACTGCAGACGACTCGGTCAGACGCACAGTCCCGGGTTCTTACATACTGTTGGCGGTTGGTCAGAAAGTCCACAATCCAGCATGTGAGGTGGTGGTCCACTCCTGTGTGCTCCAGCTTGTCCTTCAGGAGTGCAGGCTGTACGGTACTTAAAGCACTGGAGAAATGAATGAACATGATCTTCACAGCGCTCCCAAGCTTCTCAAGGTGAGACAGAGCTCGATGGAGGAGGAAGACGACGGGGTTGTCCACTCCGATGTGAGGCTGATATGCAAATTGCAACGGGTCCATGGACAAGCTCACCAGAGGGCGCAGGTGTGGAAAGGGCCAGCCCCTCCAGCGTCTTGTTAGAATTGGCTATGAATATAACATGCTTTTCATTCTATTAACCTAATGTGTTTTGCCCTGTAATTCTCCATTGAGCCGTAGTTCCTGTCTTGCACTGAATCCAGGGTAAAGCTCATATTTATAGAGCAGCTTGACCGTTTGGAATCAGCTCTGCATAACAGAAAAACAAGTACTAGACGTAACTTCTATATCTCTGTCAGCGAGACACGTCCACTCAACACTCACACATGTTGTATAATACATTCCAAGGACAAGGCGTGGACAGTGGTTGGCCTGTCCGTGTCTGGGTAACTGGCCAATTATACACGGTTACGTGAGAGTCCAACCTCTGTACGGGGCAGAGTCCAGCCCAAGAAGATAAATGTACAATGTTTCTAACAATCGGGGCTCGATCTGACTGAGATCCTGCGAGAGCTCCGTCACTCCGAGCCCAGCGCTGCCTTACTTTATATGTGTAGTTGTACCACGCCTTCTGGCTCATTTAAGTCGGTTTCTGTTCTGCTGACCGCGGTCTGCATCTGGTGACTGACGACGCCGTCTCACTAAGATTACGCAGTCTCTGGCACACTCTAGTGGTGAAAGAGCATTACTACAACGTTCTGGGAAATTGTGTGCGTGTGTGTGTGTGTGTGTGTGTGTGTGTGTGTGACTATTGTAATCATGTTTATTGCCATATTTGGTATCAAAAGACTCCTTATTTGTTTAGTTCTCTAAAGCAGAAAGAATGCGGTCAGAGGGCACCACATTAGTACTCCCTTTTGTCTGCCAGAAAAAGCCAGACTGGTAAAAAAACAGTCCTTGAAGTATAACTCATCTGTCCCGCTGTATAGATATGGAGCTGTGAAGCCAGCGAGTTGAGCAAATACAGTAAACCAGCGTAGAGAACTGATGATTGTTTGCTGTATTGAGTTCTCCTTCTTGCAAGAATAAAAGCAAATCCTGAACCTGTGATCGGAGTGATAATTATTTTGACACTCAAATTCAAATAACATAATTTACATGAATCCGTGTATCATCCGTTCATTCGTTTTTCAAAAAAACAAAGAAATGACTTGTTTTCTCTATATTTGTTTCCAACTGCAAAATGAAATAACCAATAACGCGTAGATAAATGATCCGTAGAAATGCAGATACAAATTAAATCCTGTTAACAATCAAGAGAGTACAGGGTCCCTGGTGGCAAACTGCTCCAGCTGCCACCTTTTGATTCAAAAGGTAAACCTAAAAATATACAAGTTCAGTGCGTAGTATAAATCAATTAGGTATATTATGAAAACTTGTAACACCTCTCTCACCCTTTTATAAAAGTCCTGAATCATGGCATAGGAGTCAATATCATAAATGCTTGTCTTCCTCCCCACAGTAGCCAGGTAGGCATTAATAATCTGTGGGGACAAGAGTGATCTTTATGGCTGTTGACATTCTAAAGAGAAATATCAGACCAATAATTATATAAAGAGATAAGTACCTCACTCTCCAACTCATTTCCAGGATCCAGATCCTGTAGGTTCTCTGAATAAACTTTATAGGGCCCAACCTTTGACCAGAGGGTCTCAGCTCTGCCCCGTGTACATATGTCTCTGATCACTGTAAAATAGTAAAGCTGACATGAATTAAATTTTACGAGTGCATTGTGGAAGAGTAAACACCAATTTCTGCACAACTGGAGGGTTGAGGGACCTTGTGGCACACAGTGGATGACAGCACCTCTTCCGGTGTGTTTGTGTATTGTGGTAGCCTGTGACGGTCCAGCCAGAGGAGAGGGATTCAACTTTTTTTCTCTCCTCTGGCTGGACATAATGCACCAGATGGTCGATGTTTGGTTGTTTTTCGTCACTTGCCGAAGGATTGCAATCTTCCCCACCTTTCTAGTCAAGGCAAAGGGTCCCAGCATGTCGGCCTCCAGCTTGCCTAATTTGCTCTGCTCCACCCTCACCTTTTTTTGGAGGACAAGGTCCCCCCACCTCAAAGTTGTCCTCCAGGCCTCTCTCCTCTTTCCGTTCATGGACCTTGTCCTGCCTTCTTTGGATGTCATCATTTAGCTCATTATGTGTGTGGTCCTGGAGTCGGAGGCCTTCGCAGGTATCCTCCCTTATGACCAGCCTGTCGATTCTCTCTTCTGTGATCTGATAAAATGCATGAATGGATGGATGAGAGATGGATGGATGAAAGCTTGATATAGATAACAGATAACATTGAGCAATCATGCATCCTTCTCTTCTGATATCTCGGAGGAATACTTCGCCTCTCTTCCAAACATCGAATAATGAGGACTATATTTGGTGGTCAGATGCTTCTTCATTCTTAGGGCAAACACTGTTGCCTGAAGAAAGTGGTCCCAGTTTTTGGGGATGATCAGCCACCACTTTAAGTGAGTATGCAGAATTCAAATACAGAGGTGACACAAAAAGATTTTGGGTACACATGTACAACAACACAGCTCTGTCAGGAGCAAAAAATCAACACGTTATTGTTGATACCAAGAACTCACGCAAGTGTTACAAAAATTATACATCTGTATTGTCCCGTTTAGTTTCTCCACAAGGCCATTGGTCTGGACGGTATGGCGAACAGAGGCTTCTCTTGATGACCACCTTCTCACATAACTCATTAGAAGAATGTGAAAAACAGGCTACACAGCTGTACAGGGTTCGCTCATAGTAACACATGAAGCATCATTACAGTACCTTGTTGCAAAATTCAGAGCCCTGGTCTGTCAGCTGTCTTTTTGGTGCACCAAATCTGTAAAAGAAATCAATACAATTTGTGACCCCGACTGCTGTTTTGCTTTTGAATGCGTGAGCCTCTGACCATTTGGTGAAATAATCAACTGTAACACATATGTGCTGGTTACCACCGTATGTCAGTGAGTTTACCCACCAGGTCCATTCCGACGAGCTCAAGAGGCTCCGTTACCTGCCAGAGAAAAGGAAAAAGATGTGACTGACATCACGTGTCTCTTGACGTCATCCCTTTTACCTCTATCAGACTGTACTGCCTCTCTTCCTTGATGGAACCCGTCTTCAGTTGGCATTGTGGACAAAACAGGAGTCATCCTTCAGTGTCCATCCAAGGATCGTCATTCCACGTTTGCAAAAATATACATTAGACTCCAACACAGGAACGTGTGGCCGAAGGATCAAAACAACTCATGTTATCAGCGCAGTTGCTAAATATTTCTTCCACCCTGAGACTCTAAACATGCCAACTCATCAGTTTGCGAATGTCCTCCTCCATTCCAAGCAAATAATATAGGTTAATTATGGCAGTGTGGCTCCTCTCTGCACCACAATGCCCACCAGTGTTACTGGAGTGGAACTCTGCAAAAATGGAGTTAACCTCTTGGGCAGGTGTCACCACCTTTGCCTGGTGCTCTGTTTGATTTTTCTTGCGCCAGTAAATGTAATATGAGGCTCCATCTGGGGTTTAAATATCATGTAGTTACTTTGTTCGTTCATTTTTTTTTTTATATTTGAGTTGAAAAGTAGCACAAATCTTTATTTCCATATGGTATACATCCTTACCCTTTATCCTGACGCCGTCAGCACTTCTCCCAATCAATAAGCAGACTTGGTGGTGGAAGGAGGAAGTACAGGAGAGTATTCAGAGGAAGAGGTTGGTGAGGAAGAAATGGGATAGTGAGAGAACAGAAGAGAGTTGACAGTAATAAAAAAAAACTCATGGATGTTTTATGCATTCTAAATGAACTGTTGTTATCATGTTTTTGTGTTCTGTACAAGTGACATTTATTGCACGTCTGTCCGTCCTAGGAAGAAGGATCCTCCTCTGTGGTTCTTCCTGAGGTTTCTTATTTTCCCTGTTTAGGGTTTTTTAAGTGTTTCCTCACCCGGTTCGAGGGTCTGAGGTCCGAGGGGGTCACATCTGTACAGTTTGTCAAAGCCCAGTGAGATAATGTGTAAATTGTGATTTCGGGCTATACAAATAAAATTGATTTGATTTGATTTGATAATAGGAGAGGCAACGTAAGGAGAAGAGGGAGGTGACAAAGGCTAAACAGGAAGCGTTTGATGAGCTGTATGACAGGTTGGACAGGAAGGAGAAAAGGATCTGTATCATCTGGAGAGGCAGACAGATCGAACTGGGAAGGATGTGAAGCAGGTTCAGGTGATTAAGGACAGAGATGGAAATGTACTAACAAATGAGGAGAACGTGCCGAGAAGATGGAAGGAGAACTTTGAGGAGCTGATGAATGAAGAAAATGAGAGGGAAGAAGGGTGGAGGAGGTGGAGACCGGAACAGGAAGTTGAGAGATTAATAAAGTGAGAGAAGCTTTGAAGAGGATGAAGAACAGAAAGTTGGTCCTGATGACACACCGGTAGAGGTGTGGAAGTGTCCAGGAGAGAGAGCGGTGGAGAAACTGTTCAACATGAAGTTAGACAGTGAGAAGATGTCTGAAGAATGGAGGACAAGTGTACTAGTGCTGATGTTTAAGAACAAGGATGATGTGCAGAGTTGTAGCAGCTACAGAGGGAAAAAACCCTATGAACCACACGATGAAGATGTGGGAAAGAGAAGTTGTCTTTGTGGATCTACAGAAAGCCTAAGACAGGGTGCCGAGGGAGGAACTGTGGTTCTGTATGAGGCGGAGAAGTATGTTAGACTGGTGCAGGAGATGTATGAGAGCAGTATGACAGTAGGGAGGTCGCTGCAGGAGTGAAGGAGGGGCATCAAGGATCGGCCCTGAGCCCCTTCTTGTTTGCTGTGGTGATGGACAGACTGACAGATGAGGTCAGGCAGGAATCTCCGTGGACGATGATGTTTGCAGATGACGCTGCGATCTGTAGTGAGAGCAGGGAGCAGGTGGAGGAAAACCTGGAGAGGTGGAGGTCTGAACTAGAAAGAAGAGGAATGAAAGTCAGTGGCAGCAGGACAGAATACATGTGTGTGAATGAAAGGGATGCAGGTGGAACAGTGAGGTTACAGGGAGGAGAGGTGGAGAAGGTCCAGGAGTTTAAATACTCAGGTCCAACTGTTCAGAGTGACAGGGAGTGTGTTAAAGAGGTGAAGAAGAGAGAGCAGGCAGGGTACAGTGGGTGGAGAAAAGTGTCAGGAGTGATCCGTGACAGAAGAGTAGCAGCAGAAGTGAAAGGAAGGTTTACAAGAGGGTGGTGAGACCAGCAGGGTTGTTTAGTTTGGAGATGGTGGCACTGACCTAAAGACAGGAGGCAGAGCTGGAGGAGGCAGTTAAAGATGCTGAGATTCTCTTTGGGAGCGACGAGGACGGACAGGATGAGGAAGGAGCAGGTCGGACGTTTTGGAGACACAGTTAGAGAGGCCAGATTGAGATGGTTTGGACATGTGCAGAGGAGGGCAAGAGGATATGTTGGTAAGAGGCAGGAGGCAAAGAGGAGATTGATGGATGTGGTAAATGAGGATATGCATAGTTCGTGTGACAGAAGAAGATGCAGAGGACAGGGATGGATGGAGGAGGATGACTCGCTGTGACGACTCCTGGAAAAGCTAAGGTAAAGCCAAAAGAAGAGGAAGATCTCAGAAACAGTTCTACCATCCATGTCTTACCCTACCTGTCCCTCCTCCATCTTTCTCCTGCACCCACCTAACCCTAACCTTACCTCACCCTCACTCCTTGAAACACTTAAGAATTGACAAGCAAAACTAACACAAACCACACTTCAAACACAAACCTAACAGACCAACAACCACTTTCACTCCCGAGCCAAAGCTCAGTCACACGATATCCTTCACCATCACTCAGTTTAACTCACGATCTAATCACTGTGTATTTCTCCAATCTACTCAAAAACCCACAAAGTTGTGCCACATAGCTTGATCCTTTATAGACTCCCACTACCCCTAATGATTCACGTTTGTGCACCTGTGTAGAGTTGAGAACGGTTACTGCTGTAAAGACTACAATGCCCAGGACCTGTGCATCCAGTTTCAGTTCCTCCGCCAAAACGAGTCACAGCTGTGACTAATTTGGATGAAAACAAGCTGAATTGTGAAAAGTCATGTGATAAGTGAGATGGTTATATAGCTCATGTTACATTAGATGTACTTTAATATTGACCATTTGAAACAGTGGATAAAGACGTTGTGTCACAGATCTTTGAGAAGCTGGTGTTGAGCCACCTGAAGGACATCACAGGCCCCCTGCGGTTTGCTTACCAGACAAACAGCTCGGTGGATGATGCAGTCAACATCGCACTGCCCTTCATCCTGCAACACCTTGACTCCCCAGGACGTACGCCAAGGATCCTGTTTGTGGCCGTCAGCTTGGCGTCCAACACCATCATCCCTGAAATCCTCCACTGGAAGCTCATCCAGCTCACAGTGTCAGTGGATCACCAGCTTCCTGACTGACAGGAGGCAGCAGGTGAGTCTGGGGAGCATCACATCCAGCACCCGGACCATCAGCACTGGTGCCCCCCAGGGGTGTGTCCTCTCCCAACTGCTCTTCTCCCTCTACACCAATGACGGCACCTCAGGGGACCCCTCGGTGAAACTCCTGAAGTATGCGGACGACACCACAGTCATCGGACTGATCCAGGACAGTGACGAGTCCGCATACAGACGGGAGGTAGAAAAGCTGGTCCACTGGTGTAGTCAGAACCACCTGGAGCGGAACCCGCTCAAAACTGTGGAGATGATGGTGGACTTCAGGAGAAGCCTCCTGACACCAACCCTGCTCAACATCCTCAACAACACAGTGTCTGCTGTGGACACCTTCAGGTTTCCGGGATCCACAATTTCTCAGATTGTAGCACAGTCATCCAGTGGCCCTCCCTGCTGCCTGCTTCTTACAGCTGTGCCCGCAGTGGGTTTGCAGAACGAGTCAGGCTGCTGTGCAGTTTGCGTGGACTAAAGTTGTGATGGCGATAGACACGATACCTTCAGCCACTTTTTGTGGCGGGGACACACAGCGGGACCTGCTCATGTGCCTACAAGTACAAAGCTTGTTTATTGTCTCTCGCTGTGTTGACGCACGCGGGGGGCGGGGTCTCCGCTCCCTGGACCACTCCAGCGAGGAGAGGATGTGGCGAGGAAGTGCCACTCCGCCAGCAAAAACGAGAGGCGATGACAACGTTGGGCAGGGTCCCGCGGAGTGGCCGGCCGCTCCTGGCTGAGCCCTGAAGTCACGCACAGTGGGAGAGCACCCCTTCTCTGTGGCAGGCTAACCTGTCAGAGCCACTGTGGGAGGAACATTTGGATAAAATTTAAATACAAATGTTTGAAAATACATTTGCAATTGTATAGAAAATCGATTAGGTTGTACCAGTATCAAAACTGAGACTGCGTGTTTTTATTTCCCCGAGGAGTGACGTGTCGACTGTGGAGACGATCTCCGGCCAGTCTCATCGCGAGCTGCTCCGCGCATGCGCCCTGCATCCGAGCGTGAGCATCAGGGCGCAGCGAGCCGACGGAGAGCGAGATCCGCGACGGTGTTGAGTCCCGGACCAGTGGCCTGTTTTCGGAGCTTTCTCCTCTCTATGGACGTGAAGTAGAGGTGGCCAGTTGTTCGTCGGTGTCCCCCGCGTTTATCTGCTGTTCTCCGTCACCACCGCATCCTGCCCGAATCCACAAAATGGCGGACATGGTCGAGCTGGGACCCGCCTACGGTGAGCGCCAGGCCCTTTCTGCTTGTCTGTCCCGCCGTTCGTCGACGAAACGGCTCGCTGAGATAGTGATCAGTTGATGTTGTTGTTCGCCTCGGGTTCTGTGTGTTCAGTTATATGTCGACCGCTGTCCGAGCCGCCGCCCACACCCCGTTTACATTAGCCACAGCCGACATTTTCGCTTCCGCCGAACGGCTCATGTTGCGGCTCTCGTCGCTCTTTAAATGCGATTATTTGGCAGCCGCGAAGTCGGAGTCCATGGATTAAAGAAATATTGTCGGGATTTTCATGTGTGTTTCGTGAACAAACACGATGTGGATAAGACGGAGTGCTCTCTTTAAGCCGCCAATATTAAGAAAAATAACCGCATCCCGATGGACGCGTTCTCGCGCACCATCTGCCTCGGTGTGCGTGCGCGTGCCCGTCCGGGTGGGTATCGCGTGACGTCATGTCTGCACCCAGCACTCTTTAGGGCACAAAATGCATCTGCATATCTCCAGTCGCGATTTGTTATGATAATGATAATGGATGGAAAGTTCTGTTCAAACAGCAGATTCATAGGCCTTAAATCAATGAATCAGTTGGTGGAACATTAGATATCAAGTATTTTTAGTTACACCTGATTATAATTTATCAGGCCGAAGCTTTGAGCCTGGATGGAAGATGAGTAATGATAATTTTATTTCAGTTAATCTGCTTGGTGATCAAACGAGACATTGTTTATGATTTTAAAAATGTATGGCCGCGGCACTTCCTGAACTCTACAAAAGCTTGTCAGGGGTGATCCCTGACCTGAGGACATGAGGATAACTGTAGA
>KV751415.1:207354-222822 GCA_001698575.1 Mola mola
TAAACTAGTAACATGCCTTTATGGTCACCTAAGACAAAGAAAAGGAGACCATCATGGATCAGCATCAAGACCTCATCAGGGAGGCGTTTCAGTAGTTTCAAGAGAGCACCTTAGGGATCCAAACCCCTACAGCCTTGTCATCGGTGGTCAAAGCAGGTCAGGTGAGTCAGATCATGTTTGTGAGGACACTGAATCTGTTCTCACCTGCCTGCTGGTCCTCACAAACCCATCATATGATCCTCCCCCTGCACTGGTGACCATTTGTCAGGTGTCTGACTGCCCAATCAGGTGACCATCCCTTCAGGTGTCTGACTGCCCGATCAGGTGTTTGATTCCCCGATCAGGTGTCTTACTCTCCGATCAGGTGTCTGACTCTCCGATCAGGTGGCTGACTGTCCGATCCGGTGACCATTCGTCAGGTGTCTGACTGCCCGATCAGGTGACTGACTCTCCGATCCGGTGGCTGAATGTCCGATCAGGTGACCATCCCATCAGGTGTCTGTCTGTCCGATCAGGTGACTATCCATCAGGAGTCTGACTGTCCGATCAGGTGACTGACTGTCCGATCAGGTGACCATCTGTCAGGTGTCTGACTGCCCGATCAGGTGACCATTCGTCAGGTGTCTGACTGCCCGATCAGGTGACTGACTCTCCGATCCGGTGGCTGAATGTCCGATCAGGTGACCATCTGTCAGGTGTCTGACTGCCCGATCAGGTGTCTGACTGTCTGATCAGGTGACCGACTGTCCGATCATGTATCTGACTGTCTGATCAGGTGACTGACTGCCCGATCAGGTGAACCATCCCATCAGGTGTCTGTCTGTCCGATCAGGTGACTGACTGTCCGATCAGGTGACTATCCATCAGGAGTCTGACTGTCCGATCAGGTGACTGACTGTCCGATCAGGTGACCATCTGTCAGGTGTCTGACTGCCCGATCAGGTGTCTGACTGTCTGATCAGGTGACCGACTGTCCGATCATGTATCTGACTGTCTGATCAGGTGACTGACTGCCCGATCAGGTGACCGTCCCATCAAGTGACTGACTGTCCAATCAGGTGACCATCCGTCAGGTGTCTGACTGTCCAATCAGGTGACCATTCGTCAGGTGTCTGACTGTCAGATCAGGTGACCATTTGTCAGGTGTCTGACTGTCTGATCAGGTGACCATTTGTCAGGTGTCTGACTGTCCAATCAGGTGACCGACTGTCCGATCATGTATCTGACTGTCTGATCAGGTGACTGACTGCCCGATCAGGTGACCATCCCATCAGGTGTCTGTCTGTCCGATCAGGTGACTAGGTGACCATCCCATCAAGTGACTGACTGTCCGATCAGGTGACCATCCGTCAGGTGTCTAACTGTCCGATCAGGTGTCTGACTGTCTGATCAGGTGACCGACTGTCCGATCATGTATCTGACTGTCTGATCAGGTGACTGACTGCCCGATCAGGTGACCATCCCATCAAGTGACTGACTGTCCGATCAGGTGACCATCCGTCAGGTGTCTAACTGTCCGATCAGGTGTCTGACTGTCTGATCAGGTGACCATTCGTCAGGTGTCTGACTGTCCGATCAGGTGACCATCTGTCAGGTGTCTGACTGCCCGATCAGGTGACTGACTGTCCGATCATGTATCTGACTGCCCGATCAGGTGACCATCCGTCAGGTGTCTGACTGTCTGATCAGGTGACCATTCGTCAGGTGTCTGACTGTCTGATCAGGTGACCATTTGTCAGGTGTCTGATTCTCCGATCAGGCAACTTCAGGAGGAATTCTGTGACTTCAACTGTAACAGGTGAAGACCTACAATGCCAGATGGATAAGTTTAACCTGAGGTTTGTCACCATGGTGATTTCCTCCTAATACTGGTTGTGTTGTGATGACCTCGACGTTTCGTCCAGCTGAACAGGTTCTTTAATTAATCAAATTAAACCTATTTAGAGACTATTGTACATGTCTGTGATCTATGTTCATGGTATCTTGTGCAGGCGGCTAAAACTGTGCATTGGTGGAGGGGCGTGGCCTTACAATGGGAGACAAAACAAAAATTACAAATGTATAGGAATAAACCCGAATCATGATGATTTTTTCCTAGCCCAGAGGTCGGCAACCTTCAACACTCAAAGAGCCATTTGGTCCAGAGCCACAAACCCAGAGCCACAAACCCCTTTGACATCTAAAATGAAGATAACACTGCATATATCGTTTTTTACCTCTATGCTATGTATAAAAAACTACAGTGTGTTGCATTTATGAAATGAAAGACTGCTACAGAGAAAACAAAATTTTAATTATGCATATGACAAATCCTGTTGAACTATTAAATTTATTATATTGTTTGTTTCCATGATCTTTGTTTTTGTAGTTCTTTCTTACATTACTGTTACTCTTGCTAGTCATGGGTACTAAGGGCAACTTTGCTTTTATATGAAAAATGACGTATTGATACATTTTTTGATCAATATGAAATATATAATGACGAAACATTCAGTTTACGTCACATACAGAAACATTTTGAACTCTGAAAAAAAAAGCAGGTTGAACGTTCCTTACCAATAAAATACTCAGTCATTTTGAGTCTTCCTCGTATTCACGAAATAAAAAGGCGAAATTAAATGATCCAACTGCCGTCTGCTTCTGTGTCTCTTCCTTACTGAAGCGTGCAGTCAGCTGTCAACCTGAATGAAAAAAAAGGATTTTACTGAATAATGTAGAATATAGCCTATATTTGCAAAATAATTAAATTAATTAAAATTAAATTAAAATTAAAATATTTACTTTACATGGTTAATGTGACTTTTGTTCTTGAACCTCAGCGCACAGCGTCTGCACATCAGGGCTTTGTCTTTGACAGTCTTCGCAGAAAGAGGCATATCTCTGATTTTCTGGACAAATTCACTCTTGTTTTTAAAGTCCATGAATAGATGTTCTGAAATCTTGAATTTGCAAACTTCATCCACTTTTTGAAATTATTTTGGCTCAGTTCAACCTTCCGCATCAGTTCTGAAACGGCTTTTTTTCTCTCACCTCCATCCGGATATTTTCCAGCAAAGGCTGTGTGCTTATTCTGAAAATGTCTTGCAACATTTGACTTTTTGTTGTTTGCCAATTTCTCACCACATATTAAGCATACTGGTAAACCAGTCTCATCAGTCTCGCATATGAATCCGCCCACGTAGCATTGAACGTTCTGTTTTTTTCGATTTATCCATGGTTGACTTACCTGGTGTCGAAAAGCTCAATAAATCGCGGGCGTCACACATCAGCGGTTGTAACGTATATTTTGAGCGACAAAAAAATTAAACACGTTTTATTTTAATGTTACAAGATCACCATAGGGCGGCACAGTGGTGCAGTGGTTAGCACTGTCACCTCACAGCAAGAAGGTCCTGGGTTGGATTCCGGGTCAGGACGTTTCTGTGTGGAGTTTGCATGTTCTCCCTGTGTCTGCGTGGGTTCTCTCCGGGTTCTCCGGCTTCCTCCCACATTCCAAAAACATGCAAAACTGGGGGTTAGTAGGTTAATTGGTCACTCTAAATTGCCCGTAAGTGTGAATGTGAGTGTGGATGGTTGTTTGTCTCTATATGTCAGCCCTGCGATGAACTGGCGACTTGTCCAGGGTGACCCCTGCCTTCGCCCGAAGATGCTGAGATAGGCTCCAGCCTAAAGTCCCCCCGATTCCTAATGGATGGATGGATGGATGGAAGATCACCATAATCTTCAAATTTAGAATTATATTAAAAAAACGAATGAACTAATATAAAATACATTTTAATTAAATGCTTGATAGCAAGGAGTATGTGCTGCAATGCACTGTGGGAGTTCAATGTTTTTGGTTGATGTTAGAACCGTGAGTGTGAGTGGTGTGGCATTCAAAGTTATTCAGTTGTTGTGTAGCTCTTGCTTATTCACTGTTAAGTGAATAGTTGCCGCTATTCTGAGGCAGTGAGCGTGTAATATGAAGGACTTTGATCAGTGTCCTTACTCCACATAGCTTGCCACAGGGAGCTGCAGCAGAGGGATGAAAGAGCGGCTCCGGAGCCGCTGGTTGCCGACCCCTGTCCTAGACAGTCATATTAACAGGCATGTGTCTTCTATGCCAGGGTGATAATATGGCCTGACTTCTGGTGATCACAGTTTAATGTGCACTTTACTCCGTGACCTGAGTTAGTTTAACAGCGACGACGGCGAGTCTACTTCCTGAGCGACAGCAGCTAACGTCGTGCAACGAACATTTTGACCTGATTAATGAGACAGGAAAAAGGAAGGAAGCTGAATGTCTTAGGGTTCCTTATGATTGGCAGAAAGATGTGCAGATTAACTGTCTGCCAATTAATTGGTTTGCTGTGGTTTCTGCTCAGTGTCAAGTGAGGTCACTTGACTTAGTGTGTGTGTGTGTGGGGGGGGTGTTAGGCAGCCAGTTCAGCAGCACTTTCCAAAACATGACATCATTAGATGGAGTCTGAATGAATGGCGACAACAGCAGGATGTTGCCGGGATTAAAAGCAGTTTTACACTCTAACCAGGCATTTTCTGTTTCTGTATATTAATCTGTGATAATCGATGTGATCAGCTCTGTGAACCCATGAGTGCAGTAAAAAGCAGTGTGCTGCTCCAGGTGTCAGATTACAGAGGATGAAGTGTTGGTCAGATTAAACCACTCCCCAGACTCATAGCAGGGTGTTCTGGGTAGCAGGAGTCCATCACACACATAGCGCTTTCACAGCGTCAACGCTCCTTGCCAGTTCTGCCAGTTCTGGTTGCCGCACCTACTTTTGAACTGACCAGAGCGTTTAGACTAATAACTTTTTAGGTTCAGAACCTGAAAAGTTGGTTCACACGGGAACCAAACAATAGCCGGTTCTTCCTTGTGAACCGTGACGTCAACGTGACGTTTCAGGGACGTCTCCGGTGGGCGTGTCTTTGTTATCAGGAAGAAGATAGAAACAAGTGTTGCTTGCCGACATTAAACAAAAACTAGAAGACCAGAGACAAACAGAGAAGGACGGAGACCAAACGTACACTGAAGAAAGTTGTTCAGTGGTCTGTGGAGGAAACAAAATGTCTGGTTGTGATTTGGGCGAAGGCAGCACCTGCAGAACGAAGCTGTGGAACTGACAGACCAGTTGGGCAGGCTGAGTTCACAAGAACACCAGAACAGAATTATAATCAACTTTAAAAAATGTGTTGCACGCAGAGTAACGCCCTCCTGTGGTGACGTCGGCTTTGGGAACTATATTTCCGCTTAGACCAGACTGAACGCAGGCTGATTCGCTAGAAAGCACCAAGGTTCTCAGACCTGAGAACGGAACCAGAGCCAGAACGAGAACCATGTCTGTGTTAGTGCTAACAGAGCTGAGTGTCGTGTGATGTGTGTCAGGTGACACATCTTGAACCAATTAGAAATGTGTCAGTGACAGGAGGCGACACCTCAGGAACTGAATCAAATCAAATCTCATCTAATTTTATTGGTACAGCCCAAAATCACAATTTACACATTATGTCACTGGGCTCTGACAAACTGTACAGATGTGACATCCTCTGCCCTCAGACCCTCGAACCGGGTGAGGAACAACTTAAAAACCTAAACAGGAAAAATAAGAAACCTCAGGAAGAACCACAGAGGAGGATCCTTCTTCCTGGGACGGACAGACGTGACATAGATGTCACTTGTACAGAACACAACAACATGATAATAACAGTTTACTAGTTTGAGTTAGTTACGAGTTCGTATGAGTCTAAGTTTTAAGCTGCTCTTAAAATCAGAGAGTGTGTCTGCCTCCCATACCAAGACTGGAAGATGGGTCCACAGGAGAGGAGCTTGATAGCGGAAGGCTCTGCCTCCCATTCTACTTTTGGGGATTCTGGGGATCATTAGTAACCCTGAGTCCTGGGAGCGTAAGGTTCTGCATGGGTGATAGGGTAGTATGAGCTCTTTAAGATAAGATGGTGCCTAACCATGAATAGCTTTGTAGGTGAGGACAAGGATCTTACATTCTATTCTGAATTTAACTGGGAGCCAGTGAAGAGAAGCCAGTTTGGGGGAAATATGGTCTCTGATATTAGTTTTAGTCAGTACACGCGCTGCTGCATTTTGGATTAACTGAAGAGTCATTAAAATCCTCTTAGGGCAACCTGAAAATAAAGAATTACAGTAATCCAGCCTGGAATCACTAAAACAAGTTCACCGTATTTACACAGTCAGACAAACCAAAAAAATCATAAGGTGCTGCTCTAATTGACACCATCGGTGATGTCATCGACAGCAGAGACTTCACTGACTCCTCCTCCTCAGCCCCCCTCCTGACGTCATCATCCCAGACGCTCTGGCGTCATCCCCACGGTGGTCACATGACTGGTTGTCAGTTTGAGTTACAGAAAGCAAAGACGACATCACATGTGGACTTTGTATATCAAACATGAACGGGAGGCGGGTCCAGATCCAGGTCAGGGTCCAGTAGACTTCCTGTTTTCTCAGTCGGTGAAGGTATCAGTGGCTTCACGCTGCGTTCGGGGACACCTGGTAAACTCAAAGCTTGTGGTTTCTTCTCTCCCAGAATCCCTTAGTGATCTGTCAGAGTTTGAGGTTACAGCTGTTTCCTGTTCTAACCCCGCCCCCTCTCTCCATCGCAGCCATGTCTCCAGTCCTGGCAGGCTTCCTGGGAGCTGGCATTCTGGTTTTGGTGGTGGTGGTTTTGGTTCTGCTCTGGTCTTTCTGTCAGCGCCGTTACCTTCGCATCTCCGGCCGCTACAAGCTCCATGGCGACCGTTACTGCGATGCCGAAGACCCCCCCTACAAGTTCATCCACATGCTGAAGGGCATCAGCATTTACCCAGAATCCCTCAGCAGCAGTAAGAGGATCGTCCGCGGCATCCGGCGTGCGGACCGCTCCAACCATGACCGAGAGCGAGTCTCCGCCGCCGCCACAGGGAAGGGCATGGTGCTGGTGGACACTGAGAACAATATCCTTGATGTTCCTGGGCAGCTGCAGATGAGTCACCTCGTTCCCCCCACCAGCTCGGGCCCCGCCCACAGCCAGGCCCATCTAGAGCGGGCGCTGCCGGTCCGCGCCGACTACTGCTGCCTGGACAGCAGCTCTGCCAGCAGCAGCCAGACCAGCAGCAAGACGGCGTCTCCCTTCACCCCTGCCTCCTCTGAGCCGGAGCCGGAGCCGGAGCCCAGCCTGGGCGCCATCAGCCTCGCCGTCGACTACAACTTCCCCAAGAAGGCCCTGGTGGTAACCATCGTCGGGGCGCGGGGCCTCCCCGCCATGGATGAGCAGGCTGGCAGCTCGGACCCGTACGTGAAGATGACCATCCTGCCAGAAAAGAAACATCGCGTCAAGACCCGTGTGCTGAGAAAGACCCTGGACCCGCTGTTTGATGAGACGTTCACCTTCTATGGCGTGGCCTACAGCTCGCTGCCCGAGCTCACCCTGCACTTCCTGGTCCTCAGCTTCGATCGCTTCGCCCGCGACGATGTCATCGGGGAGGCTGTTGTGCCGCTGAAGGGCGTGGACCCGAGCACGGGCCGAGTCCACCTGAGCCAGCAGATCACCAAAAGGAACATGCAGGTGAGTGACAGCGTGAGCGCCTCGATCGACTGGCGTCGGGACGATGGTGTCAGACCCCGAGCTGTTAGGGACTCTGTTTCCATGGTTACCAGACAGCTGAGACAGGAGCTTTGTGCTCTGATGCTCACATACACTCAGCTGATGGTGGAGACAATGGAGCGTGTATGAGTGACATCAGGACCACATGCTGCTCGTGGTCTCAGCTCACCGACCACAACATCACCTGATTACTGATGACTGATGACTCATCAGCCCATAACTGAAAACCAACCTGCCCACAGCCTATTCGACCATGTCACATCATTAGCCTGTCAGCACTGAAGGCTCGGTCCCCGAGAAAAGCATGGAGCGAATTAGAGGGTTTGTTTGGACCGCTTTCTGAAACGCCACACTCTTCTTCTCTGTGTCTGTGACGACAGCAACGGCCAAATTCCAAACAGAGCCAAACAGTTCTTTGTTGCAGCAATAGCTTTAGCCTGAACAGCTAATAGCTGTCAGCTGTAGTTTATGTAGTAAGAATGTCCGTGTCTGTGACATGTTACCTGTATTTTAGTCCATTTTAACCTTAAAACATTAAAAATTTAAAAAAAAACCAAAACAGGGAATATAAGAAACCTCAGGAAGAACCACAGAGGAGGATCCTTCTTCCTAGGACGGACAGACGTGACAGATGTCACTTGTACAGAACACAAAAACATTATAATAACAGTTCTCTTAGAATGTATAAAACATCCATGAGTCCAAGAGTATGTAGAATCTGTAAATCCAGGGATATGTGAAGTGTAGTGGTCCAGAAGCAGGTGTAGTCTATTGATCCAGAAGCCATTGTGATCTGTGGGTCCCGATTTGCACTTGAAAATCCAGCCTAGGATCCAAGTCACAGGATCCAAGTCACAGGACCTCCTTTCCTAATGTGGCCAGGGGGCATCAGGCAGGACCACAGCAGCACCTCCCACCGCAACCTAGAAAAACCTGCAGGATGGTAAAGCACAACGACTCCAGGGAAGAAGTAAAGTTAGTGTAAGGATATGGACATTTACAGGAGCAGAGAAGGAGTCAGAGTCAGAGGGGGGAGAGAAGAAAGCTCAGGGAATCATGGAGTGTTCCCCCAGCAACCTAAGCCTATAGCAGCATAACTAAGGGCTAGATAGGCCAGCCTTAACTATAAGCTTTATCAAAAAGGAAGGTTTTAAGCCTACTCTTAAAATCAGAGAGTGTGTCTGCCTCCCGTACCAAGACTGGAAGATAGTTCCACAGGAGAGGAGCTTGATAGCTGAAAGCTCTGCCTCCCATTCTACTTTTGGAAATTCTTGGGATCACCAATAACCCTACATCCTGGGAGCGTAAGGTTCTGGATGGGCGATAGGGTACTATGAGCTGTTCAAGATAAGATGGTGACTGACCATGAATAGCTTTGTAGGTGAGAACAAGGATTTCAAATTCTATTCTGAATTTAACTGGGAGCCAGTGCAGAGAAGCCAGTATGGGGGAAATATGGTCTCTGATATTAGTTCTAGTCAGTACACGCGCTGCTGCATTTTGGATTAACTGAAGAGTTTTTAAAATTTTGTTAGGGCAACCTGAAAATAAAGAATTACAGTAGTCCAGCCTGGAAGTAACAAACGCATGAACTAGTTTTTCTGCATCTTGTTGAGACAGGATGTGCCGGATTTTAGCAATGTTACGGAGGTGAAAGAAGGCGGTCCTTGAAATCTGTTTAACATAGGAATGCATGGTTCAATAGAATGATGGCTCTCAGTCAGCCTGGCTACAGTGCTGAACAGGATCCTGGGCTTATTCTTGTTTTCTTCTATCAACGCTGAATAGTAGTCTTTTCTTGCTCGGCGAAGGGCCTTCCTGTATACTTTAAGGCTATCCTGCCAGGCCATGTGTGGCTCTTCCAGTTTAGTGGAACGCCATTTCTTTTCAAGTTTATGAGTTTTCTGTTTTAACTTGCGAGTGTTAAGATTATACCACGGAGCTAGTCTCTTCACTGGTTTTGTTTTTCTTTTTAACTGGGGCAATAGAATCGAGTGAAGCACGTAGAGAGCCGGCGGTGAAATCGGCAAGGTGATCGAGCTGGGAGGGGCTAAAATTAAGATATGACTCCTCTGTTATTTTGGGATATGGCACTGAAATTAATGCAGAGGGAATAATTTCTTTAAAATTTTCAACAGTGTCCTCAGATATGCATCTGCTATAATAACTAGTGACTCTTGGTTTATGGTTGATGAGCAGAAATTCAAATGTTAGAAGAACATCAGTGGGTTCTTTTCACCAGAATGACGTCAGGTGACCCTCAAAACTGACTACAACATTGTATTTGTATTAACCAGAACCAGTCAGTGTGCTTCTCTCATGTATTTACAACCAATGTCGAAATAACTACATTTCAGTACATTTACTCAAGTACTGTACACACACAAAGTTTAGGCTCTCAGTGAGCACTTCACTTCCTATCAAATTTCTATTTATATATAATGATTTCCCATTACATTTTTTAATACCTGCAGTTACTAGTAGTAGCTCTGATGATTAAATCAGCTAAAAATGTGGTAATGTAAGTGATGACCACAAAATCGCATTAATGATAGTCCAATAAACTAAATTACTCTGCATGTAGAAGACATGTAGGAGTATATTTTACGCTTTTTGAACACAGTGGTGAACAGTGGTCAGAGCTGATGACTCACGTGTCCCTGGTGCTTACATTTAACCCTCCTGATCAAATTTAAGAATAGCATAAATGTTCATCACATCAGCCTACAGAGCTCGTCAAAGTGGAACACTCAGCATACAGCAGGTGGCGCTCTGCAGCACATGCAGCCAAGTGTAAGGACAATAACCACCACAGAATGTTGACGGTTCACAATTCATAGAACGGACGCTCTGAGGCATTTCACTATTTCCCTAAATTTTGACACTAATATTTAGATGTTTACTACAAATACATACCGGTTTCACAGTAATACTTTGGTATGGGGAAGTAGTACTGCAGTAGAGCTGACTGATGCCGTCTGTGTTGCAGTGTGACAACCGCGGTGAGCTACTGGCATCTCTGTCCTACCAGCCAGTGTCTCATCGTCTCAGCGTGGTCGTCCTGAAAGCTCGACACCTCCCCAAGATGGACATGACTGGCCTGTCAGCAAGTGAGTGTGGGTGGGGCTTCTTCTCTGTCCAGCCACAGCACCAACACAGGAAATGACATCGTATCACATGTGATTGATCTGCATGAATGGAGACGAGGTTGTCGGGTGTCCCAGTTCTCCAGTGTTATCGTGCTCCGTCACCTTCCTTGTGCGCCTTTAATGCATCAGACCTCACGTTGCTAAAGGCTATTACCCACAATCCCTTTGCTCAGCAGAACACTTGGTCCTAGCGCCCCACTGAGTGATCTGGATTGTTCTTTATGATCTGTGGCGTGTCAGTGACTCCTGTCCTCCTTATTTTCTCCTCAGACCCCTACGTAAAGATAAACGTCTTTTATGGCCGCAAGCGCATCGCCAAGAAGAAGACGCACGTGAAGAAGTGCACGCTGAACCCGGTCTTCAACGAGTCCTTCATCTACGACATCCCGCCTGAGCTGCTGCCAGAGATCTCCGTCGAGTTCCTGGTGGTCGACTTCGACCGCACCACCAAGAACGAGGTGCTGGGCCGCCTGCTGCTGGGCCTGCACAGCCCCGCCCCCTCCGGAGCGGCACACTGGCAGGAGGTGTGCGAGAACCCCCGCCGGCAGATTTCCAAGTGGCACAACCTGAGCGAGTACTGAGGGCGGAGCTACGGCTAACTCCGCTTCCCAGAGATACAGACTCGTACAGGACACACACACATACTGACACAGCAAACAGCACACATTCCTTCACACACACACCCACACACACACACACACAAACACACACACGCTCACATAGCGCTTTCACACAGACACGGTTCTCGTTCTGGCTCTGGTTCCGTTCACAGGTCTGAGAACCTTAGTGCTTTCTAGCGAACCAGCCTGTGTTCAGTCTGGTCTAAGCGGAACCAAAGTTCCCAAAGCCAACGTCACCACAGGAGGGCGTTACTCACTGCGCAACTGCTATGAACGCGGCCTGTCCAACCGGTCTGGTCTGGTTTGGTTGGTTGGTGTGTTGGAAACGTAGGTGCGGGAACCAGAACCAGGATGGAGCCATGTTGGTGAGGAAGCGCTATATGTATATTTACACACACATACACACACACGTTGGCTCGTGTGTCATTCGCAGTGACGGAAACAAACAGCGGTGGGCGGAGTCTAAAGAGACACGTGACCCTGTGCTGTCATTACGTCTGAAGAGAAAACGCAGCGCCGATGGACGGACAGGAAGACGTCTCACTCTGACTCCTCTGCTTCCTCATCACATCCTTTCCTTCTCAGGGGATGATGGGAGTCGGTGGTGTCAAGCTCCGCCCCTCATCAGTGCTGCAGCAGGGACCGGACTCCTCCCTACAAAAACTGTTGTCACTGCTCTGAGTTCAGCCGTGTGTTCATGAACATGAGCAGGATTGTTTTTAATTTGGCTCATCATCATCACTCTGTGTCCCAGCAGCCTTCAGTTTGAGTGCCCTCAGTTCGGTTCCCGAAGGTCCTTGTCCAGTCACATGTTCACCTGCCGGTCAAACAGGAAGTCAGCTAGCATTACAAGCCAGCAAACAGCCTGCTATGCTAAGCTAGCGTTTGATTTATGTAAACTAAATGTATGGATCGTTTCACACGCAGGGGCGGGACCAGCGCGACTCAAAGCCTCAATCGAATCGTATCCAATTTGAAGGTGTGTATTGTGATACTGCGATACTGTTAAATAGTTCAGTACACAAACTACGTAAATGATTTAAGAAGCTCCTAGGGCAGGTCAACATAAAGACTTAATCCCCCCCCCTGAGGCCACACCCCTTCCTTCTGAAGCGTGTCCTATGTAGAGCGATACGGTGAAACATACACACACCATCGTCTCTGTGAAAACGTCCCCGATCAATATCGTTGTCTGTGATTGGTGCTGAAACAGGTCACGTGACGCTGTTCTGCCTCTTCTCATTTCTGGCCCACACAGTCATGTGATCGTGGGTCCATCTCGAGCCCTTTTTGGCCACCTATTGGAGGGAATTACTCAGAGTTCATAGCGCTGGTTACCAACAGGCGACCAAACTCAGTAGAAAATCATGAAGTCGGAGGGGCTCAGACACACGTGACAGGAAGCACGGTAATGTGTGGCAGGTGGGTTCTCTTGGCCCAATCCGCCATTTTTACGCTCAGTGATCAGGATTCAGGAGCGATGAAGGTGTTAGCATGCTAACGCTAGCTGTCAGTGAGCTGCATCAGGCTGCTGGGACTGCGAACTGATGCTGTCGGGTCTCAGGTGGTCCTCCTGACCTCCTGCAGTCTGAGCTTTGGCCCCCCAGCATCAGCTCTGACATCACTTCCTGTGTGTGATCTAGCATGGCCGTGTCAGATGTCTGTCTGCCCACGTGAGCGGTCATCTCTCCCCGCCCTGACTGCTGTAAAAAGCACATCCTGCCCTTGACTCCTCCCTCTGTACAGAACATGTTTGCTGGTTTACTGTGTTTGAGCGCCCTCTACTGTACACCTGGATGCTAACCTCCGTTAGCTTTGTTAACACTGATTTGATGTGCAAATAAAAATTAATTAGTCGTGGCTGCTTCCTCTGGTTTATGTCGTCTTTGTCTCCAGCAAACAGGAAATGAAAGCTAAAGAAAGGAAGAGCCGCTTACATTCATACGTTGAATCTCAGAGGAACGTCGAGTAACATCGGTTGGTAAAAACCTGCCAGCCAGAGAGGATGGATGTGACGGACCTCCCTCCAGCACTTCCTGTTGTTTTTCTTCATTCGCCGGTCAACATCCTCCCATGTCAGAATGACAAAGTAAAACAAAAGTGGGATTCTCTTATTGTCTGTGCAGGTCGTTCATCCAGACTGGGCTTCGTTCTCAAGTACCTGCATTTGTGTATAAAAAGTTTCTCAAATGCCAACCGCCCGGACCTGACGGTCGAGTCTGAAACCAGCCCAGCTTTCTCTCAGAAAACTGCTCAGAGAAATCAGATTTAACTTCCTTGACCCCAGGAAACCAGTCCAGACAGGGCTAACCCTAACCCAGGAGAGTCTTCAGAGGGCTCACTGAGCTTTTGATGGAACGTTGGAGCTGGAATCTTGTGCAGAAATGTCCCCCATCAATCATAGATGATGCAGAAAACCTAATTCAAGCATCAGTGATTCCAGGCTGGATTTTACTGTAATTCTTTATTTTCAGGTTGCCCTAAAAGGATTTTAAAGACTCTTCAGTTAATCCGAAATGCATCAGCGTGTGTACTGACTAGAACTAATATCAGAGACCATATTTCCCCCGTACTGGCTTCTCTGCACTGGCTCCCAGTTAAATTCAGAATAGAATTTAAAATCCTTGTCCTCACCTACAAAGCTATTCATGGTCAGTCACCATCCGATCTTGAACAGCTCATAGTACCCTATCGCCCATCCAGAACCTTACGCTCCCAGGATGCAGGGTTATTGGTGATCCCAAGAATTTCCAAAAGTAGAATGGGAGGCAGAGCTTTCAGCTATCAAGCTCCTCTCCTGTGGAACTATCTTCCAGTCTTGGTACGGGAGGCAGACACACTCTCTGATTTTAAGAGTAGGCTTAAAACCTTCCTTTTTGATAAAGCTTATAGTTAAGGCTGGCCTATCTAGCCCTTAGTTATGCTGCTATAGGCTTAGGTTGCTGGGGGAACACTCCATGATACACTGAGCTTTCTTCTCTGCCCCTTCTGACTCCGACTCCTTCTCTGCTCCTCTAAATGTCCATATCCTTACACTAACTTTACTTTTTCCCCGGAGTTTTTTTGATTTATCATCCTGCAGGTCTTTCTAGGTCGCGGTGGGAGGTGCTGCTGTGGTCCTGCCTGATGCCTCCTGGCCACATTAGGACAGAAGATCCTGTGACTTGGATCCTAAACTGTTACCCAGCCTAGTCCACGGATTACAATGACTTTTGACTACAATGAATACAATGAATTTATAGACTCATACGAACTCAAACATTCTTAGTAAACTGTTATTATCATGTTTTTGTGTTCTGTACAAGTGACATCTACGTCACGTCTGTCCATCCCAGGAAGAAGGATCCTCCTCTGTGGTTTTTCCTGAGGTTCCTTATTTTCCCTGTTTAGGGTTTTTAAGTGTTTTCCTCACCCGGTTCAAGGGTCTGAGGGCAGAGGGGGTCACATCTGTACAGTTTGTCAGAGCCCAGTGAGATAATGTGTAAATTGTGATTTTGGGCTGTACAAATAAAATTAGATTAGATTAGATTTGATATCCCTGTAGCCCTCCATTCTTCCAAATGTAGAGACGTTCGATTGTTATCCCGGACTGGTGTGTGACGTGGCATAAAGTTGTGTTTGAAGATTTCCAAGGAACAAGTCGGATGGTTTAATAGGTAAAGATCTACAGGTGAAGTCGCAGCAGAGCTGGAAGTCTGTTCTTCCCATGTCAATGGCCCTGATATTGCTCTTCCAATGTCGGTGCCTGCTTGTGTTTAGTGAAGTGATGGCTTGTGGGAAGAAGCTATTTCTGAGTGTGTTTGTCCTGGTTCTGATGGACCTGTAGCGAGTCAAACAGGTGATGTGCAGGATGGATGCTGACTCTTGTGATTGAAGATGAGCCAGATGGAAGTTTGTTAGACATAAATGACAGTTTCATTTTAGAGCCCTGCATCCTTATACTTTTTAGCTTATTCTTCCAGAAGGATCGGAGTCGACATTGTCGATGGTTTCGGGTGGGATCAGCTGATCCGGAAGGCCCGGATGAGTGCGGACACCAGGCATGTCTGAGCTCGACGTCTCATCCAATCCTGCGTCTGTACG
>KV751415.1:229569-283625 GCA_001698575.1 Mola mola
AAAGAGCGAGATAGAGAAATAGAGGGGGCCAGTGTATCATGGGAAATCCCCCAGCAGTCTGGACCTATAGCAGCATAACTGTTCTGGCCTGTGCCAGTCCTGACTATAAGCTTTATCAAAAAGGAAGGTTTTAAGCTACTCTTAAAGACAGAGAGGTTTTCTGCACCACGGACCTGAACTGGGAGCTGGTTCCTGAGAAGAGGGGCCTGGTAGCTGAAGGCTCCGCCTCCCAGATTACTTTTCGAGATCCTAGGAACTACCAGTAAGCCTGCATTTAGGGAGCGTAGCGTTCTAATTGAGAGATAAGGAACTATAAGTTTTTTAAGATACAAAGGGGCCTGACTATTTAGAACTTTGTAGGTAAGGAGGAGAACTTTCTATTCTGGATTTCACTGGATGCCGATTTAGAGAAGCTAGAACAGGAAAGATATCTCTTTTTCGTGTTCCAGTGTGAAAACAAGCAGCAACATTGTGAATCAGTTGGAGGGTCTTTAGTGACTTGGTAGTACAGGTTGATATTAAGGAGTTGCAGTAGTCAAGCCTGGAAGTGACAAAGACATGGACCAATTTTTCTGAATCATTTTGAGACAGAAAGTATCTGATTTTTGAAATATTATATAAATGAAAAAAAGGCATATCTACAGATTTGTTTTATGTTGGAGTCAAAGGACAGATCCTGATCAAAGACAACTCCCAGATTTCTTACAGTGCTATCAGAGGTTAAGGAGATGTCGTCCAGAGTTACAATGTCATCCAATAATTTAATTCTGAGGTGTGAAGGACCGAGGACAATAATTTTGGTTTGATCTGAATTGAGTAGCAAAAAGTTGCAGGTCATTCACATTTTAAAAAAATAAAGACTCTTGGTTTCGTTCGGTTTGAAGGATAAATATAGCTGGGTGTCATCTGCATAGCAGTGAAAATTAATATCGTGTTTTCTGATAATGTTACCTGGAGGAAAAATATATAAAATGAAAAGAATTGGCCCTAATACTGATCCCTGTAGAACTCCATAGCTAACTTTGGTCTACATAGAAGAGTCATTGTTTACATGTACAAATTGTGTTGTCAGATAAATAAGACTTAAACCAATTTAATACTGCTCCCTTAATGCCAATTAAGTTGTCTAATCTCTATCAGGATCTGATGGTCAACGTTGTCAAACGCAGCACTAAGATCCAACAGAACAGTACAGAAAGAAGTCCCCCGTATGATGCAATTAAAATGTCGTTTGTAACCTTGACTAGTGACGACTCTGCTGATAATCTCATGCTTTCAAAAAACCTGACTGGGAAACTTCAAATAAGTTATTAGTCTGTAGAAAATCACATAGCTGATTTGCTACCACTTTCTCCAAGACTTTAGACATAAAGGGAAGGTTAGATGTTGGTCTGTTGTTTGTCAGAACCTCAGCATCAAGTGTTGGCTTTTGATTAGAGGCTTGATTACAGCTCCTTTGAAGGACTGTGGTACGTAGCCTGTTATCAGGGATGAATTAATCATGTCTAAGAGGAAAGTGCTAATTAGGGGTAGTGTGTCTTTAATTAGTTTAGTAGGAATGGGGTCTAAAATACAGGTAGCTGGTCTAGAAGAAATAATTGTTGAGATTAGTCGCTCAAGGTTAATTGGTGTAAAACTGTTGAGGTAACTATCTGATGTTGTAGCTGACTCCAAGATCTCTGTGTTCAGAGAAGGTCAGTGCCAGTTGAGGATAGTTGTTTCTGAATTTTCTCTCTAAGAAGTAAAATTTTTGTATTAAAAAAGTTCATAAAATCATTACTAGCCAGGCTTATGGGAATTTGTGGCTCAACAGAGCTCTGACTCTGTCAGCCTGGTTACAGTCCTGAACACAAACCTGGGATTGTTCTTATTATTCTCTATTTATGCTGAGTAGTCGGCTGCTTTAGCCACGCGAAAGGCCTTCCCGTATGTTTTAAGGCTATCTAGCTGCAGTGATCCTGACTCATTTTTTTTGGTGGAGCTCCATTTCCTCTCTAGTCTGCGGTCTTGTCTTGTTTCAGTTTGCGAGTTTGAAGACTGTACCATGGTGTTAAATTACTACGCTTACCAATCTTCTTTTTAGAGGAGCAATAGAGTCCAGAGTTGTTGCTAATGAGTCTGAGATTCTGTCAAAGTGGTCAATGTGGGGAGGACTGGGCTTAACCAAAGGATCCTCCACTGTAGTAGGACAAGGAACTGGATCCAGAGCTAATGGAATCAATTCCATAAATTCAGTTAGAATATCATCTGAGAGAGATCTGCAGTAGAATTGTTTCCATGTCAGCATTTATTTATGTGTTAAAAGTTCAAATGTTATTAAGAACTGGTCAGATAAAAAAGGATTATGTGGAAAAACTGTTAAGTGATCAATTTAGATCCCAAACATCAGTACGAGATCCAGATTATGATTAAGACGGTGAGTAGATTTATGTTCAAAGACACACTGACAGAAGCCAATTAAATCTAGCAGTGAAATAAATGTAGAACCATAATTTTCAATATCCACATGAATATTGAAATCAACTACAATCATTACTTTGACTTTGTCTGTTTGTCTGATTCTTCCTGTCCCCAGGCTGACGCTTCCTGTCCTCAGGTCAACACTTCCTGCCATCAGGCTGGTGCAGCACACATACCCTGACACTGACAACACCGGATTAACTTTCAGGCCTTCAGGATCCAGTTCAGGAGAATTTAGCAAAACTCCACTTTGCAGTGGTTCACGCGTGCTGAAAAAAAGCCTCAGGTGTTTCCACAAACATGTAAAACATGAGGTTCGAGCCCAGCAGAACGTCTGACCCTGAAAGGTCAAATGTCACCGCTGCAGTGCTGTCGTCTGCTGAGGCTGAGCTCAGATAAACCGATTCTGAACCTGCCGGGACTCAGCCTCCTGGTTTCAGGAACCGTGTGGTTCCAGATCCAGGGCCGATGTGGCGTGCCGGTTCTGCACCTTTAACCGTTATGAAAGAAGTCGCCAACATATTGAGAGCAACTCGAGTTACGAGATGTATTTTATAAGCCCTCCCCCACTAACACTGATCCTTCTTCAGCTCGCTCTTCAATGGCCTCACTGTCTGATAATCGATTTGTGTACCTCAGACAATCAAACGCCTGATTCACAGTTTAAAAAAACACCCGCAGTGATGTAACGCTGCACTCCGTCCAATCAGCTCGCGCCGCTCAACCACCAAAACTGTCCAGGCTGTTTCAAGCTGGTCAGAACGTTTCTGGACCTTCGTCGTTTTCGTCACTCGACCGAGTCGCTTCCTCCGTCCCCGAGACTCTGACGGGGTAAGACTTCCTGATCGCGCTACGATTGGCAGCAAGTAATGATGAGATTATTGATCCATTAACTGCTGTGTTCTGAATGTTCTCCTTTGGTTCTGTCGCACTGAACTGAACCTCGGACGTTCTTGGATGGATGAGAAAAAGACCTGACGAGAGTCTTTCACTTCTTATCGTCTATTGAAAATCAGAGACGAGAGAATGAGACGAGCTCAGACTGACCTGATCCAAACAGAATCAGCCATACAAAGTGAAAAATCAAAATGTCTTTTTCGGTGATTTTGTTTGGGTTTTTTTCTCGCTATCAGCTAATCTCCCATCAGTCCTCTGGGTGTGGCTTCATTTGTCGCCGTTGTTTTTTGCAGCTTCAAGGAAACCGCAGTCACACAGCCGGCCTGTGGGGGGGCGCCACGTCTCTTCAAACCTCATCAAACCCGCCCGATGTGTCGCCACATGGCTTGTGTCTGTTACGTTCACGCTGCGGCATTTGTGTGAGTGCAGCTGGAGTCCAGCCTGTGGCTCCGCCCCCCCACAGCAGTTGTGACACACCTGGATGTCTCCAGCTGATAACTGGGACGCTGTTATTGATCGATCAGGGCCTCACCACTCTGTCGACAACAGAATTACATCATTAATTGGTTTTCACGCACAAAGTAGACTGTTGCTGCGCTCTGATTGGCTGATCTGAGGCTGCCGCAGTCACATTGCTTCTCTGAATGAGTGACTTGTGTCGGAGCTCCGCCATGTGCTCGAGGTCGTTTGAGAAAAATGGCATCCTCAGCCAATTTTCATGCTGGTTGGCACTGAACAGCAGCGGCCTTTGTGCACGGCGGCAATTGACTGCCTCGTGCTTGAGTCCCTATGAGCCTCATCTCTTGTCTTTGTCTGTCCTTAGATCTGCCAAAGGAGACATGTCCGATTATGAGGTGAGTTCAACCAGCGGCACCTGCCGCCTGTCGCGCCAACCCATGAAAACAGGCTCGGTTACGACAGGCCCGACCACTTACCTAAACAAACATGGCCGCCACGTCTCCTCCCGCCACATTTAGAGTTCCTGCCCACATTCCCTCTCAATCACGAGCCAAGCTCAGCTGTCAATCATTTACTTTGTCCCATCAGCTGACACGGACGGGAGGGGCTATACTGCATTCAGCCACCAGGGGGCGTCCATTTGTTCTGGTTTCAATTCTGGAAGCGCCAATGTCGGCCATTTTTGTTTTGCAGTGAGTGGTTGTTGAGATACGAATCTGCTTCCTGTTTGTTAGTCGACTAGAACAGAAAGACCAAAAATGTCCATTTCAAAAGAATTAAACTCTTCATCCCTGAGCGAGATTTACTTCAGTCTGCTGTTACTGTAGACAAAAGTATGCAGACAGCTCAGCACCGTGTGAAGGTTTACAGGAGGCGAGAGCACAGACAGGAAGTGGGACCGCAGACAAATGCATGAACCAGCTGAGAGATGAGAAGAAACCATGTGACAGTTGTGCCGTTTTCAGACCAGCGCCATGCTCAGAGCGTCCCGCCTACCTCTGGTTCGCTCAGTGTTACAGGCAGTGACATCAGCATACTCTGAGGTCAAAGGTCGCTACCCTCTGCTGGGACTGATGGGGGTAGCGGCCGAGGTCAGCGTTCGCAGCATCTCCCACGTCGCAATGAGACAAGCCACGCCCCTCCTCCAGAGTCTGGAACCACAGAGTACGTGCAGCTGCTACCGCTAACGCTAACACCGTTGCTAATATTTTTTATGCTGGTGCGAAGAGTGATAATGTAGATGCTAATGCTTTTATCAAAACTGTTAACATTGCTCCTTCTGTTGCTGCTTACACTTCTATTGCTAATGCTAATCTGTTAGCGCTGATGCTAATCGTGTCAATAGAAGTACTAACTGTCCTAACGGCGGTCCTGGCTGTGCCATCAGAAGTGGTGCTCAGCGTAGCGTGTTTGGTGTACACTGCTGAAGTCTCCGTCTCTCTGCCTACAGTTGAAGTCGCCCACAGTTTTGCCCTCGTTGGTCTCGACCGTCTGATGAGAAACTTCCCCATCTTGAACCAGTCGACAGACGAGGTTTGTCAGATTAGAGAAAAATCGGTGTCTGTGTTTGCATAAATGTATCAATGATAAGATATCAGTAAGTTAGCGTCAGAGTACGGTGGCCCCTGAGGACAAAAGAGTAGCCGAGCTCAGAGACGAGAAGTGAACCCATCAGTGTGTCATCAGCTGACACAAGCAACAGGAAAAGATCGGACGTTTACATGGCCGCTGGCCGCTGACGCCGTGGTATCGTCCTCAGGTGATGGGCCACCTGAAGGATGCCCTCCTGGTCACCCTGGACGACGTGCAACTGTGGGTGACGGACGGTCTGGATGGCGCTCTGGATCAGCTGGAGTGGCTGTCCGACGCTGCCCTGGTAGCCGTCCAGCAGCTGCAGGACACTCAGGTGGGCCGGGCCGCCACGTCAGGCCTCGATGACGTGCTGAGCCGTCTGGAGGAAGCTACTGCCTACTACCTGCCCCTCCCTCCCACAATGCGTGAGTACAGGGGCATTCTGGGTAATCTCTATGGACTAGATTTGTACAGGTAACTTCATGTGACTGAAATAATTCAAACTAGAAACCCTCAGAGAGCACAAACCTCCACCGGTTCCACAAAGCTGTCAGTCACACTCCTGCATCCGACTGACAGACAGTCAGTCAGACAGTCAGTAACTGAGGCTCTGCCCGTCAGGTCGGGAGTGGGAGATGAGGGTCCAGGAGTACGAGGATGAAGATGACGAAGACGAGCCCAGCCTGTGGACGAGAGTCCGCAGTCTGCTGCTGAGCCTCAGTCTGCAGCTGTACCACCGTCTGATGAAGGTCCGAGACGAGCTGCAGAGAGCCGTCAGGACGCTGGGAGACGCCGCCAACGCGGTGAGCCTTCGCCACCCGTCCGCCAAATCACTTCACTCTCACACACACAAGCAGAGAGCCGCCAGATGTTTCCCGGGTCACCAGAACCGGCCGCGGCGTCTCACGACCGGGAAAACACTTAGCTGACATCACCGTCAGAACGTGAAGAAGCAGCACGTTAATGTTCTGTCACAGATATCTCTTGACGCCAGCCTGCTAACCAGCTATCCCCGCCCCTCTTGTCTGCTTATACCATTTAGCTAACAACACAGGGCTGCAGTCGGCCACCAGGGGGGCGCCGCAGAGGGCCAGCCTCACTCAGGCAGGTCTGATGGTGTCCATCTTGATTTTAGTGCCACTGGGGTTGTTTCCTGATAGTCCAGTTGCAGCAGAAGGAAATGAAGCATTAGTGTTAGCAGAGACGTGAAGCTGCACAGAGAAAATCAGTGTTTACTGTACAACCCTCTAGAACCCCGTAGAACCAGCAGCTGATGACGAGAGCATTTTGTGGAGATGTTCGGAGCCTGGGGCTATCAGGGGATCTCGTCGGGTCCTGGTTGCAGTCCATCGTAGTGACCATTTGTGTTCCCTGCAGGTTGGTCTGGGCCAGGTTCTGGAGCTGGTGGGCGAGCTGCTGCGGTACTTGCAGACCCTCGTGGTGGCGGTGGTGTACCGGGCAGAGAGTGTCCGGGAACTGGCTGTGAGCGGGATCAAGACTCAGGCCGCCGTGATAGCCGAGCTGCGTCCTGTACGTCAGATTCGAGAGCTTCCGGCTCAGATCCTGCAGCTGCTCCGAGACCTACAGGAACTCGCCAAGATTTTGCTGCAGCTGGTGATCAATACCACGCCGCTCTACAGCATGGTGAGGGGCCGGAAGGCCTGTGGACCACACCGGAACGTAACACAAACAAAACAGGAACACAACTGAAACAAAGCAAAAACACAACCAGTTTGCACTCAGAACATGCTGGGAACTGTAATGGCAATTTATTATTTTCAGCACAAGGTTGTGTGAACCCGCCGTGTATTTTTCTACTGTGCAATTTGTTTTTCGAAAGAATTGGCGGGCTCCGTGGGGTCACACAGGGGGGCAGCAAGTTAACATCTGCAGATGTTAACTTGAATGTCTGGAATGTCCTTAGATGTCTTTGATGTCCTTTGAGGTCCTTTGGTGTTAACTTGGATGTCAGATGTTCTTGTGTGAACTCATTTACAGAATTGCAGAACACAAACAGGTTTAACATAATAGTAGCTAACACACCATCTGTAAGGGGACAGTTATATGACGCTGGTCAGGTATCACGGTGAGTTGTTCACACTCCCGCCCTTTCTCGTTATAAGAGCAGCATGTTCTCGCTGGCTCTTTGCACTCTCAGGCAGACAGCGTTGCTTTCTGTCTGACTTGTGACCTGAAGCTTCAATAAATACTCAAAAGACATCGGGTGGTCTTCTCTCTCGATTTTATCAAGAATAACAGTCTTAAAATAGATAATTTCCAACACAGAACTCAACAAGATGTGACTTTCACCTTTGTATCAAGTTCCTGCCCCCACAGTCAGCTGTCAATCATGACACCCCACCCATTTTTATGTAATCAGGAACTAATTTCAACATAAGTCAGCATGATGAGAACCAGTGTTCTGACCCCTGAAGTCAAGCCGTCAGCCATTAGCTGGTTCATACGCGTTTGGTGCTAATATCTCATCGATCATTCCATCCCCTGCTGTGTCTTTCAGCTGCAGCGGCCCACTGATCAGGAGGTGGAGGACTTCCTGAACCAGGAGGACTTCCCGTCCGACAATTCGTCTCACTGCAGCCCGGCTAACAGTCTCTTTCTGAAGGCAATGGAAGGCCGTCCTCGCCGACGCCGGAGCCTCCACTTCCGCGCCTCCAGAGGTTCCGGGGCAAATCAAAGCCTCGACCCCCCCAATGGCCGCCGCTCAAGTCTGAAGGATTCCCAGGAGGTCGAGGGCGTGTCCCCCCCTTCGGACAATGTCATCGCCCAACGCCGCCCATCCACCGCCGAGCTGCTGCTCACGCCGCTAAAACACTTCCTCACTCAGAGCCAGAAGGCCTTTGAGTACCTGAGCCCCAACTCCGCTGAAAACGCCACCAACGACACCGGAGTGGCCAACCATTAATCACCAAGTTGAAGTCTGACCAACCACTGCTGCCGGTCCCACCCCTCCAACAATCGCAGCGTCCCATGTCAGCTAGTGATGGCGAGAAGATGCTGCCTCTTCTGGTTTTCATTTGTGCGTTCGCGTTCACAAGCACAGCCGTCAGACGGTTCCTTTAAATCTGAACGAGTTGTCGTAAATCTCCAATTCAATACCGTTTCCAACGTTCGCAGCCGGACAATCTGCCAACGTGAGCTTGTTCTCTCGCTAACATGGTCCAATACTCGGTGGTGACCGGATGCAGCTCCCTGGTTTTCCAGAGCTTTCAGTCACATCTCATGACCTTCATGATGGAAACGATCCATGAGATGAGGCTGAAACACAGTTGTGATTTTTCAGTGTTTTTCACGTGATAAAGATTTTGACCTCTGCAGCTTCACTTCACCGTTTGCCATCAACTGTGTTCATTCGTGAATAAAAAGTCGAACATGTGTCACCTGCTCTCAAATGCTTTCTTTCTAACAACCAGCAAGGGGGAAACCTGCAAGCACAGCACTGACTGTATGTGAAACATTAACTGTAGAACAGTGACTGTTTGTGGAAATAAAATAAAATCAATTTTTATTTGTATAGCTTGGTTGAAGTCCTTTGCTATAATGAAGACACCCTCCGGTTGTGTGGTTGGCAGATTACTGATGGACACTTGAAGCACATTCTCAGTTTGCACTGGGGGGGTAAATTTCCTGGCTGGATAGAAGAGTCTGCGTTTAACGGTCAAAAACTCAGAGCTCCTGTCCCAGCGGAACGTTGTTAGCCTCGCCATGCAAACACGTCATGGGGAAAGGATGTATTTGGCCATGTCTCTGTCAAAGATAATGGCCTGCAGTCCTTCATTTCCCACCGTGTTGTTAAAGCCTCAGGTAGTCGGCTGGAACGTCTGGATCCAGAGTAGTTTTTTTTTTTTTTTTTTTTTTTTTTTTAAAGGGGAAGGAGCAGCGTAATCACAGCTACTTTAAAAGTCTGGGGCACATAACCTGTTCGGAGAGATCCATTGATTATGTTTAGTAGTCGAGTGTCAATATCCCGTCGGTAAGATGAAGAAATTGTGATAATTAGTTCATGAAGGTCAATTGGATGGAAGCTTTCCAAACACACATCAGGACTAATAACGGCCTCTATAATTCCTGTTGCTGAACTGGAATCTGTGGAGTGTAGGATATTTTCTCTGATAAGTCTAATTTTATTATTGAAGAAGTTCATAAAATCATTACAGGTGAGGGCTCTAGGAATGCATGGTTCAATAGAATGATGGCTCTCAGTCAGCCTGGCTACAGTGCTGAAAAGGATCCTGGGCTTATTCTTGTTTTCTTCTATCAACGCTGAATAGTAGTCTTTTCTTGCTTGGCGAAGGGCCCTCCTGTATACTTTAAGGCTATCCTGCCAGGCCATGTGTGGCTCTTCCAGTTTAGTGGAACGCCATTTCTTTTCAAGTTTATGAGTTTTCTGTTTTAACTTGCGAGTGTTAAGATTATACCACGGAGCTAGTCTCTTCACTGGTTTTGTTTTCTTTTTAACTGGGGCAATAGAATCGAGTGAAGCACGTAGAGAGCCGGCAGTGAAATCAGCAAGGTGATGAAGCTGGGAGGGGCTAAATTAAATTCAAATGTTAGAAGATAATGATCTGATAAAAGCAGATTTTGTGCAGAGACATTTAAATGCTCAATTTCAATGCCATATGTCAGAACAAGATCAAGGGTGTGATTAAAAGTGTGTGTTGATTCTTGTACACACTGACAGAAGCCGAATGAATCTAATAGTGAGAGAAATGCCGTACCAAGGCTGTCGTTTTCAATGTCTACATGGATATTAAAGTCACCTACAATAATGACTTTATCTGTTTTGAGGACCAGAGCTGAGAGAAACTCTGAAAATTCAGATAAAAATCCAGTGTAGGGTCCAGGTGCTCGATACACTATAACAAACATAATTGGAGTTTTCCTGGTTGGATCAGAAATGCTAAGAATGAGATTTTCAAATGAACTAAATTTTTGTTTGGGCTTAGGGTTTATTAATAGGGCAGAATTGAAAATGGCTGCAACTCCACCACCTCTGCCAGTGTCTCTGGGAACGTGTGTGTTAATGTGACTGGGAGGAGTGGATTCATTAAGACTTACATATTCATCTTGGCACAGCCAATAAATCAATATTATTATCTGATATTAGCTCATTTATTAATACACCTTTAGATTATTTGGATCTGATATTGAAGATGATTCTTATTAAGTTCCTGTGTGAATCGCCTTTTTTATTTGATTTACTGAATTTACGTGGACAGGGAACAGAGACCGGCTCCGTGGGGATTTAGGTAGAACACTGACAGTACGTAGAACATATGAGTATCTTTTATTTGAGCAAGTAAAGAACCTCACTGAGATTAAAAACCTCTTTTTGAAGCGTGATCTGCCCCAGACACAGCGTCATCTGTCACGTGCCTGTAGAGGCGACAGTGAGTCAATTTGGGCTCCTGTGCGACATGCAGGCATGAAGAAGAGCTCTTCCATCACACAGATGTTAGAGACATATAAACAACCTTCATCACCGTCCCACACATCTGCTGAGCTAGGCTAACGGTAACATGATGCATGAACCACTACGGCAGCGGGTGTTTGTCCACATCACACGACCTCAGCATGTCGTGCCAGGACCGCCGGTGCGTTCACAGACAGTTGGTAGAGAAGACACACTGCACGGAGCGAGGTCAGTCTGCGTTCTGAGGCCGGTGTAACGACGTGAAGAAGAGAGGTTCTGCGCCACACCAGTGCGTAAGATTGAAGAGATGCACACACCGTGTGTGACTGCGCCTTCCTGGTGGCACTGCAGACACTTCCTGCCTTTCAACCAGGTTCTGACAGGATTCCTGGGTGCCGATGTCACTTGTGTTTATTCAGTGTGACTCGAGGGGGCGGGGTTTCATCCTCCACGCGGGCCGTCTTCATCATCTTGGCCCGTGAAGTGTTGACCACGAAGTCCCTCAGCCTCTTCTCCAGCTTTGCCACTTTAGACCAGGTCACTTCCTGTCCCTGCACCGTGACATCCCGCCCTGCATGTCCGGCCGTCGCTTCTCTCGCGCTGCTCGCCGGCATCATGACGGGACGCCGATGACCTGAGGCCAAAGTTTCCGTCAGGCCACTCCGAAAACTCTCCTGCACTTTGTGCCATATGTTGTCGTCTGGGAAGCTCTGAAAGGGAGTTGAGCGACAGGTCAGAGGGCCAATCAGAGCTGTAGAGGCCTTTAACGAGATGCCGCTCTGAAAAATGGGACGAATCAAAAATTTGGGAGCACAAACACACACGCAGATGATTTTCTGCCTTCATCGTACAACATAAAAACGGTCAGAATCCTTGAGCCCGGTCGCATGACACACAGTTAAATCTGATCTGTGACCAAGGGTGAGAGATGCTCCCATCACACTTGTCCGACTGTGATTTTTGTGTGAAATGTCTCAGTGTTGTGACTGAACGAGCAAACGTTTATCCAACAAACGTTTTACTGCACTTTGCAGCGGAGGTCTGACAGTCTTCACGACACAACAGCTGATCTTTGTTGGCATTATGTGGAGACCAACCGCTGTTGGCGGCTCGGGCCGAGTCTGTCCTCTGGCTATCACAACGTCCTGAAAACAGGACCAGAGCAGCTGAAACATGAAGTTTCAGTGACTCAAACAGACCGACAGTCTGTTGTTCGCATTCCTCAGTTTTACGGTTGTAATTTAACTGCAACTTTATGAAGGAAATGTTTTTGAAACGTTGCATAAAGGTCAGAGCTTACAACAAGTGGCTCATTTATCCAGTAAACGAGGGAAGTGGACCCGTTTGTGAAGGTAACTCTGAACCACACCATTATGTCATCACACGACCTGTGACGACCGCAGAAAGGGGCGGGGCACCAGCCACTGTGGTTTGACTGGTTTAAGTGTCAACGCAACAATCGTTTCATCTGTTTACATCCAATCTGTCAAAGAGTCGAATCAGAACGAGAAGCTGATAATCAGTCGGTCGATCAATAAAGATAATTACTTTGATCAATTTTTCAGGCACGGCAGGACGTAAACATTAACGTACACAGACATCACTCAGTGTGAAAATGGTCAGGAGTAAAACACACGAGGAGGCCGTGGCTGTGACACAGCTTTGTGATTGGGCGGTCTTTACCTGTGAGGCGTCTCTGAGCAGACTCCACACATCAGAGACGAACTGCGCGACCGTTTGATACGACCGATGGACAGTCAGACGCTCCGACATCGCCGTCAGACGGGACCAAACAGGACTGAGCTGGAGAAGCACAACACAACACCCCGTGTTCAGTCACGTGACCACTCAGCTGACCAGCCAACATGAGCAACACAAAGATGTTGTGAGGCTGGCGAGGACTAACTGACCTGAGACAGCTGAGCACCGCCGTCAACCTTCACCTGCAGCAGCAGACGCTCGCACATCTGCAACACACACAGCTGAGCTGACGGCCATTACACACAGAAACGTGTGCCGATGATCTCACAACACACACAAATTGCTCAGCTTCAAGCAGGAACAAGATTTGGACAGAGAGTGTGTGTGTGTGTGTGTGCTGACCCTCTGGTCCAGTAGCCTGACACCCGCCCGGCTGTCAGGCTGGGGTCCTGGTGGTCGGTCACAGCTGTAGGGGTCTGAGGGGTCTGACAGGTCCTGACACAGAGAGCAGGTCCACTCTGACCTGCAAGACAAAGACAAGGGACAGCCATCAGTGGGAGACGAGACAACAGGAGACAAGACGACATGAGAGGAGACTAGATCAAATGAGACAAAAGCCAAAATGATAGATGAGATGAGATAAAATGAGACGAAACATGAGACGAGACAAGATTAAATAAAACAGGATGAGACGACACGAGAGGAGACGAGACGACATGAGGAGACTAGATCAAATGAGACGAAACAACGAGATGAGACGAGACGAGATTAAATAAAACAGGAGACGACGTGTGACGAGAGGAGATGACACGAAAGGAAACGACATGAGACAAGACAACATGAGACGAGACGAGATTAAATAAGACAGGATGAGACGACATGAAACAAGACGAGACGAGACGAAACGACATGAGAGGAGACGACATGAAAGGAGACGAGACGAAATGAGAGAAGACTAGATCAAATGAGACAAAAGACAAAATGATAAATGAGATGAAACAACATGAGACGAGATTAAATAAGACAGGATGAGCTGACACGAGACGAGAGGAGACGACATGAGAGACGAGACGAGACAAGACAAGACGACACGAGGAGACGAGATGAGGGTCTGTAATGCATGATGTGGCTGCTCTGGTTCTGTGTCCTGGTGTTGGGTCGTCAGCAAGACTCGTACCAGATGTCGGGTCCAATTGGGGGGACGTGACAGTCTCGGTGGTATCCTCGACCGCAGGCCGAGCAGATGATGGAGCCATTGGCTGACCCGCAGGCGGAGCAGTTGACCAGCTGCAGTGTCGCAGGAGACTCGGGCGACGACGGCGTGAGGTCATCAGCACTGGACTGGAGCAGATGTGGAGTTCTGTTCAGCATGTGACCAATCAGAAGTAGAATATGACCAAACACACCAAGAATGATGACATGAACCGATGCCTCCAGGCGGGTGCAATCATATGGTCAGCACCTGGCCAATCAGGTCACTTCATACCAACATGACAGCGCATCTCTGTGGCTTTGGCAATACATCTCTTCCTGTTGACAGCGGGGTCATATGACCTTCATGAGGACAAACTCCTGACTCATCTGCTCCACAAACCAGGACTTGTCACCAAAACACAGCAAGTAAGACGACTGAAAGGCGAAATTCAAAATGGACGAAAGTCGGATAAGAGTGAGGAGCCGTTACAGGAAGTTGCTGACCAACCGGGTAGCGAAACTAATCAGCCTGCCCGTAACCAGAACCTTTGTTTATTATTATTTTATTATTTTATCAAAACACACAACAACAAGTAAACAAAAACAATAAGCAACGTTTATCTTCTGCCGGTTCTGTTTTTGTCAGTATCTGACAGCACGGTTCTGGTTCTGTCTGATCAGCATAAAAATGGTCACAGTCCGGGTTATACCGTTTGTTCTTCATCTACGCCTCCTCGGGGGTCTGGTGGACCCGGTTCTCTTTGTAAAACAGTTGAGTCACAGGTGACGTCCTACCTCAGAGTCTGGGCGTATCCCTTTCAAGTAAACCTCGGGCAGTCTGAACAGAGTCACTCTGGGCTGCCATTGGCTCAGGCTGCAGCGTGTGTGTCCAATCACAGAGCTGGGTTCTTCAGTTGGTGTCTGTGCAGGTTCGCTCTCTTCGGACACGGTGGAGGAAGGCTCGTTCTCTGTGGGTTCCTGCGTTGCCATCGCCTGCCGCTCGCTGCGGTCACACGCAGAGTCGGCCACCGCCCTCACCACCTCGATCTGCTGCTGGCAGGAGGAAGTGATGTCAGAGGGGAGACACTCTGGGGAGGATGGGGGGTTGTCCTGGTCCGTTGTCTCCTGGGAGGTAGCGAGATGGCCCGGAGCAGGTGAAGCTTCAGCATTGGTGCACATCGTCCACCATGATGTCATATTATGTTCTGGAACATGTGACTTGGTGTCACTGATGGTCCCAGTTTGGGGGCGGGGCTTACAGGAGGAGTTGGGGGGAGCTGTGGAGGAGGACTCAGTGATATTAGGGGGAGGTAGAGGAGGCCATGGCTGACTGGAAAGATTGTGTGACGTACAATGACTTGTGTCATTGCCATTGGTGATGCGGGACTGTGGGAGTGGTTTAGTGGGAAATGGATGACCGTTGGACGTGGATGAGGAGGGTGGAGGACATAAATCAGTGGACAAAGACTTCAGCGATACAACAGGGCATTTGCTTGTAACAGCCAAGTTAGTGTCATTGGTGGTTCTGGTTAGGGGGAGGAGCTTATAGGTGGACGTGGGTGGCCCAAAAGAGGAGGCGGCAGGTGCAGCAAGTATGGGACGAGTTCTCTGCTGCGTGACAGTACAGGACGCCGAGTGACTGAGCATCGTGGGAAACACCTTGTGCACAGTCAGAGTGTTGGTCAGCAGGAGGCCAGGGGGGCAGTTCTGATGAGGACTGGCTGATTGGGTCTGAACCAGTGAGGGCTGGGGCGGGTTGAGGAGCGTATAGGACTTAGACGGACCTGCCACCGCAGGCAAACTAAATCTGACAGCAATTGACGTAGAAAGAGGTTGGTCCCCCCGGTGAGACGCGTTGAGAGACGTCTGGGCCGAAGGGACGTTGACGGACCCGGTCTGGGCGGAGCCTGATGTGGAGGGGCTGAGAACAGGTGGAACATGAGAGACCGTGACAACGGGGGGGATGGGACTGCAGGAGAGCTTAGGACGGATGGGGAGGGGGGGGCACGTGGCGGTGACGGCTAGCGTGTTCTGTTCGGACGCTTGTGACGCGGAGAAAGGCACCCATGAAATATGAAGTTGACCTGCAAACACACAGAGCAGATTACAGCTAACAGCTCAGCGTAAGGTCACGTGACTTGTTCACCACAACTCAAGTAGACTTAAACTTAAATATTGGTCCATTACTCTTCCAGGTGTTTTTACATTTTTGTCATGGTATCAAAGTCATAACATGGTTACCGTGACAACACTCATGTGAACAGACTAGAAACATCTGAAGACGTACGTGCGAGCGTACCAAAGTTCAGGATGGTCTCCAGAGCCATCCTGTCAGTGACCACCTGGATATCAGACATGGTTCGAGGAGGAGAGCAGCTGTGACCAGCCAGACTCTGCAGCTGAGACTCCACCTGAAGAAATACCACAAACTGATCAGCTGCTGCTACACACCGATGTGGCCAATGAAACGTCAGGGACAAAAACTAAAGTCAAAGTTAACGCTTTCACGCCATCACGGTTCTCCTTCTGGCTCTGGTTCTGTTCTCTTTCTAGCGAATGAGCCTGTGTTCAGTCTGGTCTAAGCCGAACCAAAGTTTCCAAAGCCGACGTCACCACAGGAGGGCGTTACTCACCGCGCAACACATTTTTTAAAGGTCATTATAATCTCTTCTGGTGTTCTTGTGAACTCAGCCTGTCCAACTGGTCTGTCAGTTCCACAGCTTCGTTCTGCAGGTGCTGCCTTCGCCCAAATCACAACCAGACATTTTGTTTCCTCCACAGACCACTGAACGACTTTCTTCAGTGTACGTTTGGTCTCCGTCCTTTGTTTGTCTCTGGTCTTCTAGTTTTTGTTTATTGTCGGCAACCAACACTTGTTTATCTCTGTTTCCCGATAAGACACGCCCAGCGGAGACGTCACGGTTCACAAGGAAGAACCGGCTATTTTTTAAAAGTTCTTAGTGTGAACGTTCTGGCCGGTTCAAAAGTAGGTGATGAACCAGAACCGGCACGAGCCGTGTTGAGAAAATGAGACCGGTGCTGGTTTCAGAACTTGTTCTGTGGTCGTTAAGGAATAAAGGAAGATGCAAAAAGTAAATTCAAATTTTAATTCTTTGAATGAATCTTAAATTTTTTTTTTTTTTGCTTTTTTATATATTGGATGGATCACTATAATTACATATTTGTCATCTAATTGTTTTCAGTTTTAAGATTTTTATATTTTCAACATTAGAACCTCATTTTTTCACCTTCAAGTCCCTTTTTTTTTGGCCTTAGTTTTCTTTTTCAATTTCAGATGGTTTTGTTGTTATATGTTCAGACGTCTGGCCCTAATCTTGCACGGGGGTGTGTTGTCACGCGGGAGGGAGCCTAGAATCACGAATGACAGCAAAGCAAAAAGTTACTTTAGGAAATGTAGGCGCTTTGACAACAAGCGGACTGAACACAGTTCAAGCTGTGTGTGCAGTGTGACAAGCTGACATTGGTGACACGCTTATGTTAAGGCTGCCGCTTTAGGCCACTCTGAGTCTAAATAACAGTATAAGAGCAGTAACATATGACAGAATGTGTACTTCAACCAGCGGTATGCAGCAGCTACAATTTAAGAAGACGTGCGCGCAGCATCATATCCACAGCTTGCACTAAAGTCTGCTTCACTGGGACAGTCTCCTGGTGCTAACGTACCAAAGACATGCTGTTTTTACAGTGGACACCCTGGAATATCTATCAACATCTAGTGATGATGATAATCAAGGGTGAATTTTGTAACACAGGGACCAACAGACACTTGTACTTTTGTCTTCTTATTTTAGGCTTTTAACATGATTGGGCTAAGACAACTACCATTTTTAATACTACTTTGAATGTCCCAATAATCCAGCAGCTGAAATAACAACACTGAAATTTGAAAGTGTGATCGCTATGAATGTTGGGATATGGTGGGCTTAGAAAGATGCATTCGATGGATCCTTCCAACGACATCCTTCGTCGCAACGCCGTGACGTAATCAGCCTTCAAATGCAGCCATTGGAGGCTGCGGCCACAAAATTGGGACAGAAAAGAAAAAGCCACAGAAAGACGATGCCGACAGTGCGACGCACCAATAGGTGAGGCCGAAATGTTCCAGGATGTGAAGCCTCAACTTCCCGTCGTTGACTCCGAGTCTCGTTTCTCTCTATATTCTCTCTATGTGGTACGCTTCTGATGACTCGACCCTGCTTCAAACATTACCGATCAAAGTCTGATTGCAAACGAATAATGTCAGAGGTTTTTATGACACTCCCAAACAGGCATTCATCGTCCACAGCTTCAGCCCGGCGGCGGTGACCTACCTCAGCTCTGAGGCCGAGCAAAGCCGTCACATCTCGGCTGTTCTGGGCCTTTTCTGCCGTTTCAGTCACCGACTGCTGCTTCTGCTGGAGAAGCCTCACAGCCCCAATCCTCGTCTGGATCTTATCACGCTCCATCCGGCACACCATCTGCTCACAAACACAAACGAGTGCCACACAAGACCAAATGCAGCTCCTGACTCCTCCCCCTCCATGTGAGCAGATGGGCCAAAATAAACACGTTTCCCAAAGATGGTTCCTGTCATTCCTGTAATCATGGTTGCTCATGCAGTACTGATGACTACTAATGCAGTATTGATGGGTCCTGAGGCGGTACTTATTAATACTGACGCAGTAGTGATGGGTGCTGAGTCAGTGGCGACGGGTAAAAGACGCAGTGCCAATGGGTATTGATTGAGAACTGATGGGCAGAAGAAGAAAAAATAAGATGGCATGCAGACTGAGGGAGGAGTTTTTTGAGCATCACCTTGGCACCTTCAATAAGGTCCAAGATCCTCTTTCTCATCTGCTGACAGATGAAGGAGTAAGACTGCATCAGCCCCTTCCTCAGGTTACACTCCGACATGTCGATGTCCTGCAGCCTGAGACACACACACATATATGAGCAGAGCTGAGTGTGAGGCAGCGAAGCCTGGCAGTCACTGCTGAGGAACCTCTGTCATCCTGTCGTGATCAGATCGGCTCCAGCAGATGAAAACAAACACAGTGAACAAAGAAACACTGTCCGATGTCTGAAGGTCAGTTAGGAGGAATCACAGACAGCTACTGTAATCCTCCTGAAGACACAACAAGCTTAGGTTTATTATTGGAATTAAGTGACAGAAGCTGCCTGTGACATCACTGAAAACTGTTTGTTTACTGTAAACAGTCGCTGTGTTGGATCAAAGACTGCTGGGACACTGATGGAGCCTCATGTGGTGCAGAGGAACAGAAGCTGCACAACTTAAAGCTGCTGTGAAGATCCTCAGCTCCGTCAGACGCTCGTCTCGCCTCCTTTCCTACCTGAAGTTTTCAGCTCTGTGAGACGACAGGGGACACTACCTGATCTCCATGTCCCGCAGGCTCTGACACGCCAAGGCTCTCTGCGCTCCGATTGGCTGAACCAAGACCTCCAACTGCTTCTTCAGGCCGTCCAATGCTTCACCAACAAACTCGTACCTGGGAGTAGGAGGAGGAGCAGGAGCAGGATCGGAGTCTGTAACTGAGGTCAGTTATTACACGTCATCAATAACTGATATTCAATACAGGAACCATTAAGGTTTTCGTGTGGCCTTGTTTATGCATTTTAACAACAAGTCACCAACATGCCTGACTGTTGATGTCACGCAGCGCCGTCGGCGGAGCCACTGTACCTGTGGTTCATGTGACCCATGAGCTGGCAGTCTCGACAGGTGAGTTGATCGCAGCTGTAGCAGAAGAGCTGGAGTGGCTCAGATGGGTGGAGTCTGCAGAACTTTGTGGGAGGAGTCGAGATGTTTTCTGAAAAACAAACGACACCCGTAGGCGGTCCTGTCTAAACTGCCTGGTCACATGGTAACCACGGTTCATGTCGAGGTCATGAAGATGAAAGTCAGTTTACAGCATCAGTTAGTTAAATATTGACGTGTTTCACTGTGGAGGGTAAACTAAAAACAACGTTTGTTTGTTGTTTTTAGTTTGTCTGTTTGGTGATGACTTCTCTGGTCACAAGTCTTCCAGATTTCAGCTGAGAATCTTTTGTCGGCTCATTAATTGTTGTCAGTTCTGAAGTCAGTAGGTTGGACCAACGCTGACTGATGTCGTGTGTTCGTTTCAGTGTTATGAAGTGAGCCGAAACTGTGTTGAATGTCGTCATGCTTACGTTAGCACAGCATCACTTAATGTGAGCCTGCTGAAGTCAAACTGACAAGATCAAACGTTACCGATGGTCAGAGGCAGCCCCCCCCCAAACCCACACACACACATCAAGAGGATGATGCCATCAGCGATCGATTAAGTTCTATCAATCAGCCCTTATTCTTTCCCTCCTGTCAGAGAAACAACACAACCAGTTTTATCGTTAAAATACGAAACAATCACACACACAGAGGAGACAGACCGGCTGGCGGCTGGTTGAGGATCCGGTGCGATCTGGTGACGGTCACCCTGCGATGGGCCGACACACACGTGTCGCACAGAGCTTCGCTGCAGTCCACGCACCAACATCTGGCTGAGGCATCGTCGCAGCTGCTGCACTGAGGAGCAGAGCACGGCATTACTCCCCGACCCGCAATCAGCTGATGCATGATGGGAACATAGGTGATTTACACAGGACTACAGGTGATATGATAAATTTTACAATATGTTAGAGAAGTCTGTGATGAATAATGACGATATATCTTCTATCCCCACCAGGTGGCAGCAGCAGCAGCATTAGGATGCAACCGTGACAGCAGTTTAGTAGAGTGACACAGCATAAACAATAAAAACAAATGTAAGTTCAAAAGTGAATTATATAACATAACAGCTTAAAGTAGAATTATTGTTTAACTTCAGGGGTCTGCTCGATATCATCACTCCGTAAAGTGTAATCAAACAAATAATATGTAATTAGGGTTGGGTATTATTACATTTTAGCAAATCAGAATAGAGACCAGGAGGAGGAGATTCTGTTCATTCTCGATTCCAAATCTTTGAAGGTCAGGGTCAAAAAATGTCATTTATTTCACAGAAACAGGAAACCTTATTTTTAAAAAGCTTTCCACGGGTTGACTCATATTTAGTCATATTCACATTCGATTATTTCATTACAGTTTAAGGAAGCTATAAAAGTCACAGCTTAATTTGGTTGCTGTTACTAACGTTATGTCTCAATAACAACCTGCTCTGTCTTTGTTTACTAATCCAATAGAGGCTGCTTCGTCATCTTGCAGGTGTCAGAGCCGTGAGGCTCCTCTAACATACAGTATGTGGTGAAACAAAGTGAGCGAGACAGACTGAAGAAACAGCTGCATTTAGCAGCCGGGCAACGTTTTAAATGATATTCCAGAAACTAAGTTGTCACTAAATGAACCTCCAGCTTGTCCAGACCGAGGTGGAGTTTCTGTGTGCTGCTGAAAATGAAGGGATTGTTTCACGGAGCAGGAGAATATCATCATTCTGAATGTCCACAGCTAACATCTCAGTCTTATCTCTTATACTGTGCATCCAGCATAGGTGTTTTGTCATGTTTGTGTCCTTTAACGAAACGAAACCACACTGTCGAGCATCCACAGTCAAGACAGCATTCCGCTCTAATCTTACCCAGATTGTGTCGTGTGCAACATTTATTTAGGGGTGAAGTGGCAGAACCAAATTAAAACTACTTAATAATTCCGATGAAATCAAAACCGGGACCAATTTGGAACCAGGTCATGGTAACAACCCGTTCTGTAACGGTGTCAGTAATTTTAATGTTTGTTGAAAAAATTAAACTCCTCCTCCTCGTGTGTTGGTACTCGTTGGTGTGTTTAGGTTCCCGTGTTCCCACGTTCAGCCGCCGCCATTTTCTTACATATTTTGATTTTCATTTCACTTTGTGGTCTGACCTGTTTCAGCCAAACCACGTCCACAAGACTGAAGCAGCTCCTGAAGGGAGCCACGAGTCAGCACATCAACACGCCCTGTTTACATCGTGATACGGCACTTTTTTCACAGTAAAGTTTAGACTGCTACTCTTGGAAACAATAGGACTTTTAGATTCAAGGGACTGACAGTGTGTGAAGTGGATCAGCTGATCCTACTTTCCGTTTCTGACCAAAAGGCAGAACTCCTGGGTCAGCCTGCTTTTCCAGAGAAAACCTCATTACGTCGACGACGTCCCAGCATCACTTCCACATACCGAGTTATTATCCAAACACAGTCTGATCGCTGCTGCTTCAACGTGGCCGACACCGTGCAAATAGAACACGAGTATGACGACACGCTACGCAAACTCTTAAAAATGTTAAAAATGGCGCTTGGAAGGTTTAACTCGCAACATGACCACAATAATGCCCCTTATTGCCCCCGTCCGAGTTCCTGTTTGGTCTGTTACTGCGACTGTCTGTGTACGAGGTCGCCGTGCTGACTAACAACTCAAGGAACTTGAAAGGGTTACGGGTTATGTGCTGCGGTGACTTCTTCTTGGTGCCACAGGTGAAGCGTGGAACTTCTCGGGTATCTCCCCGAGGTATCTCGCAGCTCTCACTTCTGCTTCTCTGAACAGGTGCGTCCCCGTTTTCATGGTCCAATGCCATGAAGCATGCTGCTGTTATCCCCCCCTGACACATTATGTGCAGAGACGAGACGTAAAGCAGCAGGGAGGCTGGTTAATGGTTGCTAACCCCGGTTACATCGTAAGTAGAACAGAAAGACACCGTCAGCATCGTCCTGTCCACAATCACATACGTATGCGCTTGTTTGTCCTGCCCCGGCAGACTGTTGGTGCGACTCTGGAACCAGTGTAAGGAAGCGGTCTATCGGTGCCCTGCCAGGTGTGCCAGTCGTAGCTCGCTCTGCCCGTCAGCAGCTACAGAACATGTAGGTTCCACAGACACCAAAGGTGAGGTTCCCCTCAGATCTGAACTCTGGGGGTCATCTGAGGGAGCCAGTTTGTGTTACCTGCTGTCGCTCGGCGGTCTCTGTGGTGACAGGAGAGGTCATGTCCTGTGTGGAAGAGAAACATTCCGTCAGGTCCAGTTCTGAGGCTGGGTCACATGACTATAACTGGTTCGGGTCAGGTTAGCCCCAACACCACTGTGTTCAGGGAAATTCACTTTGGTTTAACTTACTGTAGTAACATACATGTCTGCTTCACAACAGGGTAGAACATTTATTATAAGCACAAGTCATGTGGGTTATTGATATGATTTAAAGATTCTCAATGTCAGACTTACACACAATCAATATAGACAGTTTCAAATCAATACCGACTCTTCCTCTGCAACCTTTCCTGTTAGAACATAAATTAAAAAACCGAGTGTTGCTCGTTAGTTTCCTAGCGAGGATGTAGTGTGTCGTAACTAGGACGCACTGCTAAATGGCGAGGACGCAGTGTTACCTAGCGAGGATGTAGTGTGTCCTAGCGAGAACACAGTGCTACCTAGCAAGGATGTAGTGTGTCCTAGCGAGGATGTAGTGTGTCCTAGCGAGAACACAGTGCTACCTAGCAAGGATGTAGTGTGTCCTAGCGAGGATGTAGTGTGTCCTAGCGAGAACACAGTGCTACCTAGCAAGGATGTAGTGTGTCCTAGCGAGGATGTAGTGTGTCCTAGCGAGGAAGCAGTGCTACCCAGCGACAGACTCACTGCTGTGGATGTGTTGCGGTTTGCTCGCTCGTCAGTTGAAGCGACGACCGAGTGGCTGCTTGTGTCCCGCCGTTGATTCGGTTGTGATCCACTCGGAGCAACACAGCAGGACCGGGCCTGTGGGCCACCTCAGTCACTGTCGTAAGGCTGGCGGCTCCGACGGTTCGGTGTGTTACATTATCTATGTCTTTTCTTCCCGTCCTGCTCGAACGTTTGGAACTGACCCTGGTTCGGCACAGAGCAACTTCTCATCACTACCGTGGACCGCGTCCGAACTCCGCCCTATAAAGAGACGAAGAAGAAGAAAACAAGCATGACAACTCTTCTGTCGATGGTTTCTTTTTTCTTTTTTTCTTCCTCCTCCTCCTCCTCCTCTTCTTCCTTCTTCTTCTTCAGAACTGGGCGGATTGCATTACCAATTTAAGTGCGTAGCGCCACCTACTGTACCGGTGTAAGTAGACTGTGTTGGCTTTTCCGTCCTTTCTCACCAAACGTGTCTAAACAACATGGCGCCACCAATGTTGTCTTAGTTCGGTTGATTGTGTCGATGACGCATATTTCCGTCACATTTGTGCTTTCATTGAGTGGGAATGAACGGAGCGGCAGCACAGAGACACCACTGAAAGACCCCGTTAGGCGGCTCTGGGGCAGTTTTTAGGGAGGCCGACAAAAAATAAACCAAAAAACAGTTCAGCCTGTTTTCATGATGAAAAACAAACTTTTATTTTATGCGTCGGGAACATCAATACTGCGAACGACGGTCAGTCGACCTGACATTCACAGATCTTAAACTACTATGAGCTACAATTAAGATTGAGCATCTGGATACCCCCTGGTGGCTGGTTACAGTACAGCTCACAGGCTCCTCCTCCCTGCCTTTTAGCAGACGTGCCCAATTAAAAACTGAACACGAGATAAATGTCTCCCAAAAGCAGTTTCTGTCATTTTAGGTAGTTTTTGTCTCACTGATTGATGTATATTGTGTTCACTTTTAACATCATTCTGGTTTTAATTAGTGATTGTTGATATAAAATGGATAAGATGCAGAATATTCAAGGCTCCATTCTTGTACAGTGGGAGGTGTACATAAGGTCCATAAATGTCAGGAAGCTGAGGAGACCTGCATATTGAAATCAAAATGTAAAAACTTTTTAGCCCACTCAGATGGCTGCTCTCAGCCAGACTGGATAGCAGCTAATGTTACTAGCCTAGAGCTAGTTAGCATCAGCGGAGAGAGGCTGATGGTGAGAAGTGGCAACATGCTGTGACCTTTCTGCCTCCGCACCACAAGGGGCCATTAAATCCTCCACAATGGACCTTCGACCTGAACCAGCTTGTCTCCTCCTTCTGGATGATGTTTTTATTAATATTTTACCCAAAAATTCACTCAACACCCTTTGATTGGTTCATGATAACAAAAGTGGTGACAAATTTATTCACAGGGATAACATTTCCACATCAAAGAGCGTCATCAGAGCTGAGGTGCTCGCTGTAAAACGTTAGTATCAAAACAAGAGTGTTACTCAGGAGACCACAGTGTGAATGAAGACAGGAGGGCACCTTTTAGTAGGAAATGTCACACTATCACATTCTGGGTGATGTACAAGCATGCAGTCTTTTGTTTGAAACTGAAGAAAAAAAAATCACATTTTTCTGTGGACTCTGCTGAAGTCAGAGTACAAAGGATCAAACCCGCCATCACTGCAAAAATAATAACCAAGCAGTTTTAACCTAAAAATGGAACAAATTTCTCATAACATATCTCATTTTTGAAATGTATGCTTTGTGACTACATCTGTATTTGTTATTTTTCCACACACCTAATCGATTTAATTTGCTCATTTTTTTACTTTCTTGGTTGGTAGATTCTCGATTTTTGGATGAATTTATTTTTGAGTATTTCTATTGCTACATTTTGATGTTATTGTATATTTGCTTCTGTAAATGATTCCAGTCGTTGTTTAATTAATTATTTTTGATCCTCTACAGTCATACTCCAACAGGTTCACGCGGTGTAGCTGAGCTGAAAACCATGGTCAGCGCCTGGCAGCGCCCCCTGTGGTCAGCACAGAGGGCTCTTCACTGCAGCAGGCAGCCGCACTTTACGTTCTTCTCTTTGTGCATGAAGCCGAACAGCTGGATGGCCTGTTTGTTGATCAGAGTCCAGAAGTTCTCGAAGGAAATGTTCTGACTGCTCTGCACGCCCATCTGCTGCAGAACCTGACCCAGACCTTCTTCGTTCTCCACAGTCTGCACACAGGAAACAGGAAGTCAGCGCCACGGAACGCGACAGTTACACCAGTGAGGCTCAGTCAATGCACTGTGATTGGACGATGAACGATGACCTCTGAGCCAGAGTCAACAATACCTTCGCAAATGCAGGCAGCTGATTGGAGATCATGGTCTGGAACTGGGTGGCGTTCATGGACGGCCCATTATCTGCAGCTTTGTGGAACTCTGTGACCAGAGTGTTGATGGCCAGCTCCAAATCTGAGTACTGACACACACGACACACCCAGTCACAAACTGGCATACACCGACACAAAGTGTCACACACCGTCTCACACACACACACACTGATACACACTGTCACTCACACACTGATACACACCGTCAGTCACACACCGACACAAACCGTCACTCAGACACTGATACACACCATCACACACACACACTGATACACACCGTCACACTCACACACTGATACACACCGCCAGTCACACACTGTCGACTGTGTGTGTGTGTGTGTGTGAGACGGCCTGTGTGTGACCGCGCAGTCGGTTTGTGACTGACAGTCGTCCACACACACAGTCGGTCATTAGGTAATAAGGGCTCATTTTGGCAGTGATGGATGAATAACTTCAGTACAACTAATAGTTGTAGCAATAGCAGTTTGAGCATGAAATCGTACTCAAAGAACCGAAGTAAACGCACTCCTGTGTGTGTGTTTCTGCTGCTGGATGTTCGTCTGACTGTGAGGAACAGGAATCCCAGGAATGTCTCGCAGCGATCTGACGTGTGACCCGAGGGAACTTTTACACCCACAGCTCGCACACAGCAACTTACACAAACCGTCCACAGATCACACTCAACCTGCGCTGTCCACCTCTACCCATAATGCTCTTCAACCACCGCTAACTGAGCCGGTTTGAAACTGGCACGTTTTAAATCACAACCAGCAGAGGTCGCGCTCACACCTTTCCACGGCGATCGGCTCGTCAAATAGACTCGGGATCTCTGTCTGCCAGCCAATCGGGACGGAGAGCGACAGTCTTTGGTCTGCTGTCGTTCCGTCTGGCCGACGTTCAAACGTGGCTCATCGGGAAGTTTGTTAAAGTTAATCATTCATACATCCTCGTTGAAGTACTGCGCAAAGTGCGCGTACTGGTGAAGTTACCACGTGCACGCAGCTAACAGTCACGCTGAACTACAAACAGTACAACTTCTACAGCGTTAGCAGGGGATTAGCAGCAAGAGTAAAGAGCTAACAGTGTGAATTACATGTTAGCAGGGTGTAACGAGCATTAGGGTTAGCGTACCGACAGGGACGTAGTTTAGTTTGTGTAGCTGGATTGTTTGAGCAGAGCTGTGTGTCGTGGCTCCGTCACTGTTGACTTTGTAGGAGGAGAATTATTCAAACAGTTTTACAAACGGCCCCTGGAGCTGTTCCTCCGTCAGTTTGAACAGTTAAACGGCTGAACGAGATCAGCTGCTGCCGCGAACGAGCCGACGATTTTGATCCCAGATCAACGAACGAGCCTCTCGCTAAAGCGACCCCAGGAAGTGCGTCCAGGTGGACGTAACCATGGCCCACATCTGGACGCCTCCTGCTGGCTGGCTGCAGTACAGCTCATGAGTCCCTCCCCCTCCATGTTAGCGAATACGCCAAACTAAAAACTCAAAGTCATTCATTCATTCATTCATTTTCTACCGCTTATCCCGTTAGGGGTCGCGGGGGGGGCTGGAAGCCTATCTCAGCATCTTGGGGCGAAGGCAGGGTCACCCTGGACAAGTCAAATAAATGTAAATTTTGTTCTGCGTTCATTTTTATCATCAGTTATTGATGATGTAAGAAGAGGGTGGAGCATCATGAGTGACAGCTGAGATGGGTGTGTGGCTGGCTCAGACACCAAATGATGTCACCTAAACAAGAGTGCAGCTCATATCAGGATGTTTTTGATCAATGGGAGGAGAGGGAGATGCAGCGACCATCTATGTTTGGGCCAGAAACGTGTTTTAAGAGGATACAATCTGTGAGCAATAAAGGGAGGAGCTTCTGCTTCAAGCTTCCTGTTTCTGAACGAGGAGCTCACGGGTCGCCGCCACCGCCGCCCTGCCGCCTGTCCAGCAGATGGACACACCTGATGCGAGAAACACTCCAGACTCGCGCACGCTTCAGTCATTTTACTGACCACGAGGCTTTAAAACTCTTTTAAAAACCTGCAGAATCAAAAAACTAGAAAGTCCTTATTGATCAGAGGTTCTGGTCACTGACATGTGGGGTCATCGTGGATGCGGGCGTGGCTGGACCCTGTTCGACTGCATCAGGAACAGTTTTCTGTGAATCCAGGACGATGAGCAATAAATCAATGAGTCCGATCTCTTTTATGGTGACTTTGCAAAGTAAGAGGCTTGGGTGCTCCCCATTTTCTGACCTTTAACCTACACGCGGACTCGGTGGACTCCGTTACATGTCACATACTTTCACTCGTTCTTTGTGTACTTTTACTGCAATCTAGTATTTCCACTACTGCAATAGAGTACCTCCACCCTGTTTGTTGGAGGATCTGAAGTACTTTTACCTGACTGCCAAAGACACATGTGAGTATAGTTAAGAGTACTTTTACTTCTGATACTACAAACTTTCCCTAAAACTGCAGGACTGTTGTACATTCTGCGGTACTTGCACTGTGAAAAAGCTGGTCCCGCGCGGACAGGCGCGCGCCCACACACCCACTCCGAGTCGATCACTCCGATCAATATACGATCGATTAGCTCACAGCTGCTCTTACCTTGGTCGCCATGTGTGCAGGTTTGGTCGCCCGACAGGTAAACGGGAGCACCGAGGACACAGTGACGAGCTGCTGCTTCCCGCTGGCTCCTCCCACTTAGCGCGTGCACGCGTACACTGTCGGAGTGCCAGTGAAAGTCCCTTCAGTTTGTCTTCACTTTCCTGCGTGTCACACCCAGTCCAGCCAAAGAGCAAAACAAACAGCTACAGTAAAGCGCTTGGATATTTGCATGTCTTCTGATTGGCCAGATGTTGTTCCGGGGGGCGGAGTCTGTGTCTACGTCACAACTTAACTGAGCTCCAAGGTGAACACTTCAGCCTTAGTTTGGTCCACCTCCGGACACCTGGACCAGGACTGGACTGCTCCTTTAAACCGGACACAGACACTCCGTGTTCGCACTCTCCCACCTTCTGCTGGGTCATATTATGGGAGGGATGGGAAATCAGTCCTGCATGTGGGGAAATTGCAGGATGGTGTTCGGCGTTGTGTTTGGCAGCGCCGACGCTGGGTTCCGTAAGAACGCATTCCTGTTCTGACGGCAGCACTCGGAACCCTGTGATTGGTTCCACGTGTAGTCGAAGGTGGTGTATCCTGATGGAGATAAGGGTAGCTAGGCTGTGGCTAACGCACGAGTCCAGTCACATCTGGATACGGGAACCAATGGGCAATCAAGTTTGGAAGGCTTAATTGATAAAGTTACCCTCCAAATGCTAACATGTAAGCTAAATTAGTGATAGCCTCCCCTAAAGGCTAACAACACTCTTAGTTCCAACAGGCTAATAACACTATTAGCATCTCCTACAGGCTGTAACAGTCGGACTGGACCTTTAAGGGACATGCGTCGCTTGGACGTGATGTCATCAACTTGTGCGCAGTCGGAGAGTTGAGCAGCGCACATGATTCCTGAACAGACGCATTTAGTGGACTTTCCTTCGTTTTTTTTCCTTGTTTTACGCTCAACAACCCAGTAACCCAGTTTTAGTGCGTGTAGCGTGTGTTTCCATGTATGGAAGGCAGTGATCATCCGGGCTTATAACGTCGAAGTGCGTTTGATTAAAATTACTTTGGAAGATCCCCATCACATGTGTGGAAGTACGTTTTTGAGTGCCTGTATCAGGTCTACGTCAGGGCCGCGTCAGGTCTCAGTAGTCGAGGAACTCACAAGAAATTAACGCTGGACTGATCACTGGGAAGATAAGACAATCTGACACAGGAGGAGAAGAACACAGGGTTTAAATACACAAGGGAGAGGTAGACAATTAGACACAGGTGAGACACATTAGGAAGGAGAAACGAACACACACACCTGAGGGAGGAGACTTGACAGGAAGTGGGGAATAAGACACAACAGAATTTCAAAATAAAATGGGAAATACAGATTGACGCTAACAAACAGACACATGAACGCTACCGGACCCTGACACCCGGAGTCCCTCTGCCTTATCGTCTCTCAGCCACCTGGTGGCGTGATGCTTCTGCTAGCGACCTGCTATCCAGTGGAGAGGTGACCTTGTGTCTGGGATCAGGATCTACTTCACCGATTCTACCCAGCAAAAGTGTTAGCTTAGGATGAGGAGGACTCAGACCTTGCTGCTGATCGTCTCCAGGACCTTCGGAAACCTTATGGATTCATTATCGCATCCAAAGTTTTCGAAGTAACCATCCATCCATCCATCCATCTTCTACCGCTTATCGTGTTAGGGGTCGCGGGGGGCGGAGCCTATCTCAGCATCATGAGGCGAAGGCGGGGTCACCCTGGACAAGTCGCCAGTTCATGGCAGGACTGACATATAGAGACAAACAACCATCCACACTCACATTCACACCTACGGGCAATTTAGAGTGACCAATTCACCTACTAACCCCCAGCTTGCCTGTTTTTGGACTGTGGGAGGAAGCCGGAGAACCCGGAGAGAACCCACACAGACACAGGGAGAACATGCAAACTCCACACAGAAACGCCCTGACCCGGAATCAAACCCAGGACCTTCTCGCTTTAAGGCCATAGTGCTACCCTGCTTCACTCTCATTGGATGAAATTCAAGGCCCTGTTACTGCGTCATTACTGCGTCATTGCCAACCCGCCACCCTCGAACCCATTGACCCCGGTCAGGGTCAGAGATCGACCTGGAAATAAACTCGGGGAAAGGTGGATTCTCTCCCTGCTGAGTGCACAGGGACTCCCTTCACTCCCTTTCACCGGGAGATGAGGCGACGCCTCGCCGGTCTCCTTCTCGGAGGCGTCCGGCCCTTTTCGACCACGCTCTGACTTTCTCTGACTTTCTCTGACTCTCTTCCCTCAACAAGCCGCCGAAAGTCAAACGTTTGGTGCGACGATTCCCCAATGAAACGTGGGAACGAAACGTCGGAGTGCCGCTTCCGGCCAGCGATCAGCCCGAACGGCCACGTCCCAACAAAGCGTTCTACCACGTTCTACCACAGCAGATCTGGGACCTGGATCCTGGTCTGGATCCATGTACCACATGGACTCCACCTGCGTCCGGACCAATAAGACTTCTCTTCTGCATTTATACGCTTGCGTTGTTCTCGTCACATCTGTGCACCGCAGAAGGAGGAGAAGGAGGAGAAGGAGGAGGAGCCTACTCCTGCCGTTCTTCCCACGGCTCCCGGTTTGGTTGCTGTAAACTGACAGAACTTTAAGGCGTCTCTGCGTCCAGTCGACGACACCTGTTGTTTACGGTCAACACTGACTGTTTATTGATTTACTCTGAAACATTCAGGCGTGATCTCCATGTTTTAGAGGACGTCTCTTTTCTGATTGGTCCTCTGAGGGGCCGCTGGTCAGGTGACCTCTGACCCTGGCTTGTTTGTCCTGTGCTCCTTCCTGTTCATGTGGGGCGGAGCACCAAACAATGGCTGGTTGCGTTTGTGTGTAATCATGCGTGTTTACAGATTACGTCACCACACTCGTTATGTAATTTCCTTCATCCAAACAACAAACAAAAACATCCTATCCTTCACTCTCCTCCAGGGAAAATAAACAAAATTACATTTATTACATGTGAGCCAAATGTTTACAGTTACAGTCAAACACGCATCCGTGTGACACCTTCTGAGCAAAATTAAAAATACGTTTATACTCCAAACAAGTTACACAGCATTTGTTTATTTACAAAAAACAATAAATTTGATCAGTTTCTACATCAAAAATCTGTTTTTATTCACATTTTAACACAAATTTCCTGTTTTCTTTAGTTGTTTGTTTTAGAATCTTCGGCTGTTCCGGACAAAGCTGCAGTGCTGTTTGTTTGTTTGTTTGTTCTGAAGATCCTGAAAGGTTTCCTGGACAAATAAACTTTCCATCGACCCTGCAGAGAATGACTGCAAGACCATTTTTCAGTAGAATGCTCCTTTAAATATCACATCAGGATCCTTCAGTGGAATTCAAATTCAATTTAAACAACTTTATTGACAGTCTGAGATACAACAAACACTAAAGAACGTGTCAACAATAACGTGTAAACAGCACAAAAGTGAAATGAAATTAGAAAACTGCAGACAAAAAAAACAAATCGTACCAGCAGGTCGTCTTCTGACTGGAAGATTGAGGATTTAGCTTAGGTTAGCTTCAATGGGTTAGCTTCAGTATGTTAGCATCAGTGTGTTAGCTTCAGTGTGTTAGCCTCAGCGCGTTAGCTTCACTGTGTTAGCCTCAGCCTGTTAGCTTCACAGTATTAGCCTCAGTGTGTTAGCCTCAGCCTGTTAGCATCAGTGTTAGCCTCAGTGTGTTGGCTTCACAGTGTTAGCTTCAGCATGTTGCTTAGTTAAAGGACAATGCTAAACTTCCTGCTTTGCTTCCTGGGGTTAGTTACTTCATTGACTGGCTGGATGGCGAGGCCACTCCTCCACAGTGTTTCTTGTCCGACTGAAGGGGAACCGGTCACACGGTCTCTCTCTGGGAGGCGGAACCTCAGCCAACGTTACAAAACAAGCAGTACGTGACACTTTTTGGGAAGTAAAGAAGCGAGTCACGCACAGCTGTTCAAACGTAAAGATGGCGGACGCCTCAGGACCGCCGTCGTCTTTCGATCCCTGTCGCTGAAACGCCCCTCCTCCTCGGTGGTTGGGGTCAGAGGGGAGGGCCTCTGGGGTTTCCTCCCAGCCACTGCTGACGCTTTGTGGGTTTGAGGAGGCATGTCAGCCGGCCGTGTGAGTCTGGTAGCTCCTCCCCCTCTTCTGTGAGCTGAGCAGAGGCGTCTGCGTGTCAGCATCTTGGGATTGGATCCCAGCTCGCTGGAGGCGGGTCCAGCCGTACACCACGCAGTTCAGGAAGCCCTGAGAGGCGGAGGTGAAGGCCTGAGGACAGAGAACACGGCCTGAGTGTGACCCCTGACCTGGCTCACAGATGGTGGAAGGAACACGACATCAAGAACACGACATCAGGAATGGGAAAATGACACTAATGCTAGCCTGTTTCTGGAGCTAAGGCTAATGTTAGCCTATTTCAGGAGCTAACACTAATGTTAGCCTGTATCAGAAACTAATGCTAATGTTAGCCTGTTTGATATACTAACATTAAGTTTCGCCTGTTTCAGGAGCTAAGGCTAATGTTAGCCTGTTGCAGGAGCTAACACTTATGTTAGCCTATTTCAGGAGCTAAGGCTAATGCTAGCCTGTTTGATATTCTAACATTAAATTTTGCCTGTTGCAGAAGCTACAGTCTAACTAATCAGTGTTAGCTTGTGCTTTAGCATGTTTTAGTCTTTAGCCCGTTAGCTTGAGTTTTATCTTCAGACAAACGTTCCTGACGTCCTGCTGGCACAGGTCATGTTCTCATTGGTCTACAGAGGCTGAGGACTGACCTGCGATATGTAGAGAGTGGCGGGGGGGGCCCGCCGCTGAGCAGACAACAGGAAACAGTCAGCAACGGACAGAGCGTCCATGCGGTCAGATTGGCGAGGATGAACACACCTACCTGGACCCCAGCAGAGGACGAACACCAGCGGGTACAGGAACATCCGGCGGTCCATCGCACGAAAGGAGGCCCGCTGCTGGTTTCCTAGGTAACCACCTGATGTCACCACCCGCCTGTACGTGCGACGAGCTTTGACCACGAGCACCTGACCACAGGAGGACAGGAACAGGTTCTGCTTTCTGTTACACCACGTAACGCCCATTTATGGAAGGTCATGTGACTCACTGAGATGCTGAAGAGTGTGAGGAGGAAGGCGGCGAGGAAGACGGCGAGACCGTAAAAGCGCAGCAGTCTGCAGGCTCCGATTGGCTGGCGTTGCCCTGAGGTCAGGTAGAGCGCTCCGGTGTGCATGAGCAGACACCTGGCGTGCGCGGCGCACGGGGAGAACCAAAGACACGTCACGACTATCTGATCTGTGATCTGTTTGACGTGCGTCACGCCGCGTCTCACCTGTAGGGCTCGCTGAAGTTGGCCTCACATTGGCTGATATTTCCTTGGATCAACACAGGCGTCATCAGCAGGACAGGAAACAGGAAACTGCAACAACACGTCACAAGCACTGAACAAAGATGGCCGCCACGTCTCCACTTCCATCCACATTCACTGTCCCTTTAACATAAAATTCCTGGCTCCGACTTCTTCCTGAGCCCATGTCTCACCTGCAGCCAGAGTGAGGGAGAGCTTAAACTAATCTACTATACGCCGCACAGATTCAGCATTTCTTTCAATGTCGTTGCTCATGAAAACACCACATGGACGTGACATCACGGTCACCTGAGTTTCATGACAGGTGGGTTTGCTGTTCTGTCCATGGGACACACCCACATCTGTTCCACCACGCCCACTCTTGCTGGAGTGAACCCTGAATGTTTCTCACATCTCATCGCCTCCTGCCGTCATGTAGTACTGTGTGTACTTTCATGTAAATGTACTGTGCTGATACTACGTTACTTCTTTCGATCGCAGGCGGATTTAAAAATGGCCGACACGGAAGCTGGGTAGTTCCGGCTCGAAGCTCCGCCTCTTCCAGCGTTTCAGGGAGGAGCACGTTCAGGTGAAACCTCTCGATTGACAGCTGAGCTCTGCCGGTGGTTGGGCAAGCGGCTGTGTGGGCGTGGCTAATGTGTGCGGAGGCGGAGACGTCCGTACCCACCCTGACAGCGGTGCGGTGATCCTGCCCGCCGATGTCGACCAATCAGTGCGTCCGGAACACCGGCTGCTGTGTCTGCGGGCAAATGTTAGTACCTGCGGGGGGGACCTGCCCCAGCAGCTGAACAAGCGCCGCCTGAGTGCGGCGTGCAGGTTCCACATGTAGTTGAGTGTGTAGAAGAAGGAGGCCATGTAGAAAACCTGATGGAACAGAGCAGGTTTGTGTGTCAGAACATAAAGACCGTCACACTGAAAAGGATCACGGCCGCGGTGATCCGGTTCAATTCCACCGGCAGGAACGGTTCAGAGGTTCCGTTGATGCCAAAGAGCTGAGAAGATCTTTCTGGACTTCAGAGCCGAGCCAGCACCAGCACCGGGTCCATCACCGGCACCGGCATCGGAACAGGTGACACACGTTCTGCTGGGTTCCCAAAAAGGTCCAACGTATATGGATTCCCTGCCGCTGACCTTTGACCCACGAAGGCCGAGGTTTATCCATCTGAAGCCGCCACCGACGGAACGATGGAGCTTCAGGGCCAAACTGACGAACGTACGAGAAAAACAGCGTAATCTTATCGGAAACAGACAATAAAGTTGTAACTTTGCGGAAGCGGAGCTGAAGCGCGACGGCCGCTAACGTCTGTCCTCTCGCAGGAAGAAAACAAACAAACTCGCGTTTACGGGCTTGACGACTCCAAACGTCCAAACGTCCGTCAGACTCCGAAATTTCGCTTTCAGCCCGAACTTTCAGACACGTTGGTTGTCTGCCGCTTTCACAAACCGCTTCCCGTTTCTGGGCCCATTTTAAGGAAACGTGTAACGGATAGAAATCCCATAATGCTTTTCAGCATGAGCGTTTCCCCCCAAACGTCAGCAGGAGGAGTGTGTGTGTGTGTGTGTGTGTGTGTGTGTGTTTGTGTGTGAGCATATGTGCGTGTGTGTGTTTGTGTGTGTGTGTTTGTGTGTGTGTGAGCATGTGTGTGTGTGTGTGCGTGTGCGTGTGTGTGTGTATGTGGTGTGTGAGCGTGTGTGTGTGTGAGAGTGTGTGTATGTGTGTGTGAGCATATGTGTGTGTGTGCGTGTGTGTGTGTGTGTGTGTGTGTACCTGCTCCGCAGTGTGCAGGTGGTAGCAGTGTGTGTTCAGGCTGCTGCAGTGGTGGGAGAACAGTGCTGCTCCAGTCAGCCAGCAGAGGGCGAGCAGGAGGTCGGACACAGTGAGCAGGAGCAGAGGCTGCAGCTGTGCGCACACACACACACACACACACACACACACACACACACACACACACACACACACACACAGAGAGCACACACACACACACACACACACGCAGAGTGAGTCAGGTGTGAGGTGAAAGGTCATGTGTAAACACTGGACCGAGCGTGAAACCGTCTCTGACGAGTCTTTACAGGTCGGTTTGGGGTCTGGACGGCGCCGCAGAACGCAGGACGACATGATTGGAGCCATTAAACACAGGAAGCCATTTATAGTGATCATAAGAAGGTTTCGTTTAGTTTATCAGGTACCTATGGACAAAGTTTCCATCAGCAGCAATGAACTCAGTTTTTTGCTGAATCATAAGTTTGGTAGGCAAATATAAAAGTAGCACAGAAATGCCACCATATTCCGTCACTAGTTTTACTACTGCAAATATGCTGTTAATCACAGCGTTCAGTGGGGGTCAGATGAGTCCGCAATCTGTACAGAGGAACGAAGCGCTGAATCAAAACAAGAATAATAATAATCAGTATTGTAAATTGGGGCAGCACAGTGGTGCAGTGGTTGGCGCTGTCGCCTCACAGCAAGAAGGTCCTGGGTTGGATTCCGGGTCAGGGCGTTTCTGTGTGGAGTTTACATGTTCTCCCTGTGTCTGCGTGGGTTCTCTCCGGGTTCTCTGGCTTCCTCCCACAGTCCAAAAACATGCAAAACTGGGGTTTAGCAGGTTAATTGGTGACTCTAAATTGCCCGTAGGTGTGAATGTGAATGTGAGTGTGGATGGTTGTTTGTCTCTATATGTCAGCCCTGCGATGAACTGGCTACTTGTACAGGGTGACCCCGCCTTCGCCTCATGATGCTGAGATAGGCTCCACCCCCCGCAACCCCTAACAGGATAAGCGGTAGAAAACGGATGGATGGATAGTATTGTAAATTTGGACATGAACGGAGGTTTTAAATGCTGCCAGCAAAGGAATCAACATTTTATCTTAAAGTTCATTTGAAAGTGAAGTGAAATGTGACATAAATGAATACCCAGTGAAGATAATAATAATAATACAGACACATTATGTCACATTTGATAAACTTTGACCTCTGACCTCTGAAGCAGACATGAGACGAGAACTGACCTCAGGCGTCCGGCCGAGTCTCTGCGACGTCACGCAGACGATGATGGAGCCGGAACCCACGACACTGCAAAACAACAACCAGTCACAGTCCGCCTCTGACCTTTGACCCCTCACCTCCTTCATTGGCAGCATGTAAGAAGTGAAAGTGTGACATCATTCAGCTCTCAGGTGACGGCTGCTGACCTGAGCAGAGCCATGACCAGCTGGATCCACCTGACGGCCTCAAACACCTGCAGACAGCAGAGCTCAGGTCAGCTCAACAACACACGCCTGCGTCACGCCAACACACACACATTAGTCAGTAACACACGCCTGCGTCAGCATGGCTGAAAATGGCCGACTTCCCGTTCAGCCGATACGTCCAGGAGGCTTCGAATCTGGACGCCAACGTTTCAGACGTGAGTGAATTTTTAAAGGATTGACCTTGAGAATTGTTTGGGGGCGGAGTCTGACTTTCATGTGTTTTTGAGCTCCTTCATCTCCTAAATGTGTGATTGGTCAGATTTGTTTGTCAGCACGGTGTGAGAGGACAAGGGAGGAGGAAACCTGAGGAGGACATGTTGCCGGAAGGAGGCAGGAGGACACTGATGGACAGGAACAGACAGAGGACATGTTCTTGCTGGTTTGCTGTCGTGTAGCTCTGAATCCACGTGATGTTGTCCCGTTCGTCCCGGGACGAGACGATGAGACAGAGGACACACCTTGCTGTGGTTTCAGATGTCCCAGTGTTTCTGTTTTTCTGCGTGAACCGTCAGAGCAACAGCATGTCGGTCGTCACGGACACCGACTTCCTGTCTTTCCAGGTTCCAACTGAAACTCCCCAGAGGTAGTTTGAGTCATTTCTTGAAACGGCTGCTTTGGTCCGGAAACCCCCGACCCGCCGTCGTGTCTCACACCTCGCTGAAAGCGCAACTTCTACCACCACTGTAAAAGTCCCGTTACTGATTTATCAGTCTTCAGATGTTCTGCCGGCATCAACGTTCCCTCACTTTCTTTCTTTTCAGTCCTTCCGCGTTTTTTCTGCTTTGTACGTTAACTTGGTCACATTGATTGAACAAAGGAAACGACGCCACGGCTTGTGTCTCCAAAGGTCGGCAAAGTTTGGATTTTTGCTTCTCGATGCAAAATTAAAGAGAATTTCATCATAAAAAAGCAAAACTTCATTTTCCCTGAATTGATTATCAGTGAAGGATTATTGGTTGGTTTAGTGCTGAGCTCAGCCTCCAGCAGCCCTCAAAAACCCTCTGTGAAATCTGTTCCTGCAGGTTGACATCAGACTTCTACTGCGAATAAACTTTTAGTAAGTACATCTGCTCAAACACTAAACTGAAACAGAGCTCCACTCTTCCTCCACGTTTCACAAAAATGTTGTACTGTTACTGCTACAGTCAGATTATTGTTCCTCTGTGCAGCAAATACACAGTCCTCCAGCTGTTGGCAGCTTTTCAAGCGCTCAGGACTCACCTCGCTCCAGTCCTGGGCTCCGCTGGTGTTTCTGCCGGGGCTGCTCGTCACCGCCTCCCACATCCTGACACCCGACACCCGACACCCGACACCGAGCCTGTCGGCAGCGGCTTTTATCCTGCAGCTTGCTCAAACGCACATACACGAGGGGCGGAGCTTCTCCCGGCGACTCCACCCACTGATCACACACAGGGCGGTGCTGTTTGGTCGCTGTTAAGATCCCTGCTGGCGCCTCCTGCTGTTGTGATGAAGCAGTCACAGTCTTTTCCCTGCCCAGACTCGACGTTTGGGTTCTTTATGGTGGACCTCTGCAGCGCTCGAGGGGCACAAACTGCAGTCTGGCACGTAAACCCAACTATGAGGGAAACCGGAAAGTTCACAGAAACAAGTAATTGAAGCGTGAAAGTGGCCGAAGTGGCAGCTGGAGAAGCTGTGAGCCCAAACAGTGATGTTCCTCTGCAAAGCGGAGACGGCAGAGCTCAGGTCAGCTCAACAACAGCACGCTGACGTGTTGCTCTGGCAACATCTCTAATGTCGCCGGATTTCAGAAAAGGAAAACAATCATAAACATCCTAAAAGAGAAACTTCTGTGTGCTTTTTTTTTTTTTTAAAAAAAGGTCTATTTTAGGTGTCTTCTTACTTGTAACACCAACAAACGCAGTGAAGAGTACCACAATTCTACCTACAATATGGAGAGGTACAGCACGTCAGAGCAGTACATGTTGGTACTGCCTGTCTACTGTGTGGTTACAGTGTAACCCTGGTTCTTAGTGAGGAGATCGCTCAGTCACATGTTGAGGGAGCGCCGTGGGCCGGGCTGCCGGCACAGAGGACCGTGTCTCCAGGCAGGAAGAGGACTCTGTCCGACACACTAATCCACCCGTAGCCTGCCTGGCAGGTCCGGGCCTGGCGCGGTTTGCACCGTACGGTTCCTGATGCCGGAGCACAAGCGCGCAAACGCGAAGTAGACGTGACATGTAATCGATGCGATCGTTCATTTTGCATAATCGATGAATCCACAAATGTGAGCGAGACGTTTTTCTGAGCAAAACAACAAAGCGGGTAAAGTCACGTTCTCCGAGTTTTTCTCCATTGTGCTGGACCGCGATTCAAGGACAAGGACGCTTCACGATGGCGTAAGTGCAGGTCAGCAGGGGACGGGAGGGGGGACAAGTGTGCCGGTGCACTGTACAAAACAACCGGGCCAAGTGTGAGCGCGTCCTAAGACACAGTGGAACCCAGAAGACGCGACAGAAGCCACGCAAAGCTGATCCATGGACCACTTAGACTCCAGAACCAGCAGCGTGCACCTGGATCTGGATCCACAGATTACTCATCCATCTGGATTTATAGATTCATACTAATCTGTGACTGTCACATCTGTCCCGTCTGTCCGACCCAGAAGAAGGATCCTCTTCTGTGGTTCTTCCTGAGGTTTCTGACTTGTTCACAGTTGTGCAAGTGTTTCCTCGCCCGGTTGGAGGGTCAGAGGGCAGAGGGGCCACGTCTGTGCCGTTTGTGAAAGGCCTCTGAGACAAACTGTCATTTGTGATTTTGGGCTGTACAAATAAAGTTTGATTTGCTTTGATTTGAAGTCGTTACCTGAAGACTCCACCCAGATGTTGGACTCTGATATTCGAACGGATCATGCCTGCCCACCTGACCAAAGCCATTGACGTGAGAAGTCTCATAACCGCAGCTGCGATGGCGGTGGTTCAGAAGGGGACGGGACCGGACGCTTCTGAAAAGCTGGGATCAGCTGTAGGTGGCACAGACAATTTGCACTGGTTCGAGAGTCGACAGAGACCTTCGGCCTCCGTCGACTCTGGAGGACTCGGGCGGCAGTCGGGTCTCTCCGTCTGCACAGTCGTGAGAATTATGACTTTAAGGACTTCACGAGAATAAGCTGAAAGAAACCAAGTTGGCCCTTTTTGGTTTCAGAAGTAATGGAGACAAAATTAGGGTTAAAAGCTGTAAAAACAATCTCAAATGACTCTTAAAAGGTATTAAAAATGATCCTGACCTATTAGATGATTCACAAAAGTTACATAAAGTTACAAAAGACACGTAAAAAGAACAAATACAAAAAGCCTTGAGAAACGAGGCTTAGGCTGGTAAATTTGGTCCGCTCATTGTCAGACGAGACACCAAGAACAAGGTGGGATCCACCGTCCGGTACCAATGGCTGGTCGCTCCACACACGGCGCCCTCAGCTGGGGTTCCTTCTACCGCCTGACTGCAGGAAGGGTAACGTCACCTTAACAAGAACGAAGCCACGACGAGTCGCAAGCATTCAAATACAACCAGTCACCGACCACTGACGTCCCCGATGACCTTCAAGAAAACGAGCGAAGGTGTGAGTCGTCAAGAGAATTCACTCCGGTTACAAAACAAAGAAGGGCGAACGCTTATATGACCAGAAAGACATTCGACCTAATCACGACAGCGATCATGATGGACCAGATCACCTGCGGCTGCTTCTCCTGCACCAGAAGAGAAACCACATCATACAACCCACAGACACGTGGACGTGGCGTCCGTCCACCTGAGTCTACAGGATTGGGCAGTGGCTTCAGCTCCGGGTCCTGGTTCCGGCACACCTGCACTCCCACTCCGGAGGATGACGGCTAAACTCAAACCGCTCGACCGCCCTGCTCTGCGGATGTTCTTGCGCGTGTGGAGCAGGCCCGGGCCCAGACGCAGAGTGGAATCGGTTGGGATATAAAATTCATTTGGATTACACACAAGTCACAGTTCAATAGGCGAGCGTGAGTCCCTCAAAACGCAAATCTGTCCAAACATGCAACTGCATTAAAAAGGCAGGAGCCCAGAATGCAGAAACAGACCATCATTGGAAAATACTGGGAAACGCTGGGAAAGTGAAGGGGAAGCGACGGGAGACACGGAGCTAACTGGGCACATTAGCACGGGGCAGGTAACAGGACACAGGTGGTCATAAGGAGGGAAAAGTGGGGGGGGGGAGACACAACTGGAACGGAAATCTTTTAGATAAAACTGGAGATACTGGAAACACAGGAGCGAGCGAAATTTAAAAAGTCCGTCCGATTCACAAATCAGAAATGCTCAGATGCAGAAAGAAACACAGGTATCGGACTGGTGAGAACTGAGTCTGTGTACTGATCCAGTAGCCAACAAACAGAACCAGCTAGCTCCATTAGCTCTGATTCACTTCACTGCTGTAAAGGGCAGCACGGGAAGTTGCACTACGCCGCGACTGAAAACTACTCTTTTAGAGCAGCGAAGAAGAAAGCTGCTTCGATCACAGCATTATTTCAAAGTTCAAACACAGCAAAACTTCCTAAAAAAAAAGCCAAGGACAACGGACGAGTGTAGCAGACAGAAGTGTGCCTCGGTCTTGTCCGTGCGCTGCAGAAGTAACCAGCGCTCTGTCCGTTAGCTCAATGCTAACACACGATGCGACTGCGTGACTGCGACGACACTTTCCTCACTAACGGACGTTTGACCTCACATGCACGACAAATGAGGCGCGGTCAATATTTATTTCAGAACAGGACACAGTGAAGCCTCTTGGGCCAGGTACAGGGTCGCGCCCCCACAGGCGGGCCTGCGCCTTCTTAAAGGGCTTTTCCTCTCGGCCCTCTCTGGGCGCCGCTCCGGCTTCAATGCCTGGCCGATCGTTCACCTGCGCTCCACGATAGCTGTCGTGAGAGGATTTGTTATTGTGAATTGGTGCTACGCAAATATAATGAGGTTGACCTGAGCTGTGGATCCAACAGATGGTTTCCTCGCAGGAGAGCGAGGAAGCTGTGACGAAGGACGAAGGGGACTAAAGTTCACAAAGTGTCACTTCATCATAATCGGGGTTGTGAAAGTTACACCGACCTCATACGTAGTCACACACATTCTGTTGAAATACTACTTTTGTGGAAGTGAAAGTCACCCATACCAATACTACTTGAGTTAAAGTCTTAAAAAATCAGATATGAAATGTGTCTGCCATTGAACTACTTTTTTGGCAATAAATGTACTATGTGTAATCATTAAAATCAAATCAAATCAAATTAAATTTTATTTGTATAGCCCGAAATCACAATTTACACATTATCTCACTGGGCTTTGACAAACTGTACAGATGTGACATCCTCTGCCCTCAGACCCTCGAACCGGGTGAGGAAAAACTTAAAAAAAAACCCTAAACAGGGAAAATAAGAAACCTCAGGAAGAACCACAGAGGAGGATCCTTCTTCCTAGGATGGACAGATGTGCAATAAATGTCACTTGTACAGAACACAAAAACATGATAACAACAGTTCATTTAGAATGTATAAAACATCCATGAGTCCCAGAGTCTGTGGATTCTATGAGTCCGGATGTATGGAAAGTCTAGTGATCCAGACGCAGGTGGACTCTGTTGGTCCAGGAGTCATTGTACTCCATGTAGGAAGATCTGGGTGTTGCTGAGTCCAAGAGTATGTAGAATCTGTAAATCCAGGGATATGTGAAGTGGAGTGGTCCAGAAGCAGGTGTAGTCTATGGATCCAGAAGCCATTGTGATCTGTGGATCCCGATTTGCATTTGGAAATCCAGCCTAGGATCCAAGTCACAGGATCTCCTTTCCTAATGTGGCCAGGGGGCATCAGGCAGGACCACAGCAGCACCTCCCACCGCGACCTAGAAAAACCTGCAGGATGGTAAAGCACAACGACTCCGGGGAAGAAGTAAAGTTAGTGTAAGGATATGGACATTTACAGGAGCAGAGAAGGAGTCGGAGTCAGAGGGGGGAGAGAAGAAAGCTCAGTGAATCATGGAGTGTTCCCCCACCAACCTAAGCCTATAGCAGCATAACTAAGGGCTAGATAGGCCAGCCTTAACTATAAGCTTTATCAAAAAGGAAGGTTTTAAGCCTACTCTTAAAATCAGAGAGTGTGTCTGCCTCCCGTACCAAGACTGGAAGATAGTTTCACAGGAGAGGAGCTTGATAGCTGAAAGCTCTGCCTCCCATTCTACTTTTGGAAATTCTTGGGATCACCATTAACCCTGCATCCTGGGAGCGTAAGGTTCTGGATGGGCGATAGGGTACTATGAGCTGTTCAAGATAAGATGGTGACTGACCATGAATAGCTTTGATTGAATAGATTAATTATGTTGCTGGATAATGAGTCTCTAATGTGTTTGGGGCCCAGCACAATGACTTCAGTTTTGTCAGAGTTTAACATTAAAAAGTTATGAAACATCCAGTTTTTAATGTCCTTAAGACATGACTGTAGATTAGCTAACTGATGGGTTTCATCTGGCTTCATTGATAAGTATATTTGTGTGTCATCTGCATAACAGTGAAAATGTATGGAGTGCTTTCTAATAATTTTACCTACAGGAAGCATATATAGAGTAAATAGTAATGGTCCAAGCACAGAACCTTGTGGGACTCCATGACTAACCTTGTCATATCTTGATGATTCATCATTAACATGAACAAAATTATATCTATCAGATAGGCAGGACTTAAACCATCTTAGAGCAGATCCTTTAATGCCAATTTGGTGTTCCATCCTCTGTAGTAAGATGTGATGATCGATAGTGTCAAAAGCTGCACTAAGATCTAATAAGACTAGTATAGAGATAAGTCCTGCGTCAGATGCTGTGAGGAGGTCATTTGTAACTTTTACCAATGCCGTTTCTGTGCTGTGATGCTTTCTAAAACCTGACTGAAACTTTTCAAATAGACTAAAAAAATAATATAATAACTAATAAAAGAACATTGATACATATGCACTATACTGCATGACAGGTCAGATCAACAGAACATTCTAAAACTATTGATTTTTTTTTTTTTTTAAATCTGACAAATAAGAAAATATTTTCACTCAAAAATGCATTATTTCGGCTCAGATGTAACCAGTTACTGAAATCATTGAATAAACGTAGAACAGTAAAAGTACAAAAATGGCAATAGATCGGAAGTTTAAAGTCACAGAAGGTGGAAACAGGTACCTCACGATTGTACTTAAAATAATGCAGCATTCTTTCGCTCCAGTCGGAAATGTGTTTAAAATCTCCAAAATAAACTGGTCAGCTGATCGCTGACTTCATCTTCACGGCGGACTGGGTGCGGCCTCCTCAGCGACAGGGGGCGCCATACATCTTTCACAACGATGTTCCGCTTTTATTGTGAAGGACTGTGGCCGGAAACGTTATTGTTTGCGAAACAGAGGCTAGCGGTTGTGGCGAACGCTAACGAGGCTCACGGGGGCGAGCAGAGCTGGCATGAGAGAGTAACCGACGGCGAATATGACCGACGTCTGGCTGAGGGTGAATATGTCACTTTTCTTTCCGAGCAAAACACTCAGTCCGACGCTCCGCGCTTCCGGTTCGAGGCGATGTTTTACCTCGGCCGAACTTGGCACATACCGAGCCAGCCACTGATCTGCTCGCTCGGTGGGAGTCCGGCCCGAGCGAGAGAAGGAGTTGATGAAAGGGAGCCGTCACGGTGAGCAGGACAGCGCCACCTGCCTGTCCGCTCGCTCAGAACATCAGCGTTAGTCCACGATGTAAATCTGCAAAAATCGATACCATGGCGATCCACGATACACAGGATGATACGTCACGATGTTTGTGTAACTGAGGAATAGAAAGTTCCCCCTGAAAGGTAAACGTCATGTGTTGCTGTCAGTTGTGACCCCGCTGCCCAGGCTGAGGTTGGAGTCAGAGGAGCACAGCGGCAGAATTAAACATCAAATTCATGGCTGCAGGTAGAGCGTCGCGATGCTGAGGGTGGCTGTGCGTGTTCCTGGAGATTTTGGTTCAATGTATGTCCGTGAAGGTTCTCAGTCATCCAGGTCATCTTGATCTCGGAGTGTTTAGTTGGAAGCAACTGGACTTCTTATCTTGTTTGAAGATGTTTCGCCTGTCATCCGAAAGGCTTCTTCAGTGCTGGTTCAATGTAATAAAAGCTGACGTGGGTCCAGACTTCAGACCTGACGGATCCGAAACGTCTCGATGTTACTGCTCGTCGACCTCTTCCGCACCTCCGTTAACTTCCCCCTCGGCGAGGAGCGGCAGGGAAATCGGTTTAAAGTCCCGGTACTTGGCAGTAAACCGCCGTGTGGATATCTTGTCCCGCTCCGTGTCCATTTGGACCCACTTTGGTCGATGCTTGTTTAACCTGTGATTTCACATGTTTGTGCTGACGTGACTCTGCTCCTCCTCTGCGTCACAGCAGACGGCCAGGCGGCGTCCAGCTGATGAAGACGTCTGTCCCGTGGAGTCTAAATCTTCAAGGCAAGATGGAGACGCCATCGATGTCAAACTGGGCAGGAAATTACCGGCAGGAAGTTCCACTGTGGACGGACAGGAAGCGGAGAGAACGGCTGTGTCAGGTGACACGACCAACGCGGGGTCACGTGGGATCTTTAGTTTCATTCATCTGTCGATGTCGCTGTAAGTACCCGAAGGGAGGCGGAGCCAGGTGTCTCACCTGAGGTGCTGTCTGTCTCCTGTTAGGTGGTCACGTGATAGGGGAGATGGCGTTCGCCGCCGAGCTGATCGAGTCCAGTGACGATGAACTGGGGCGACTTGACATTGACCTGGACAGAAAGTCCAAACAACACAACCTGACGTCCAGCAACGTGCGCGCCATCCTGCACGTGAGCGTCTCACACAGACACACACACACACACACACACACACACACACACACACACACAGCGTCACCTCTCAGCCACAACACATTGCAGAGGCGTGTCAGCCAGGACACAACACATTGTGTGTGACACGTGTCTTTGTGTCCATCAGGAGGTGATTACCCATGAGCATGTGGTGGCCATGATGAAAGCTGCCATCAGGGACACGCAGGACCTGCCCATGTTTGTGAGTGTACATGTTGTCCTTGTCCTGCAGCTGATCATCTGTCTGTCCGTATTGTCTGAACCTACGGTCTTTGTGTCCTTCGTCAGGAGCCAAAGATGACTCGGTCCAGACTGAAACAGGCCGTCCAGCAGGGACAGGTGAGCTCCACCTCCCACAATCCTCTCTGGCCGTCAATCTGGAGGTGAAGACACATCTGTTAATCTGTCTGTCTGTCTGTCCGTCTGGTTACAGCCGCTGAATTGGGGTCTGTCAGAAGCCACAGTCAAGGTAACATATCATCCAGTCTGCAGGATGATTTCCGTCCGTCCGTCCGTCTGTCTGTCGGTGTCACTGTCTCTCTGTCTCTCCTTAGTGTCCTCAGTTTGTGGACATTGACCTTGAGGAAGAGGAGGACTCATCAGATGAAGAGTATTGTCCAGATGAGGAGGAGGAGGAGGACACAGCTGAGGAGGTGAGTGGCTGATAAAAATATCATAATCAAAACCCGGTACGGAAACTCTTTTGTCAAGAAAATAAGAAATCGTCTAAATTTTGTATCGCATGAGACTCTGTAAAAAAGAGACATCCCTCGTTCTCTGGAGGATTCACAGGAAAACACAGATTCATCAGGTAATTGCAAGGAAAATTAGCAGAAGAAGGAATCTGAAGAGGCGTTACAATGATTTATCGCACATCTGCTCAAAAGGAGGAAATACTTCATCAATAAAAAAAGAGTCGTTTTCCGAAACTCAGACCAGTCATCCGTGATGGGACAGCAGAGATCCACCAGTCCACCGGTCAGGTTGTTGTTCCTGTGTGGACCGTGGAACTCATTTTGCAGTCAGTGACGTCTGGTTGAAGGAATGTTGTTTAGGATTTTCAGCACTTCTGTCAGGCAGAATAGCAAAGTCCAATAATAGAACTGAAGTTTGCAGGTAGCAAACTTTCCGAATTCTCAGTATCTTCTTCCAAATAAATCTAGAAATTGTTTAACGGAGAGAAGTAAAAATAACATTTTCATAACTATATAGAAACATGAATTTCTGGAACACTGATTTTTCCTGCCAGTGTGAGAGATCAATCAATCACTCAAGTTTAATTTGTATAGCTCAAAATCACAAATACCAACTTGCTTCTAATGGCTTTACAATCTGTACACACCAATACCCTCTACCCTTAGACCCTGGAACCGGGTGAGCTTCTTTAGCCTTCTTTAGCCCGCTGGACAGGAACAAAGAGGAAAACTCAGGGAGAACCACAGAGGAGGGATCCGTCTCCCTGGGACGGGTAGACATGCAGTAGCGGTCACAAGTACAGAGCACAACAATATGACATCATCACAGTCTGTGGACAACATGATGAGATCACTTCTCAAGCCTGGAGATGAGAGAAAGGTCAGGATAGCCTTGTTAACTGGAACTGATACGTCTCGTCTTGTTTTCGTCCCATCTATCCGGGTCTGAGCAGGGAGACCCAGACGATCCTCTCCCTAGCCATTTCCACTAAAATCTCCCAAGATATAACCTGTCCAGCGTGTCCTGGGACCACCCCGGGGTCTCCTCGCTGATGGCCATGCCCAGAACACCCCCTTAGGGAGACATCCAGGAAGCATCCTGACCAGATGCCCAGAAAACCTCCGCTGGCTCTTCTCCACGCGGAGGAGCAGTTTTTCTACTCTGAGATTTCAAGCTCCGTATCACTAAAGCTAAGCCCAATCATCCTGCGGAGGAAACACATTTCAGCTGCTTGTATTGGCGATCTCATTCTTTGAGTCACTACTCGCAGCTCCTGACCATAGGTGAGAGTTGGAACATAGATTGACCAGTAAATTGTGAACAACCCTGAAATGCTTAAACTCCTCCACATGAGGCAGCAACACTTATGGAACCCAGAGTGGGCTGAGAGCCATGGCCTCAGATTTAGAGGCGTTGATTCTTATCCCTGCCGCTTCACACTTGGCTACAAACTGTCCCAACGCGAACTGGAGGTCACTGTTCGACAACGCCTACAGGACCAAGTCATTTGCAAAAAGCAGAGACAGAATCCGAAGGCCACCCAAGCTGATTCCTTCTGCCTAGAAATTCTGTCCAAGAAAGTCATGAAGAGAACCGGTGACAAAGGGCAGCCCTGGAGGAGTCCAACCCTGACAGGGAACAAGTCTGACTTACTGCCAGCAATGCAAAACAAATAGCTCTGGTGATACAGAGATCAAACGGGCCATCTACCTGCGGGGGACACGGTCTTAAGCCTTCTCCAGATCTACAAAACTCATGTGAACTGTGTGGGCAAACTCCCCGGCTCTTCAAATACCCCCCGGGAGGGTATAGAGCTGGTCCAGCGTTCCACGACCAGGACGAAAACCACATTGTTCATCTTGACAGTCAGACTCTCCTCTCCAGCTCCCTGGAGCAGACCTTCCAAGGGAGGCTGAGGAGTGTGAACCCCCTGTTGTTGGAACACACCCTCTGGTCCCCCTTCTTAAAAAAGGGGAACCCCCACCCCAGTCAGCCACATCCGAGGAACTGTCCCTAATGTTCACATAATGTTGCAGAGGCGTGTCAGCCAGGACAGCCCTACAAGATCCAGAGCCTCGAGGAACTCTGGGCGAATCTCATCCAGCTTTGAAGCTCTGCCACTGCAGAGCTGTTTCACAGCCTCAGCGACCTCAGTCCTAGAAATGAGGGAGTCCACCCCGACTCCTCTGGCTCTGCTCCTTCCTCAAAAGATGTGCTGGTGGAATTGAGGAGATCCTCAAAGTCGCTGCATGGTTTGCCAGAATTTCTTTGGGGCTGACTGAAAGCCTTGCTTCTTGGCCCCACCGAACTCCTCCCACAAACAAGTCTTTGCCTCTGCGACTGCCCGAGTCACATATCCCTTGGCCCACTGAAACTGTCAGCTGCCTCTGGATTCCCACCAGCCAGCCGTGTCCCGTCGGACTCCTACTTCAGTTTGACGGCCCCCTTCACCTCTGAGTCCACCAACAGGTTCTGGGTTACCGCCATGACTCGCACCAGCAACCTTGCGACCACAACACGGAACATGGCCTACTCGGATTCCATGTCCCCCACCTGCCCCAAGATGCAGCTGAAGCTCTGCCGTAGGTGTGAGTTGGAAGACCATCCGGACGGGGTCCTCAGCCATACATTCCCAGCAGAAGCCGGACTATAAGTTTAGGCCTGCCGCTCTATCCGGCATCTTCCCCTGCAGACTGATCCAGCTCACCACCAGGTGGCTATCCGTTGATAACTCTACTTCTCTCTTCACCTGAGTGAAAAGAGATACTTCCGGCTGCTGCTTAGCTGATACGACTACCAAGTTGATCATTGATTTGACCTTGGGTGTCCTGGTGCCAGGTGTGCTTATGGACACCTTTATGGTTGAACATGTCTTAGTTGTGGACAAATTGTGGCTTGCGAAGAAGTCCAATAGCCGAACACAGCTCGGGTTCATGTCAGGCAGGCCATTCCTCCCAATCCCGTCATCAACATTTATATATATCGATAATATGTTTTGATAAATTAAACTGGTATCCAGTGAGTCCAGCATTCTTCAGAACTTTTTATTGTGTGTTTTATTGTATGTATTCATTTTCTTCCTGCTTTTCATGATTTTGGGTTTGACGGTGCTGCAGTGACCTTTCTGTCTTTAATGTCGTTGATGTTACATGATGGTGTTTTTCTTCTGGATTGAACTAAGTAACTGTTGAAGATCTGAGCGTCTGCATCCTATTAATGTTTTATTCATGTTACAAAGTCTGTAGCAACTTAAAATTACCCCATCCAGGGATAATATTGATAAATTGAGGATAACAATAGTTTTATCCTCAAGTGCTAAAATAACATCAGCATGTTGACACCATTGTAAGTAGAACACAAACATGCTGTGAGTAAAAAGTGCAGGTCTGTTGACGTGTGGGAGGGCTTGTTTGACCATGGCGGAACTCTGCGAGGGGTTTCTGCTTCCCCGCATCGAGGGGATATGTTTTTGACCGTGTTTGTTGGTTTAACAGGTTTTAATGACACTGTCAGAGGAGGTGGGAGCTAAAGAGCGATGGATTTATCTGAATCTGAATCCAGGATGTTGTTCATCAACGTGAACCCTGTTTGTTTCTAGCTTCCATCAGTCAAAAACCCTTTGTCCTTCTGGGGTCAAACACCTCTTACGCTCACGCCTGAGCCCGCAGGCTGTCGTTACAGTGACACCTAGTGTTCAAACAGTGAACAAGACTTCAATTTCTTGGTTATTTCAGTATGCTTGACTCCTACATTTACAAAAAAAGATATAATCTGTGACGTATTAGAGCCTCAAAGACAAAATAGAGACACGGGTTGGTGTTCAGCATAGTTTTTTCACCGATTGAAATTTTTCACAATGGAATTAAGTTTTCGGGCAGCGCAGTGGTTAGCACTGTCGCCTCACAGCAAGAAGGTCCTGGGTTGGATTCCGGGTCAGGGTATTTCTGTGCTGAGTTTGCATGTTCTCCCTGTGTCTGCGTGGGTTCTCTACGGGTTCTCCGCCTTCCTCCCACAGTCCAAAAACATGCAAACCGGGGGTTAGTAGGTTAACTGGTGACTCTAAATTGCCCGTAGGTGTGAATGTGAGTGTGGATGGTTGTTAGGCTCCACCCCCCCCCCGCGACCCCTAAAGGGATAAGCGGTAGAAAATGAATGAATGAATTAAGTTTTCTTCAGGCTTTCTGTAACAGTGTGAAATTAAAAATTGTGTGTGTGTGTGTGTGTGTGTGTGTGCGCGCGCGCATGCGTGCAGACCCTCCTCAGCGATGCATACAGTTTGGCTTTACCACCCAAAATATATCAGGGCTCTCAGCACAAACTTCCTGAAAACCAGCGAACTGACAAGTCCCTACAGGTACTCTGGCCTTTGACCTAAACAAAGATGGATACAAGTGTCGTTTGGATGTTTTGGCTTCACGTCGGGAGCGCTCTGTTGGCCATCTTTGTTTTACAGTCACTGGTTGTCATGTTAAAGTCGAGTCGGATTCGGCTCGACAGCGCTCTGACCTCTGACCTGTTGTGCAGAGATCTCGGGGACACTTGGGGGAGCAGATGATGACGTCCTCTTGCGATCCTCACCACCTCCTCACTGCTGTTGTTAGGCTCCACCCCCCCCCCGCGACCCCTAAAGGGATAAGCGGTAGAAAATGAATGAATGAATTAAGTTTTCTTCAGGCTTTCTGTAACAGTGTGAAATTAAAAATTGTGTGTGTGTGTGTGTGTGTGTGTGTGCGCGCGCGCGCATGCGTGCAGACCCTCCTCAGCGATGCATACAGTTTGGCTTTACCACCCAAAATATATCAGGGCTCTCAGCACAAACTTCCTGAAAACCAGCGAACTGACAAGTCCCTACAGGTACTCTGGCCTTTGACCTAAACAAAGATGGATACAAGTGTCGTTTGGATGTTTTGGCTTCACGTCGGGAGCGCTCTGTTGGCCATCTTTGTTTTACAGTCACTGGTTGTCATGTTAAAGTCGAGTCGGATTCGGCTCGACAGCGCTCTGACCTCTGACCTGTTGTGCAGAGATCTCGGGGACACTTGGGGGAGCAGATGATGACGTCCTCTTGCGATCCTCACCACCTCCTCACTGCTCCTGAGTCTTCCTTCCTGGAGAGGCTGAATGCTGTGGAGGCGGAGCTGGATAGCAGCGCTGGCTACACCTTTGAACAGGTAAACCCCCCCCCCAAACTCTGTTTGTCCATGAGTGAGTGAGTGAGTTGCGCCTCTCTACCCATCAGTCCCTCTCTCACAGTGTCTGGACAGAAAAGCAGCCCATGACGATGGCGGTGATGAAGGATCCAGCTGTCTGGCATACCGCACACGCTCCAAACTTCCTCTGGTCAACATTCCTCTGGGTCAGCTGGAGGCGGAGCTTCTGGCCCCTGACATAACGGCTGACATGTACGAGCAGCACGCCGTGCAGCGGGAGGAGGACCGCCACTGGACCGAGTGGCTGCAGGGTCTCATGGCCCCTGACGATGAAGGTCAGCTCTGTCAAAATCTGTGTCTGTATTGATACAAAAGTCTGTGTCATCTGCAGGCGGGAAACAAGATCAAAGTTATCATTTATGCCACAATAAAAGTTAATACTTTCATTAAAATTCTGGGTTTCATGGTGCGTTCAGGGGCTCCTCAGACGCTCTGAAATCTTCATTCTAATGACTGAAATGGGTATGTTTTGACTCCGTTCCCATTTCCCTTATTTTGAAATGCATCAGCCTACATCTGTCTATTATTAAATTGATTTGCTCAACTCTTAATAATGAGATGCTTAAATAAAAAAAATGTCACATTTGTCTGTTGACAGACTTTGATAACTGTTTAAAAATTTTGCCAGATTAATCACTGCAGTGGTTGAGACATCCTGTCCTGGACGAGAAGCTGTGACAGGGCGGAGCTGAGCAGGCTGAAACAGCTTGCTTTGTTAGCCAGCCTCCCGTCCATCGGAGCTGCTCACAGCAGCAGCCAGATGTGGTCGGGGAGTCTGTCTGGGCCATGAACGCGGTAGCTCAACAACTAAATGTCCACGAGGGCTTCACACTTCCTTCCAAAACGGTCGTGTGGCGGGACCTTAAAACCTTAAAACAAAAGCAGACCATTCAGCACCGGAATCCAAACTATAAAGGAGGAAATACTGGCTGCTGCGTTATATTATTAGCGCATCGTGATTCCAGTGGATTTTCAGAGGCTGATACATCGGCTTATCACCTCCCATCAGTGAAAACGTGACACTGCTGGAAACAGTTTTCAGTTTTATCAGGATTAGAGGACAACTGTTGATGTGAAAAAATAAAATCGACTGGAAAATCGTTCCTCCTCTATGTAGCTGAGGGTCAGAAGGTGTTTTCCTTCAAAGTCAGTAATTCCAGTTGAGAAGTTGTCTGTTAAGTCTGCAGCTTTGAGCTGCTGTTGGAGCCAAAGTCTGCCAAGAACATATCTGCACACCTTCATCCCGGCTGTTTTTGAAAACTGTAATGCCGTAATGCAAACAAGCCTCTGGACTCAGTTCTCATGTTTTCATATCCATAATGATGTCATATTGTTGTGCTCTGTACTTGGGACATCTATTGCACGTTTACCCGTCCCAGGGAGACGGATCCTCCTCTGAGGTTCTCCCTCAGGTTCCTTCTGTGTCCCTGTCCTGTGTTTTTGGAGTTCTTCCTCACCCGGTTCGAGGGTCTGAGGGTAGAGTGTGGTGTTATGTACAGATTGTAAAGCCCTCAGAGGCAAAGTGGTATTTGTGATGATTTTGGGCTGTAAAAATTAAATTTGATTGATTGATAATAAAATGTTCGTCGAAGTACTAAATCGACTCATGCATGATTCATGAGTCAGTAATGAGTTGAGACAAAATTCACCACTAGATGGCCCTAAATACCCCTCAGACTCATCCTGGAGTAGCTGCACGCCTCCTTGTGCGCAGTGATACGTAAAGAAAATAGTTCCTCCATGAGACGGCTCACAGTGAGGTCTGAGCAGGCTGTGACTCAAGTAGCTTTCACAGGAAGTGACTGTTGTTGTTTCCCTCTCTGGCAGTGGACTGACCTATTTGTTTTCTCAGAGGAAGTCGATGACGATGACGATCCGGAGTACAACTTCCTGGACGACTTGGATGAACCGGACATGGAGGATTACAGGACAGACCGGGCCGTCCAGATCACCAGTAGGTGCGGTGGAGGGACCAGGTTCTTGTTGTGCCACCCGCGGTGTTAACAGGTATGTGTTGTTTTGCAGAGAAGGAGGTGAACGAGCTGCTGGACGAGCTCTTTGACACAGTGAGTCGCTTTCAGTCGTCATGTAGCACTTTGACACCACAGCTGCCTGTAGGGACGGGAGTCTCTGGTGTCACATGACTACCGCATGAGTCTGCTCTGTTTTCCACTTTGACGTCATACACCGTAAGCAGAGCAGAGAAGATGCACATCATCAGGATGGAAGTTTCCCAGTTAGACAGACGT
>KV751415.1:292827-324337 GCA_001698575.1 Mola mola
CCAGGCCATCTCTACTCTGCTCGGCAACAAGACTCCTAGTGAGGTGATTGGCTGTTGGGACTGCTGCTGAGGCTGTGATTGGTTGATTTTCTGACAGCGTTCTTATTGTTCTCATGTCTCCAGGTGTCGGGCCGTTTTCGGGATTTGATGCGTTTGTTCCGGACGGCGGCTCGTCAGACCAGCTCCGAGGATGAGGCCCCTCCCACTGAGCTAGCAGTGGCCAATGAGGAAGACGACTGAACCGTGGCAGATTGATGTTAACCAATCAGCAGTAAAGAGTTAAACTACTTTTACTGTGAAAACGTTCATGATGTTGAAAATGTGAAGACTGTAAATATTCCTTTTTTTAAAATAAACGAGCTTTCCTTCAGAATCTGTCCTCTGACCTAAACAAAGATGGCTGCCGCCATGTTGTTCTGGTGATGTCACGTGAAGACTGCAGTAGTGGTTGGGGGTGGAGCCACTGCATTGAGTTCCCGCCCGTGCGCACATCAATCATGATATGATGAAAATGAACGTTTGAACATCAATTTACAGGTCAATCTACGTCCCAACTCTCACCTATGGTCATGAGCTCTGGGTAGCGACCGAAAGAATGAGATCGCGAATACGAGCGGCCGAAATGAGCTTCCTTCGCAGGGTGGCTGGGCTCAGCCTTAGAGATAGGGTGAGGAGCTCGGACATCCGGGAGGAGCTCAGAGTAGAGCTGCTGCTCCTCCACGTTGAGAGGAGCCAGTCAAGGTGGTTCGGGCATCTGGTCAGGATGCCTCCTGGACGTCTCCCTTGGGAGGTGTTTCGGGCACGCCCTCCCCCAGGAGACCCTGAGGCAGACCGAGGACACGCTGGAAAGATTCTATCTCTCGGCCGGCTTGGGAACGTCTGGATCTCCCTGCTCAGGCTGTTGCCCCTGCGACCCGGACCGGGATAAGCGGCAGAAAACGAAACGAAACATCACCGTGATGAAAACGTTGAGTTTTTAGTTGGTCCCATCTGCTGACATGGAGGGGGAGGAGCCTTATAGAAAATTTAAAAAAAAAAAAAAAAAAAAAGATAAAACCTGGAAATGAAAATTTGACCTCTGACTCGCTGCTTTGATTGACAGGCAGTGGGCGGGGTCATCCCTGCGGGTCTGAAACAGGAAGCTGCGGCTGTCGGCAGGTGAAAGCCTTGATAAGGCCGCAATAAAACCCCGAGCAGCGATACTAACAATGCTCATGCTCATGTCTGTGAGATGAAACGTGCGGTTTAAAGACATCCCACGAGTACAGGAGAGTATTTCACCATGGTAACCCGAACCAGCTCGGCTCGGAGTCCCGCCGGGGCTAGCCAGTTAGCATGCTAACCAGTAGATATCTCTATCAACGCTGTTTCTTCCTTGTGTTAATAGAAACAGTGGATCCATCCTACAGAATGCACCTTTAAACGTGGAGCTAGACATGCTAGGTAGCGTATTGCTGAAGCGACGGTGCTCAGACTAAAGCTCTGTCAGTTATTGATTATGAAGTTACAGCTGATGGGAGAATGCAGAGGTGTTTGGGTCCTCTGATGTCACAGGAAGTGTCCAATCAGACGACGAAGAATGGAACGACTCGTCACAGCTGATCACAAGGACGAAATGTGTGTCGCCCCCACAGTCCTGAGCTGTGTTCTGCCGGTTCTCCTCATCAGACACCAGCGGTTCGGACTGCTGGGCTGCTGCTGCAAAGAGGTGGGAGGGGCTCAAAATAGACCAGGCTGATGGGAGGTCCTATGCCGTTCCAGTGGGAGCCAATCGCAGAGGCGTCTGGAAGAAGGAAGTGAAGGTGAAGCGTAGTTGTTAGCTTTATTGGAAATCAATTAACATCCCGGCACCAATCAATGCATCAATAATCATAAACTGCCCAATGATATAATTCGGCCGGAAGTGCGTAACTAAAGCTAACCAATCCCAGTGCTAACATGCTAGCTCAACAGGTGTGAGTGTCAGCAATAGCCATGTTTGTTGTGAAGTGTTTTCTAACGTAAATAAGATTCAGTCATAGTAGCTAGTTGGCTACAATTAGCAAGTGAGAAGTTATTTTCAGGACAATTTGTCCAATGAAATGAGAGCCAAAACATCAGGCCCCTTGGTGACTGGCTACTCATAAGCTCCTCCCCCTCCATGTTAGCAGATGGGCCAAACCTGATTCAAGTAAATGTTTCCAAAGATGGTTTCTGTCAGGTCGTTCTTATCACACGGAGTTTTGATGAGTTACTGATGATAAAAAAGAGGAACTCCACCGTCTGCTCACAGTTGGGACTTCGTCTTGAATGTGGGAGCAAGTGGAGACGCAGCAATTTGGAATTTATCAATTCTTAACTTCTTCAAAATTTAGCTACTTTTGCTTTTTTCCGACTTTACCAACCAGCCGAATTTTACATTATTCACGCAAACTGCAACCATGATGTCATGTGTACGTCACCTTAACGACCATGACAGCGACCGTGATGGCTGAGCGGAACACCTACCTGCGGTTCACTGGTGCCTTCGAACACAACATACTGCCAAAAAGTGTTTCCTGATCGGATCCTTTCAGAGTTGGATCAGAAGTAAAACGCATCAGATTCAGAGGTCAAACCAATACAGTGTGTTTGTTTAGGTTCTCAGTTGTCAGTCTGGAAGCCTCCACCTGGACCTCCATCCCAGTGAGGAGCTGAAGCCTGTCGGCTTAAAACTCTTCACCTCGTAATGATGTAATGATTTTATTTTGAAGTTGGATTACTGTGTATTTCAGACCGATCAATAATCAATAGTCTCACCTGTTCACACCAAACAGACTCTGGGGGCTATAATCATTCAATATTGATCATTTCTAACATTTGTCAAACTGTTCAAACTTATTAGAAAAATAAAAATCACAGAATTATCATACAGGAAGTGAGGATTTTCGTGCTTTTATTATGAAATTTAAAACAAGTACTAAAAACTGTTTTTAAAGCATCAAATATTCAAAAGATCATGAAACTGTGTTTCTAAATAAAATGTTAAAATGCACCAACAGGCCACAGAATGTAAACAGGAAGTAGATCAACACCTAAATTCCTCACAAAGACAAAACAACAACACAGACGACGATGCGGGCGGGGCTATGAAATAAAGTGGGCGTGGTTATACAACAACCAGGTACGACATCCAGCATATAAAAACTTGTCCTTTGAACACTTCGTCCCCAGAAATCTTGAAAAACAGAATTTACAAACATTTGAATCCTTTTTAAAGGTAATAAAAGCTTCTCAGAACTATATGAAATAGTTATATGATCCCCTCAGGAAGGTCAGCGATTGGCCCTCATCCCCAGAACCTCTGTTTGTTGGTGGGCGGAGCCTTCTCAGCATGAGGTGGGAGGCTGAAGATGGACCCCGCCGCTTCCACCGTGAAGATGAAGTAGAAGTTGGCGGCCATCATGGCGACACTCGGCAGGAAGGAGAGGCCGAAGCCGAAACCGCGAACACTGCTGCCGAAAGCTGCGGCCACCCAATAAACCAGCCTGCAGACACAGAACACAAGAGCCAATGCAAACGTCAACAACGAGCAACACGTTTCCACGGTTACATCAGAGACAGCCGCCTCTCGAGCGGTACAGACACATCATGTAACCGACAGATACAGATTGTGTGCTGCAACCTGACAGGAGATATACAAGTATCCACTGCAGGTTGTAGGCGGTTTTGTTGCCAGGCAGCGCAGTGTTTTCTGTAACTGTTGCTCGGCACCGACAGCAGAAGAGAAGCTGCACTAACTGGGCTGCTCTTCTGTCCAGATCTTTGCAACTACAGCTGGTAAAAACACAAGCCGCCAACGTTCGTCTCTCCTCCGTGGTTGTTTCTAAGCAACTGTAAACTTTGTTGTCATCCCCCAAAAGCTCCGCCTCTAAATTCTTCCGATTGGACAGAGTTGGAAGAAAGGAAGACACACATGAAGTCAGCCGACGTCTTTCCAGCAGGAAGTGTTCATGGCCACGACTCGTCTGAATCAACCAGAGCTTCTGTTGTCTCACCGTCCGAAGGCGAAGACGACGGTTAGCAGAGGGATGAGCTTCAGCTGCTCCTGGCTCAGGTACATCGCCATGACGACCAGCTGCAGGAAGTAGATCAGGAACAGGGAGGCGGAGTCAGACAGGAAGCGCCGATGGACTATGACCTCTTGAATATCTGCCTCCTTCACCGTGTCAGCAGACAGAGGCCGGATCACACCATACCTGAGCCGACTGGCACCCAGAACCAGCCAGCCTGAGGGGCACACAGGTGACACGCACAGGTGAGAAACACAGATGAGAGACGAATGAGAGATGCACCGTTGAGACGCGAATGAGAGACACACAGGTGAGAGGCACAAGTAAGAGACGCACAGGTGAGACACGAGTGAGAGACGCACACGTGAGAGACACACAGGTGAGACGCCAGTGATAGACAGAGGTGAGATACGAGTGAGAGACACAGGTGAGACGTGAGTGAGAGACACACAGGTGAGACACGAGTGAGAGACACAGAGGTGAGACGCGACTGATAGACACACAGGTGAGACGCGAGTGATAGGCACACAGGTGAGACGCGAGTGATAGACACACAGGTGAGATGCGAGTGATAGATGCACAGGTGAGACATGATTGAGGCACAAAGGTGAGACATGCAGGTGAGACGTGAGTGTAAAACGCATAGGTGATACATTTCAGTCATTCAGCTGCTGCATCTTTTCTTCTTTGTTGGTGTTGCACTCACCAAAGACAATGGGGGCAGCGGCGAACACGGAGCAGCGCAGCGTGTAAACGAGTCTGAGGGGGGCGCTGTCTAGAAGGGGGGCATCAAACGGCAGAAAGACAAACCCACCCCATACCAGGAAGGGGAAGAACATGGCTGATGTCATCAGAGACACACCCACCTTCAGGACATCCCTGCTGGGACAGCCCCACCCACCTGAGACAGAGACAGAGAGGTCAAGAGCCCTGCCCCCCTCTGAGAAAGACCTAGAAGAAGACAATATATTCACATGTGGCAGGAGGCGTGTCCTCGGTCCAGTCGTACTGGTAGCCATGATGGTTGTAGTCCTGGGGAACTCCTTGGGGACCCAGGAAGGGGCTCTTCTCTGCCTCCATTTCCCAGAATGCCTCACTCTCTCGGGGCGAGGAGGGGGAATGGAGGACGGTCACTGCTGGACTGAAGACCTGAGCTGCTTTGTCTGGCAGCTGGTTCTCGACAGGCTCCTCCTCCTTCTCCAGGTGAGTCATAAGCCCCGCCCCCCTCCTCTCACCCTCTGACATCAGCTCTCTCTCACTCTCCGTCCAACTGGCCGCCTCACGCAGAGACACGCCCGACTTCACGCTCGTCCCATCGTCTTTACCTGTCTGTCCATCTGTGGGCCACTGCAGGGTGCTGGGCTCCATCATGGCGGATGTCACCCCGTCATCTCCGCCCTCCATCGGCGCCATCTTCGTCCCACCACCTTCCTCCATGCTGGCTCTCTCTGTCAGCAGCTGGGCACCACCAGTCCCTCTGACCACCAAACACACAAAATCCTGACCGCCTGCACAATTTTTAGGTTAGGTCTGACTTTACGACATTTTTCCTTCTCACAACTTGATTTTTTTGCAAAATTACACGATCAGAAGTCTGAATTGTGACAAACTCAGTCACTTGGCAAGAGGCCCAAAAGGAGGTTACGTTTATCACCACAAGGTCATTTCTATATTTTAATGATCTTTTATCTGTACAGGGACAATAAAGTTTTATAGTGTCTGATCACGTAAAACAATAAATTCACTGTTGTTGGAACTGACGTCGAGTTAGCCCCACCCACCGGCAACATGAAACCTGTGACGTTAATCCCATCAAAAGTCGTAATAAAGACGCTTAAGAGACGAAGTGGCTTCGGCCGCTACACGTCATCATCCACGGGATCGTGGTGCTGAGAAAACACGAGCGATCCGGTCAGATATGTTCGCCGTTAGCATGCTAACGCTAACGCTAACCAACGCACGTCGACGTGACACTGAAACTAACGTCAGATTAAAGTAAAGGCAAAAACAAAGACTGACCTGATGTGACGCTCCCGTCTCGCTTCCTCTTCCTCTTCTTCTTCTTCTTCTTCTTCTGCTGCTGTGGAGAACTCCGGAAGTTCCGCGCAGGTGTGGTCACGTCAGGTGAGTTAAAGGGAAAAAGCTCTTCAAGGAGAGGACTGAATGAGTGTCGGCCGACTGAAAAAGAAAACGCAGGCAGGTCCGACAGTGAAGTACTGATACTCGGTGGAAATAGTCTGTAATACGTACAAATACTGCGTTCTAAATTCTAAACTGGTTGGCATTGTGTTTTTTTTTTTACCAAACTGTTTGGTAAAAAAAAAACAAAACAAGTATGATCAGATAAAGACGTAGAGGAGAAGGAGGGAAGGAGAGAAGGAGGTAGTAAAGGAACGTAGGAGGTGTCGAAGGAGGACACACTGCTGTCTTTGTGTGAGCAGCTGCAGTCTGTGAACGTACCAGCCAGCACCAGCCTCCACACACACACTTTAACACCTCCTCCTCCTCCTGCCTCTCCATCCGATCGACCTCTGACCTCTGAGCGGCCGGCCTCGCTCCTGCTGGCACCATCGGCTGACTGCGCTAAAAGAGAAGATGAGCCCGGTTTCATTAGCAGGTTGTGGGCGTACCTGCTGAAGGTCCCGTCGTCCTCCTCGCTCTGGGTTGGTCTGCAGGAACCGTCCAGATCTTCCACACTTTTCCTCTCTCGGCCGTGATGCTGGTTAGCTCGGTTAGTTAGCCTGCCGTCCAGAAACAAAACCGGTACTCAACCTGAGAGGGCGGAACCTCCACATCCTCATCCGTGATTCACCTGTTTGTCTTCAGCTGAGGACAGGAAGTCCTCTGGGACAAACACTCAGCTTCCTGTGGAAGATGGCCGCTCACACAAAGGTGAGTTCATGACATCGCAGAAACACAAAATACTAACCTCCGGTTGGCTGCATTTCTTGCTTCTGTGCTTGTAGGCGGGGCCTCACTGGTTAGTGTACAAAAACAACTATATTGACTGATTTTGGTGAAACTAGATCATATTTTATGAAGAAAAAACTTCTTGGTTTTCCCTCTGATGTCCTGGACTCCTGATGAACAGCTGCTCCACTCATTACTGAAGTAATGCTAACTGATACTAACTGGAGCCGGCAAACAAAACTAGCTAGAAGCAGAAACCAACGATCGGCCCGATTATTCCTTCACAATTCTTGCCGGGCTGCGATCGGCTGGCCGACCAGGCGTGATTGTTTCGGTTCGGAGGATGGGATGTCCAGGCTGCTGGAGAGCAGGAGACAGGACAGGTGAGCAGCTGGAGAACTGGTTAGAACTGGTGAGGGACTTGGGTTGCAGATGAAACTTAGGGGTCTCGGAAGTCTTGATAGAACAGTCGGTTCTGATGCTGCTGTGAAGAACAACCCGGCTTCCTGCGGGATTCATGGCCTTGACCAATCAGTGACGTCTGATAACTCATCAGGATTTACACATCTGCCGAGTACTGCGAGTACTGCAGGGTACTGCCAAGTACTGCCGAGTACTGCCGAGTACGGCCGAGTACTGCCGAGTACTGCAGGGTACTGCAGGGTACTGCCGAGTACTGCCGAGTACTGCAGGGTACTGCCGAGTACTGCCGAGTACTGCAGAGTACTGCAGGGTATTGCTGAGTACTTCCAAGTACTGCCGGGTACTGCGGGTACTGCGGGTACTGCCGGGTACTGCCGAGTACTGCAGGGTACTGTTGCGTACGACTGAGTACTTCCTGGTACTGCATAGTACTGCTGCATAATGGAGAGTACTGCTGCATACTGCAAAGTGTGCAGTTCTGTGTAGTGCTGTGTAGTGTTTTGTAGTGCTGTGCAGTACTCTGTAGTAATGTGTAGTACTGTGTAGTGTTTTGTAGTGCTTTGCAGTACTCTTTAGTACTGTGTAGTGTTTTGTAGTGCTGTGCTGTACTCTGTAGTACTATGTAGTACTGTGTAGTGTTATGTAGTGCTGTGCAGTACTGTGTAGTACTGTGTAGTGTCATGTAGTGCTGTGCAGTATTCTGTAGTACTGTGTAGTGTTATGTAGTGCTGTGCAGTACTCTGTAGTACTACAGTATGACAGAGTCGTGTGACGTTTCTTTGGGTTTTACGGTTTCTTTGTTTTTCCTTACGATGCAGGAGGTTCGTGTTTAATCCTCACCCGCACCTCCTTGGATGGGCGGGGTCATCGCTTGGTGGTTCCACGTCACACGGCACCGCGTTGTACACTCAGCTGCGCAGGACCGGAGGGCGGGGTTATTTAATTCCGTCCAGATCCGGGATGCTGGTGACTCACGTGACTACTTGTAGCTTTGTGACTGATTGGAACGTGTCACGTGACACGTTGACACGTTGTCATAGAGACTGTCTCCGCACACGCCATCACCTCACTACGCAGGCGTCAAAAGCAAGCGCTACCTGGCACATGTTGGTGGGCAGGGCTCGAAGCGTGTGCTGTCAGACGATTGGCTGCGCGCAGCAACAGCGGGCTGCGCTCTGATTGGTCAGAAGTAGAGAGCGGCGCTGCCAGTCAAAGCGACGCCCCGCCCCCGGCTCACTGCGGACCGCTCCGGGAGCAGAAACCAACGATCGGCCGGATTATTCCTTCACAATTCTTGCCGGGCTGCGATCGGCTGGCCGACCAGGCGTGATTGTTTCGGTTCGGAGGACGGGATGTCCAGGCTGCTGGAGAGCAGGAGACAGGACAGGATGAAGGAAATCAACCTGAAGGTGAGTTCACCAGGGGAAAAAAAAGAAAGAAAAACGACTGACGGGCGCGTGCCCGCTCACTTTACTGATCGATTTTAATGGTCATTAAGAGTCGAGCCGGGAGCGATCGGACAGTTTGGAAGTGATCGCTCGGAAACGGAGGAAGTCTGTCTCACTTTCTGTCCGTTCCGCTTTGTCCGCGCGCACATCTGGAACCCCGGCGTGTTCCGTTACCGCAGATGTTCCAGTCCCGATCGATAGTTGACACAGGGATCGATGAGCGATCAGGTGTGTGTGTGTGACAGACGGCTGAAGTTGGCGGAGCTCAGAAACGGGAAACGGACACTTTTTTTCAGGTGAGATGGGGAAGCCGTGTGTGTGTGTGCGTGCGTGCACTCGCAGGGTTTGGTGCGTTTGAGTGTGTGTCCGTTAGCAGCAGCGTGGCCGCTTTGTCCTGCAGGAGGAAGCGAGCGGGGGGAGGGGAGACAGCCTGTGTGCGCGCGTGCGCTCCTACAGGAAGTGTCGGTCAGTAGTGAAGGGGGATGTCTGACCTCTGACCTCTGATGGGACTGAAAACAGTAAGACAAACGACGATGGTAACATGTTGCCGAGTGTTTCCTGAAGGCGCGGTGTCACTTCCTCTCTGCCGAAACGAGAGAAACTTCACCTTTCCGTCGTTTCTCTTCATTCTTCTCTTTTTTTCCGTGAACGGTGAAAGATTCCGTTCGAATTGGATGACCAGGAAAAGCTCACCCCCGAAACAAGCCTCCAACGTGTCTGCTAGCGTTAGCATGTGGCTAAGTGAAATGTGCCCGGATCAGGATCAGGATCCACTTCGGTTCCAGGTCTCTCCTAAAACTGGAACATTTACTTCTTGGCTGGAGTCGTACAAACAACAAGTCTGATAAAAGTCAGAGATTCAGTGTTTCCTTCATGTTTGGAACTGATCCGGATCCAGAATCTAGATTCTCATCTGGATCTGGATCCCTCCCAAAACATAAGCATTTAACGTAAACACTTGTTTGTTACCCAAATGTGTCACGTTCGACGCACTGAAAGCGAAGGTTTGGGGAGCTGTTGTAGTTCACTGTCACTCTGATTGTCTTCTGGGTCATTTTCAGCCAGATTGTCGTCCTAAAACGAAAAACGAGGAAAACCTCACTCACATTTGTGTAATTCTTTTTTTTCTGCTCATCAACTCTTTGTCACGGGTTAGGTTTTAGATGTTTTAAGAGTTATTTCCAGCTGTTCTTGTGGCCTGTCGGCCTGTTTCACTCGCAGAACTCTCGAGGTCGGTTTCCTTCCGTCCATCTCGGGTCCCAATTGGGTGTCAGGTTAGCTCCACCTCCTCATCGGTCCATGTAAACAAATCTCCGGGTTCTGATCCTCCGTCCCAATATTTGATTGAAAAAGCGACCAATACCTCACTTCTGTTTGCAGCTGGCTGCACATGCCCAGTGTACAGACACGAATGACGCTTTTAGATCTTAAACTTCTGCGTCCCAGGGTCAGATAATGACTAAGTCTGCTCTCAGCTCAGCAGAAACACCACCTGTGGTCTCAGCAGGCAGCAGGCAAAGCCTCTTGCAGCGCAGGATTCTGGGTATTCTGGGTGTTATTAGTGGTTGAGGCGGGGCCACGTTTGTTCCCGTGGACGCCGCTCGCTGCGGGAAGCCGGACTTTGCCGATCTTCAGCGCGGCGACCACATGGCCGCACCGTCCGGAGTTCCTGTTATCGTGCGGCGCATCCTGTCAGAGTGGTTTCACCAGGCGCTGCGCTCACAGTGTGAGCTTATGGGAAAAAGTCTTTGGGGGCCTTTGGGCGTCACGTTTGTTGTAATTACAGAGTGTGAATTCTGCCTCCGAGCTCTTCTCCGACACGAGCAGCGCTCCAGCTGAAGGTCGACATGGATCACATGGATCAAATGGCCGTCCTGTGGGTGTGGTCGAGCGGTTGACCGACACGGGACAACACACGGCCACCAATGTGTCGTTACCTCCGTATTCAAAGCAAAATACCGCGAGGAGGAGGAGGAGGGGCAGGAAGGGCGCTACGTGACGTTCGTATCGTTCATCTTCTGCACCTGGAGGTGGCATGAACGGGTTCCCATCGTTCAGAACTTCCTATTCTGAGGGAACATTACTGGATTTATTATCGTGTTATCTGAACCTCAGTGACGTTGCCCGAAGCGACATGTGACCCACGATCACCACAGTAATTTCAAACATTTCTCTCATTGTTTCTGGTGATTGTTAGATACCTTCACAGTTCCTGATCCAAATCCTGCTTTACGTGTTTTGAGAAAACTCTTCATTCTGTTGTAGTTGTATTGGTAGTCGTCTGGGCCAGATCACTCAGACCGATAGTATCAGCAGATTCTGAATCTGACCGCAGTGACACAAACCACCCCAGATTTGTGGAGACAACCTATGTCCCGCCTTCGTAGAAATATGTTGCATCCAATAAACTGAACAATCATCCACTAATTTCCTCGTTGTACGTGCATCTGCGGTATGGGAGGGAAATAAGAAGTTTTTGATCTCAACACATTTTAAAATCTTGTAGTCAGGTTTTGGACCGGAGCAGAGCACCGTCCCAGCTGTATGACGCGACTCTAACCAGGACCGTGTACACGCGTTGACAGAGGCGTGCCACAGGGTTCTGTCGTAGGACCGCTTTTTCACTACATACATTAACTCATCTGAGAACTCATCTCTACGCAGACGACACCATATTATACATAGCAGCTCCTTCTGCTGCTCGAGCGGTCCACAACTTTGATTGAAAGGAATTCCACTAAAAACTAATTTTACTACTTTGAATCAGACACCTCTCAAAACAACACAGTATATTTAGAAAGGAGTCATTGGCCAACTACCTTGGTTGTTACATGTTAAATATTGGGCACAGACTTGATGCATAGATTACTTCTCAAAAACTACAACAGAGATCGGAAATCTAATAATAGAAACTCTTGTCAGCATGAAATACAAATACAGTTAGACAAAATGACGTAAGAGTCGAATCAGTATGAACAAAATATAACCAGTGTAAAGCAGAAACACAGCAGATGCACTAAATGCACACATTGACACACACAAACTCAGCTGTTATGTCAACAACTTTGTTATAACCTCAGTAAACATCACCTGTGGTCAGAAACATTATTCTGTTTGTTTTTTTTATAGCTATCAGCCAAGTTTGAGCGGGAGCTCCGCTTGTAGCTAATAGTTACCTTGTTAGCCAACGGAAGTGTTTTTTAATTTTCGCTGACACGTGTGGACAGTCCCGCCTCTCAGCTTCACCAGGCTGGTAAGATGGTGGACGGTCACGCTGAAACTGCGTGACGTCTCTGATTGGCTCGATCATGTCACCATCAGCAGCGGAGGTTTGTGGGGAGTTGTGCTGGAAGTGAACTCTCAGCACGACACTTTGTGAGCCAAACACGCGTTCCAGCCGAACGACATCCCGACGGCGCGTCTGCGGGTCACGTGACTCGACTCAGTTACCTGTTTCTGCTCTGACTTTGCCGGATTCAGGACTCTGTGTCTCGTCTCGTGACCCTCCCTCCCCCGGTCAGACAGAGCTCTCTTTATCTCTCTCCGTCACTGAGGTCTTTATTTATCGATCAGCTGATCGCTGACTGTCACCGGATCGTTGAGACGGCTTCGGACCATTTCCAAACAACGACGGAGCACCGCTGATTATCGGTTACTGATTTCACCGATCGCTCATTTGTGTCCCCTCAAACTCGTCGGAACAGAACTGAGATATAAATACACAACATGTCGGTGGCTTCTGAGAAATCCAGTCGACCGTCTCCCGTCTCTGTCAACACCATCATAACATCCATGAGCAGCAGCGGGAAGTGATGTCAGAGGTCACAATCCTAGCGTCTTGATTAAAGCAGACACACAGGCTGGTTTGTGTTGGCGTCCAGTCATTGTGCACAGTTGAAGTCACATTCTCAACCGCGAGTTTCACCAAGAGGTAGCAGGAACACACACACTTCCTGCTCCTCCCAGTTTAGAGCAGAAGTTAATGTGAAAAGCAGTCAGAACGTAAAAGAGAAGTAGAGACAGACAGGCTGAATGTCATCACACACCATGATGTCATTTATTTCACACGGAACCTGGTAGGGGCACTGTGATGCGTTCACGGTGAGTGGGATCAGTTAGCTGAAAGCGCCGCCGTACGGCCGTGTTGGTGTTGTCAGGAAATCCGGTCACATGGTCACATTCGATCTCATCGAGCAGAATGACGTCATTAAATCACGCAGCTCGTCAGCAGCTGGAACGGATGAAGTTTGGACTGTGCCCACGTGACCCACTGACTCCACCCCCTTTTCACCCAAAGCCATGATGAGAGATGAATACTGGAACACACATCAGCGTGATAATATCACACCAGGCGCGACCAGTTCAGGCCAGTTTTTCTTTCCTAAAAACTACAATTGACAGCACGATTAATCAAAACTCAACAACAAATGAGTCCGTTGAGTGAAACAACTCTTATTAACCTTACGAGCTTTGATTACTTTGCAAATTATTCTACCAAACTTGAGCGTTTTCTCTTTTTTTACTCGTCCCCGGTCACAAACCTCGAATCCGTACAAAATGTCCTCGTATTTTCGCCCGCATTCAGTTTGGCTCATCCGCTAATATGGAGGGGGAGGGGCTTATGAGCCGTACTGCAGCCGACCGCCGTGAGCCGTCGTGTCGGCCATCTTTGTTTTCTGGCCCACAATGCCGCTGTCTGCGTTCCTTTGTCTGACTGGCAGCGCCGCAGGGGCCGACGGTCCCCGTAGTTTCTCTCGCCTTCTGCCCGGATTCCGACCGTCATCTATAATTCGCATCAGCGGCAGCGTGCCCCTGAGCGAGGCGGCTGAGACAGCTGGCCGAGGGTTAATTCAGTTCACTTTAGCGCGGGAGTCCGGTCCGAGACGTCCCGTCCAGTGATCAATACGTGAAAACAAACCCATCGGTCAGTGATCAATCAGTTGTCATCACATACTGATCATCTGTGCGTCTCCCTCTGCAGAATAAGGAGAAGGAGCGTCTGAAGGAGCGAGAGAGGGACGCCAGGTCCAGCAACGGTCACCTGTTCACCTCCCTGACTGTGTCCTCCACCACCCTGTGCTCCTCCTGCAACAGGAGCATCACGGCCAAGGAAGCGCTCAGCTGCCCCGGTAACACATACGCAACATTTCCACTTCTCGCTTGGGCCCATCTGCCAACACGGAGGGGGAGGGGCTTATGCCACCGGGGGGAGTTGTTGGTCGTAGCAGAATCACTTTTTTTTCTTCACAATAAAAACAGAACACAATGAGAGATTATTGATTGGCTTTTGTCCACTTTTTGATGCGTAAAAGGAAGGCACCGCCTCTTCCTGTCCTAACTTTCAAAATAAAATCAGGGGAACATGATAAAGCTCGGAGTTACGAGTGAAAGATGCGCATTATGTATCCAGGCAACCACTTGAGTGTGTGTGTAACAGATGGTGTATTAATCCGCCCTCACAATGAACAGATGTACCTCCCCAGATTAACACACACAGTTGGTGACTGGTGTCCTACATTGTGATTGGCTGCTCAGGACGAACCCTGAGAACTGGGTCGAGGGGGACACGTGTGTGTGTGTGTGTGTGTGTGTGTGTGTGTGTGTGTGTTTGTGTGTGTGTGTGTGGATTCACATGCGTTACTGATGTTGCAGGGACATAAATCTCCTCAGGCACTTTGTTGGGACCAAACACAAGTCAACCATGACATGAATCTCTCAGGGGAGTACTTGGTGCAGGAGTTTGTGGTCAGGGTGGCTCGCCAGGAAATACGTTTAAGTCTGTTCGATGTCCCCAAAAGTGATGGGACCACAGCTGTGGAGATCACGGAGAAGGTTCTGGCCCTGAAAAGGAGTTTTCATCTTCCCTCGAAGAGCTTCCAGGAATTCAGATGGAGGTCCTTAATGGAACCACATGCAGCAGGGACGCGGACTCTATGTTTAGAACCATTGATCAGTGTCTGTCTGAAAACCTCACTAAACAGCGTTTGCTGACCTGTAGTGTTGAGGGTGTATTCCTCGACCATTAAAGCCCACTATGCGTCAGTGCTAACATCAGGACTAACATCAGTGCTAATGTCAGCGCCAACATCAGGGCTAACATCAGTGCTTACGTCAGCGCCAACATCTGGGCTAACATCAGTGCTAACGTCAGCACCAACATCAGGGCTAACATCAGTGCTTACGTCAGCGCTAAAATCAGTGCTAATGTCAACGCCAACATCAGGGCTAACATCAGGGCTAACATCAGTGCTAACATCAGCGCTAAAATCAGTGCAAACGTAAGTGCTGACATCAGTGCCAACATCAGGGCTAACATCAGTGCAAACGTAAGTGCTGACATCAGTGCCAACATCAGGGCTAACATCAGTGCTAACATCAGCGCTAAAATCAGTGCAAACGTAAGTGCTGACATCAGTGCCAACATCAGTGCTAAAATCAGTGCTAACGTCAACGCTAACATCAGTTCCAACCTCAGTGCTAACATCAGTGCTAAAATCAGTGCCAACATCTGTGCTAAAATCAGTGCTAACGTCAGCGCAAACATCAGTGTTAAAATCAGTGCTAGCGTCAGCACAAACATCAGCGCTAAAATCAGTGCTTACGTCAGCGCTAACGTCAGTGTTAACGTCAGTGCTAACATCAGGACTAAAATCAGTGCTAAAGTTAGTGCCAACATCAGGGCTAAAATCAGTTCTTACGTCAGCGCTAGAATCAGTGCTAACATCAGTGCTAAAATGTAAGTACCAACATCAACACTCGACGGTGTTCTCCAAGCGGAGTTTCATTGTCACTAAATAAAAACGGACTGCAGCTCACCAACATGTTCTGACGAGGTGCTAAATGTCTGTGTAGCCAACTGCACTAATTTTAACATGCTAATACGTCTCCTGTTCACCAAAGTAGTAATTAGGATTATTCCGGACAATCTGATGAATGCTGTTTAATAATGAGATAATGTAGATAATTTAAAATTTCATCGCAATAACGCAACATACTTCCAATAACAGTAAGTGTCAATTAGCTTAGCATAAGGTATTTCCCTGTTTTTGTAACACTGCAGGCTGAACCGTGCTGACCTTCACTGGGCTGTTTCAGCCTGTAAGACGGCACCTTTGAGTCACCCAACCGCGATACTCAGATAGAGAAGAAGAGTGGAGATGGTTCACGATTGGTGGAGGTTTAGCACACGTGACGTGTTTGATTTAAACATGGGAAGACGAGTAGCTTCACGCTCTGTGTTCCCTCCGTGTCAGCACCATCTCACTTCCTGTCTGTCACAATGCAACCTGTCTCACTGCCTCACTACAACCTGTCTCACTGCCTCACTGCCTGTCTGTCTCACTACAACGTGTCTCACTTCCTGTCTGTCACAATGCAACCTGTCTCACTGCCTCACTGCCTGTGTGTCACCATGCAACCTGTCTCACTGCCTGTCTGTCTTATTGCCTGTCTGTCTTATTGCCTGTCTGTCTCACTGCCTCACTGCCTGTCTGTCACCATGCAGCCTGTCTCACTGCCTCACTACCTGTCTGTCTCACTACAACCTGTCTCACTGCCTCACTGCCTCGCTGTCTCACTGTCTCACTGCCTGTCTGTCACAATGCAACCTGTCTCACTGCCTCACTGCCTCGCTGTCTCACTGTCTCACTGCCTGTCTGTCACAATGCAACCTGTCTCACTGCCTCACTGCCTCGCTGTCTCACTGTCTCACTGCCTGTCTGTCACCATAAAGCCTGTCTCACTGTCTCACTGCCTGTCTGTTTCTCAGGCTGTAATGTCACCATCCACAACCGCTGCAGAGACAGTCTGGCCAACTGTGCCAAGATGAAACAGAGGGTAAGACCCGTCTATCTATCTATCTGTCTGTCTCTCTGTCTGTCTGTCTGTCTGTCTGTCTGTATTACTATCTTCCTGTCTGTCCCTCACAGCAACAGAAGCTGGCGATGGTGAGAAACAGTTCGGCTCTGCAGAATGTCGCCCTGCGCACCAAAAGTGAGTCCAGACGTCTGTCTGTCAGTCACACCGACCATCCAGCTGCATTGTGAGAAATGTGGCCACATTTGTCAGCGTTGTCGGACGGCTCACTTCACTCATCAAGATATCACCACGTCACCTTATTCTACACGTATCGCACACGTCGTCTTATTCTTTGTAAAAGAGGGGAAGAAAAGCGTTTCTTCTTCTGTGCTCCTGTCATGATGCGTTTTCTTTCCTCTGCTCCTCATCCTCAGCACCGATGATGAAGGAGCGTCCCAGCTCAGCCATCTACCCCTCAGACAGCCTGCGTCAGTCCCTGCTCGGGTCCAGACGGGTCCGCTCCGGCCTGTCGCTCGCCAAGAGCGTCTCCACCAACAACATTGCAGGGTGAGGCTGATTGGCTGCCGTCATTCGCTGTTTCCAAAAGCAATGAGTAAACACCATAGTTCAGTCCAAGAGCAAACACACCAACAACACGACACAACAGCAGCAGTAACCACACAAACACAACTACTACAACCACACAAACACCACAACGACAACAACAACAGTAGTAACTGCACAAACACCAACACCACCATGACAACAGCAACGACAGCAATGAAACGACAGCAGCATTAACCAAACAAACACTGCAACAACAACAACAACACAAACAACGACACGCTGGTCCACAACATTAGGACAGACCACGGCTGCACGGTAACTACGGTGAATACCGCCTACCTGCATCTGCGTCGGTGTGCGAGTCAGATGCAGGTACAGTCGTAGAGTAAAAACAAGAGGTTGAAACCTGCACAGACAGTTTGGATGTGGATAAACTGTGTGCAGTGGTGCAGGTGGCTTTCTTGACATTAATAATGGTAGTTGTGGTTATTATTTCTTTATTTAGAACGCCCTCTACTGGACAAAATGTGTAACAATCAAATGCTGATAAAGGCATCGCCAACTGTGAAGTGTTTATGGACATACAGAGTAAATCAGAGTAAATATTGTTAACAACGTTTGAATATAACAAAAAAATAAGGAATGAAATTCAAGTGAAATCATACATTACGATTGACAACACGAGTTAATATAACCTTAGCTTTCAATACTTGGATGAAAATCCTCTGCAGTCAATGACTGTGTGAAGTATAAGAATGACAGAATGAGTTATTTAATCTACCTGTCTCCCCCCTCCGCAGTGTGAGTGAGGACTCTGTGGGCCTCAGGAGGATTCTGTCTCAGTCCACGGAGTCGTTGAACTTCCGGAGCAGAACTTTGTCCATGGAGTCTCTGACTGATGACGGTGTGTTAATCACTTTCATATCAAACTGCGTTATGAATAACCCATCACCTATTAATGGGTGTCCTCAGACGTGGCAAATATTCATTTTATGGTCTTTGGCGCAGACCTCCGACCAGAAGGAGGTGCTGCAGGAATGAAAAGGTGTGTATGTGTGTGCAGGAGAGTGGTGGTGGAGCCCCCTGCTGGAGGAGCTGCAGGTGGAGGGCAGCTGTGTTCAAGCCGACAGCTGGAGTCTCGTGGTGGAGCCCAACTTCCTGCAGACTCTTCACAAAGACCTCATCAAACAGCAGGATGTTATCTACGGTAGGCTAACGCGGACGGGACGGGGTTAAGTGTCTAATCCCACGCCTATGATGTGATTGGTTTCAGCTTTTGATGGAGATAGACATGTGACTGGAAGTTGCTGTGAGTCTTCTCTCACGTAGCTAGCTGGAGATCACCTCCACGAACATTAGCGCGAGGCTGCTGCTGTGCTCGTTCTTTACATTAAACAAAAACAAGATCTGACGACCGATGTCACTGTGTGAATGAACACGCTCCGTCTCCCAGAGCTCATCCAGACGGAGTTCCACCACGTGCGGACGCTGCGGATCATGGAGGGGGTGTACCGGCGGGGGATGCAGGAGGAGGTGATGCTGGAGGCGGGCGTGGTTCACACCATCTTCCCCTGTCTGGACCAGCTGCTGGAGTGGCACTCCGGCTTCCTGTCCGAGCTGCTGAACAGGAGGAAGGAGGGCCTGATGGAGGGCAGCGCCACCAACTTCACGGTGCGCAGGATCGGGGACCTGTTGCTCAGACAGGTACGCAGGCACAGTCCTCCTCCCTCCTCCCTTTCCTGCCGTTGCGCTGTGAGCTGCTCAGGTTGGAGAAACGTCTGTCTCCTCTCTGATATGATGGAACTGAAACTTCTCGTGAATCACGACCTGGATACGGAGCCGTTATGTTCTTTCTACCAAGTGACCCTGCATCACTGCACGGACGAGAGGCTCGCGGTCGTGACAGGATGTAGACGTCAGTGGCGTCCTCCTGGGCAGAGTGCTAATGTTCGCTAGCTATATCAGTTAGCATCTCGTCCATGAGTCCAAGCACATTTAATAAATGTTGCTTTAAATGTGTCAGAATTTGCCAAGAGGATATTTTGTTCAACCTAATGGCTATAAAATTTAAAGTTCTTCCTCACACAGGATCAGGAATTAAGAAAGAGGAGAGAATAGTGATGTAAAATAAACACTCACATTGACCGTTGCTGTTTGAGATGGCACAACACACACTCGGAACAGAAGATGTAAATAAAAGTTAGAAATACGGATGAGGTAGAAAAGCATGCAAAGGATGTAAACAAGTCAGTGTGAGTCACAGTCAGTCACTAATAAACAAGTAACAACAGGCTGCCGACAGAACGAGGACAGTTCTTAGTGTTAACGGACATGAGTGCTCATTTTTTCTCTGATATTTGGTGGGACGGAACTGGGCTCCGGTGCTGACCGAGAGCTGCCCCTCTTCTGGACCCATCACATGTTCTCACAGAGACACCACAGGTCATCCACGCTTTTACTCAGAAGCCGAACGTTACTTTATTTAATCATGTTTTGCCAATTTAACATTTCAATATTGAGCAGTGATGGAAACTGGAAAGTCAGCACCGTCCATGGAACTGTCTGTCTCGGTGAAAACGCGCACGTCCGTTTAGACACGTGTAACTGCGGACGGTGCCGCAGTGACCGAGTTCCCGCTGTCAATCATAACATCATAACTTTTTTGGAAATCATTTATTTGAGTTTTTAGTTTGGCTCATCTGCTTACATGGAGGGTGAGGGGCTTAGGACCTCTACTGCTGCCAGCCACCAGGTGGCGATAAAGATGTTTTGGCTTCACTTTCGTGGCGCTCTCATGTCAGTCAGCCTCACTTACAGTCAGCGTGGAGATACAGCTCCACCTGCTGCACATTTTGGATCATTACAGTTGCGCCGTCAGATTAAAAACGTTGTTTCTTTGTTTCTCTTTGTTTATCCTGTCGAACATCACTGAAAACACAAAAAAAACTCATCACCCAAATCCTGAATTCACTCTGAAGCTCAGTAATTATACAGCAGATGCTGACCAATCACAGCACTGGCTCCAAAGGTCAAAGGTCCTGTGATGCTCACTGTGGACTCATCTGTGTGTGTGTGTGCACGTGCGTGCGTGTGTGCGTGTGTGTGTGTGTGCGTGCGTGCGTGCAGTTTTCAGGACAGTCTGCAGACGACATGAAGAAACTTTACTCTGAGTTCTGCAGTCGACACCCGAAAGCTGTGAAACTCTACAAAGAAGTTTTAACTCGAGACCGCAGACTGCAGCAGTTCATCAGGGTGAGGTCAGGACCAGGACCAGGACCAGCTCCTGGAACTGGAGCAGCACTTTAGGACTCACACCTTCTTAACTTCATCACCAAGATGTGGATGTGTGTGGCGCTCGTTTGGGCTCTTTCGGACCGGACTCGGTAGCTCTGTGTGCTTCAAATGTTGGGCCGAGTTCGATCTGGTTTACACAGCTTTTAACTGGACCGAGTAGACCTGCTTTAACCAAACTGGTGTGGGTCATATTTCAACCAGTGTGTTTATCCTACCCGGTCTGGTTTGGACCCGTTCAGACCGTAACTGTCTTTTTTAGTCCTGGCTTTAAACCTGCTCTTCCTGGTTCAGGCCTGTGAAATCTGGATAAGAGCTCTAGTTGTCTTGTAGTTTGGTTTAACCCGATCAGGTTTAACCTTTTCTTATCGTCGAGGATAAGCTTTGCTTGGACCCAGTTAATCTCCGTTTGATCAGACATGGAACTAGTTTAATGCATTCAACCGATTTAGAACTTGTTTGATTTCTCCTGGTTTAAGCCTGATTTCATTTGACCTTTTCTGGAAGATTTTGTTTTATTCCACATTTGGTTTGGACCCTTTTCAGTCTTAAACTTAACTGTTCTGGTTTATCCTTCTGTAGTCTGTATTAGGCCCAGATGTAGACCTAGATTTGACAGACTGGTTTAGCCAGGAATTAAACAGTTTAAGACCTGTTTAAACCTGTCGCCACGTCCTGTTAGCCGATTTAAAGAGATGAACAGGTTAAACTTCCTTAAACTTTCTCTTTTTTTCTCTTAGTCCTGTTTTATTTTATACGTATGTTTCATTCTACATTTATGTTGTTGCTGAAACAAGTGAATTTGAATAATTTTCCTCTGAATCTGAAGTGGTTGTAAGCAAGTATTTCCTGACTGGCAGTGACAATGTGTCTTTCTCCCTCCCATGATGCTTAGCGCGCCTGTCGTGGTCCCCTGCTGCGTCGTCATGGCGTTCAGGAGTGCATCCTGCTGGTGACACAGCGACTCACCAAGTACCCCGTGCTCATCCAGCGAATCCTCCACAACACTAAAGGTAGGCGCCGACCCGCGACGCTCCGTACCCTCTGACGTCTGACCGGTCCGTCTGAGGTCACCGTGTTCTCATGACATCGTGCAGGCAGCGAGGAGGAGGTGCAGGCTCTGAGCCGGGTGCTCACTCTCCTGAAGCAGCTCATTAGCTCAGTGGACAAGGAAGTGCTGGAGCTGGACCGAACCAGGAGACTGCAGGAGATTCAGGCCCGTCTGGACCCAAGGGCCCAGGCAGAGGTCCAGGGAGGAGGCGTGTTCAAAGGAGGAGAGCTGCTGAGGAGGAGGCTCCTCCATGAGGGGACGCTCCTCTGGAAGGTCCAGGGCTCCAGAATGAAAGGTAGTGAATGGTGACGGGCTGCCGCCTGTTTAACTGCGGTGGTGACCCTGCGCCTGGTAACAGCCACTGTGTGTTTGTCTCCAGACGTGCAGGTCCTGCTGATGTCAGACATCTTGGTTTTCCTTCAGGAGAAAGATCAGAAGTTCACATTTGCGTCGCTGGTGAGTCATACCTGGACAAACTCACACCTCCTCCTATTCCTTCTTCTCTTCTCTCCATCCCTCCATCTTTCATACATTTCTTACCATTTAAGTGGGTCCACATCATGACAACGGCATGGTCAAGATAGTATGTCAGGTGCTCCCGGGTCAGGACAGGGGAAGGCCTCTACCATCAGGGATCCAGGAGCTGGCTCTTCTCTAAGCTCCTCATCCTGTCTCTAACGCTGAGCTCAGCCACCTGGCCAAAGTAACTAATTTTGACTTCTGGGATCCACCGTCTCATTCTTTTAGCCACCACCCAAAGACCAGAACCAGAGCCGAGGTCTGGTACAAAGATCCATTGATGAGCCATAGATTCTCCTTTAGAGATAACTTCTCTCGTGCACAACCACATCACCTGCAAACACATTTCTGATCCAGAGTTTTCATTTGGTGATACAAGGACTGAATGATTATCTGAAGGGCCTGGTACCCCCAAAAGCCAAGTTACCTGCTACGACACGTCAAGGGGGACTTTTTGAAACTGATGTAGACTGGATTGATGAACTCTAATGACTCTTCCAGGTTTTAGCGTCTGAGGGTGAACACAGTCTGGACTCATTCTCTTCATACTGAGTCATATGACCGTTGGTCCAGTTTGTTTTTAAGCCTTTTCAAACGAGCCGGTTCAAAAGTTCAAAGATGGTGCTACCTGTGATCTGGCAAAGTGTTGGTGCTTCTCTGGAACCTGCTCTTTTGGCCAAGAGACAGTTTTATGACTCTCGAAACGAAGAAATTAGGAGCCTCCATGAACTCTGCATGCAGAAGGGCACTCCTTCTGGTCCAACCTAACTCCACCTCCTTAGACTGCCTCGGGATGCAAGACAACTGAGGCCTGAGGGGGGAGTTGAAAACCTCGCAGAAAGGGGCTTCAGCCAGACTTCTCCCAGCGGTTAACTTCCTGCTTTACCTAGTCTATCCAGCAGCCTCCTCCTTTGCCCTCGTGTGTTCAGGTATTCGCTGATCCTCAAAATCGTACCTGCAACTGCTCCAAGACTCCAACAAGAAGACACCCCCTCCACTCAGTTGAGATCAGACCAGTTCCTACTGAAGTACCCCAGCAGAACTATAGGATCCATCGGTAGCAGGACTTCAGGACCAGATACCAGCTGACTGTTTATCTGTTTCCATGTACACGTACTTCATTTTCACCTGTCTCTGTATGTCAGGACAAGTCTCCAGTGGTCTCCCTCAACAACCTGATCGTCAGAGACATAGCCAATCAGGAGCGAGGCATGTACCTGATCAGTGCCTCCACCCCTCCGGAGATGTACGAGTTGTACGCTTCATCCAAGGACGACCGCAGGACCTGGATGAGCCGCATTCAACAGACTACTCTCAGGTCAGTGCCGCAGTACTACGTGTTGCCTCACAGTACCTCACTTTACTCCGTAGTTGTGTGCGGGGACGGCACCGTGGTGACAGTCATGTGACAGTCATCGGGTCCGAATTCGTGGTTTCTGTCTCTGATCCCCTTCCTGGTGTCCTGGGGTTGAACCCTTCAGATTGTAACCAGACCCTGAGCTTGTAGTGTAGCGCCACCCTCAGGACTGAAGTACACTTCTGTACTGTGTGTAGTACTGTAATGTACTGTGTAGTACTGTGTAGTACTCTGTGCAGTGTAGTACTGTGTAATGTAGTACTGTGTAGTACTCTGTAGTTGACTGTCTGCTGTTTTGTCTCCAGCTGTCCGTCCAGAGACGAATTTCCTCTCATTGAAACTGAAGACAAAGCTTTACTGCGCAGACTCAGAGGTACTGCACCTCCTCCTGCACCTCCTTTCCTGCCTCCTTCACCTCCATCCTACACGTTCTGTAACAGCCCCCTTATCAACCCGTCTGTACCCGCCCTCTTTCACCTCCTCCTTCACCTCTTTTGATAGCATCTACTACACCTCCTCCTGCACTTTCTACATCTTCTATTTCTCCTACCAGAACTCTTTCAATTACGCCAACCTTCTTTTCACCTCCTCCTGTACAACACCTCGTTGATTTACACGTCTTCCTTCCTCTCCATCACCTCTCCCCTCCTCCTCCCCAGCTGACATCCAGCAGAAGGACAGGGAGGTGCTGGAGCTCCTGCAGGAGCGAGTCACTCTGTTTTCGGACCTAGTGGAGGCGACAGGAAGAGGAGGCGAAGAAGAGGGCGTGGCGCTCAGGACCTCCTCCTCCAGTAGGAACCTGTTCAGAGCGGACACTCCTCACGCTCCTCGTGCCGAGCCGCTCCTCAGCACCTCCATCACTGAAGGTGGGTGCAGCTCCGTGTGCCGCCGCGAGGCGGAGCCGCAGTCGAACTGACAGTTTGCTCTGCTTGCAGTGGACCGGCTGAGCGAGCTGCTACTGGACCGCAGCAGATCAACTGTCACCGACGGCAACCAGCGGATCAGCAGTGAGTCATTCCCGTCAGCGTCACAGACCTCTTCTTCTGCTCCGTGCATGCTGAACTGTGTGTGTGCTGCCCCCTGTGTCTGTGGAGGTCTTTCACAGACGTGCTGACTGTGTCTTTATGTGTCGCTCTCAGACGGCAACTCTGCTCCTGTCAACGGCTCCTCCGAGCTAAACAGCAGCTCCTCGAAGGTAAATTGCCTCGCAGCTCATTTTGTTTTCACTTCAACTCAGAAATATGAGAATCCGGAGCATACTCCTCCTCAGTTATTGATCCATTTCACTTTTAGTCACTACCTTCCAGAGTCATTCTGTGTGAAGGGAGCAGCTCAGTTCATGTTTTCGCCCGTGCGTCAACTACAGGAAACGGTTCAATGAGAAATTCAAGCTGCATTTTTACTCGTTTTATTTTTGATTTTGTCTTCTAAGGCGCTGCTGTGATGATGGTTAAATGTTTGATGAAACGTCACCAGCGTGACACGCTCACGTACAGTGAAGTTACCGCAGTTTCATGTTTCAGGGCAGAACATCAACACTGGCCACGCCCCCATAGCTAAACATGTTGACGGTTGTTGATCTAGATGTGAACTCCACGTGTACCCACTTTCACACATGAAGATGGAACTTGCTGTGAGAGGTGGTCGTTAGGGGGCGCTAGCCAGCTGTTTTGCCCCGCCCATCAGCCAAACCTTTACCATACGTAAATTTCCACCATGTGGAGAAATTAGAAATAATAATAATACAAAAAAAAATAACACTTGCTTTGATTTTAAAGGATCCTAACACAGTTTGGATTCAATCAAATCAGATTTTATTTGTACAATTGACACATGAGCTCACTGGGCTTTGACAAACTGTACAGATGTGACCGGTTCTCCCCTCAGAGCCTTCCAACCAACGTAAAAAACCCTGAACAGGGAAAATAAGGAACCTCAGGAAGAACCACAGAAGTGCTTTGCTGTGTTCACCCTCAGATTCTTCCTGAGAGTTCTTCCTTTCTCTTTAACTGGGGCAATAGAAGCGAGTGAAGCTCGTAGAGAGCTGAAATCAGCTGAAATCAGCGAGGTGAACAAGCTGGGAGGGGCTAAAATTAAGATATGGCACTGATGATCGCAGAGGGAATAATTTCAGGAACAGTGTCCTCAGACTGACGTCTGCTATAATAACTAGTGACTCTTGGTTTATAGTTGGGGATCTTCAAACGTTAGAAGATAACGATCTGATAGAAGCAGATTTTGGTTTTGGTTTGATTAAGGTTCCAACGAACGAGATCGCTCTTGTTTTGCATATTAAGAACGTAATCACACAGTTCTCCGGTTGAAGGATTGGACTGCTGATTCCCTGCCTTGTTTTCCTTCTCAGGACAGAAACGGAAACCAGCTGCAGGAGCGAACCGTGAACAAGGTGACGAGCACTTCCTGCCTCTGCTCTCATGAGCTGCTGCTTTTCATGTCAAGCTGAGCAAAATTTAAAAGCCCGCCAGGCTTCCCTCCACAGCCCCGCCCACAGGGTGTGAACCACATAGCACCGCACGCTATCATAGTAAACATAAACCTGTCCAGATGTTAAAAAGCTTTCACAAACTTTTTAGCATCTCAATAAAACCAAAAATGATCAATTACCATAAATCTAACTCTGTTTCTCCAAGCACAGAGCAGACATGTTGCTTTAGCAGCCAGAAACAGTAATTTCCTGTCCAGTCAGAGTGGCGATTAACAGCTCGCACCTGTCTTCCAGGAAGTGCGCCAACGATTGGTCAATCTGAGCACGCAGCTGCACGCCCTCCAGGTACGACAGCAGGAACGTATCATTGATTTGATGACCAAAGAGCAGATTAAAACTGTCATTCCATGACTCCGCCCCCAGGCAGCTGTGATTCGTCAGGACTCCATGCTGGAGCTGTTGGTCAGAACTGGTCCCTTTGCTATCTCTACTCCTGGCTCCGCCCCTGGGCCCCGCCTCAGTCGGTCGATGTCGGGGGACACGGGACTGGACGCCTGCGGGGAGGCGGTGCTGCTGCGACGACAGGTGGAGCTGCTCCAGGAGGAGGTGACGCGGCTGCGTCTGAGGGGGGAGGAGTCAACTAGAGAGAGGGCGGAACCGGGTAGCAGGAAGATGAGTAATGGAGAGATTGGTGATGTCATCAAGGGAGACCAGGTGGGTAATGACATCAAGTTAAACTAAACCTCTTAGAATATTTTCTAACAGGTTGAGATGAAACCGTACTGTTTATGTCAGCAGATGGGCAGGAGGCGTGGCAGCAGGGAAATAGAGCCCCGCCCCCTCGCCCCATTGGCCAGCCAGGATCCAATCGATCAATTTGACGGCCTCCAGGAAGGAAAGGAGGAGGAGGAGGAAGAAGTGATGCGGATCTCTCCTCGCTCTGACAGCCCCCGAGGTGAGTTCAGCACATCAATAATCATTCAATTAATCATTGGAATTTTTATTAGAACTTGATGATATAGTCACCATGGTAACCTGTGACCTCTGACCTCTCAGACCTGCAGGACATCCCAGAGGAGAGCGAGTGCGGAGCAGATCCCAGTTAGCGCTGCGCCTGCCAGACGTGTGCAGTGGCGGGAGATGAAGTCATTTCCTGTTTTGACCAAATCCGACATCCCTCGTGTGTTTCCTGAATGTGGCTGTAAAGTTAGAGAGTGGAACCATGTGACCTGTTTACATCATCACGTCAGCTGGAGCCCCAACCTCAGATACCTGATTGGACGGGGGTCTGTGTTGAGGGAGGGGCCAAACTGCTTCGTAGAGCTCATTTTTTAAGGCTTGGTGGAGCTTCTGTCTCATTCTCCTTTGTGCTCTCCACACTACATTACCCAGAATGCCTTTGGACAGCTGCAGCCACCTCCTGCTGCGTTCGGTCGCTGTAAAATGGGCTGATGGCAGTGGGTGGAGTCTGAACTGTGTGTCCACGATGACTGAAGTAGTTTAGACTGAACATGATCTTGTAGGATTTTATGATCGTAAACTCAAACGTGTTTCTGCGATGTAGAACCGAAAACCAAACCTGAAACGTTGGGAAATGGCAGCAGAGCCCACAGGTCCCCCCCCCCGCCCGCCGCACTGGGAGGGGTTAGAGTCTGGATTATACATGGTTGAGTCATAGATTAGCCTTTTCCGAAGCAACAGGAAACCGCCAGACTAGAAGTCAACGTCCCTGCTGAAGACCTGCATGTTAGCATGTTTTGTTTGAACCAGTCAGCTTGTTCGGAGGTGTTTTTATTGAACGCGTCGACGATGTTTTAACCCAAACGCTGATCCGCGCAGCAGATGACGCACAGGAAGATGTGATGTCAGCATCCGGGGGACTGAAGAGCTAGAGATCATGTGACGGGTCGCGTTCACGCGTTTGAATTTACAGCAGCTGGTGGAGATTTTAATGATGATTTTAACTTGAACAGGGAGACGAGCTGTGTTTCCACACCGCAAATGTTTTTAACCGTCTGCTGATAACGTGGTCGTACATTATAGAAATGTTTTGTATCACGTGATCTCTCTTTCATCAAAAATGGTTCCGTGGTTCCAGAGTTGGCGTGAAGAGAAAAGTGAGGTGTGTGACAGCAGCCAGGCTCAGACGGAGCTCACACTATTTAAACATATCCGCAATTTGTGTCTGTATAGAGTCGCTCAGAAAACTGTAAATGACGTCCGATGTAAGTTTTTGTGTTTTTGTGCTTGTTATGAATCTAATCGGCTGGACAAAATGTTTCTTCCTGGAGACCAAAATCATAAAACTCCTGTGTAACTCCACGTTCGAGACTCGTGTGTTTCTTTTACTGCAGTGCCCAGACACGAAGATCCCAGGATGTTCTGAGACTAAAGCTCAAGTGTTTCAGGAGATCCAGAACCAAAAGGTGGCTGTGATCCTCCATAAAGCTGAACCATGTGTTCAGAAATCAAACTATAGAAGTCAGGACGTTTGGGCATTTTTCAAACTGCAGCTGCACTTTTACGTCGAAAACGCACTTCAATCCGAAGGCTGGTTTGTGTTCTGCCAGCGGGTGGCGCCGTCACCGTGACGCCTGACAGTGAGAGCATCCGTGCGTGAAACGACTTCGTGTCCATCAGGTCCGGCTGACGGGCGAATGACCGGTTCAGACCAAACAGCCACCTACATTTTGTTTATATAGTAAATACAACAGGTTATCCATTTTCAGCACTCTTTATTTTTATTTCTGGAAAACTCACCTGTTTCACCCAGCGGGTGGATGTAAAGAAACAAGGTGACCGCCACGACCAGCACGGCTTCAGGCACGTGGTTCAAGCTGCGCCGGGGTCCTCAGCCAGACCTTCACTATACGCCTGGTCCGTCTGGTTGATCCAACTCACCACCAGGTGGCGATCAGTCGACAGCTCGGTCCTCTTTTCACCCAGGGTCCGGCACATGTGGTGTTATGGACTAAATGCGACTGGCACAGAAGTCCGGTAACTGAACGGGCCGTTCCTCCCTGGTCTCCCAGTAGAAGGATGGAGTCCCCAGCAGGGGCACTTTCCAGCACCCCTTCCAAGGACTCCAAAAAACGGTGAAAAGTCTGAGCTGTTGTTTGGCGCATAGGCGCAAACCAGAGTCAGGACCGGTTCCTCGACCTGAAGGCGCCAGGAATCAACCCTTTTGTCCACCGGGGGAAACTCCAATGATGGCTGAGAACCAGGGAGCTTTTAGTAAACCCACAGCTGCTCTCCACCTCTCACCCGGAACAACTCGGGCAAAGAGAAGAGTCCAACCCTCTCAAGAAGACTAGTTCCAGAACCTGAGCTGTGCGTTCAAGTGAGCCCCACTATATCTACCCTGCATAAGCTCAGGTTCCTTCCCCAACACAGAGGTAACGTTCCACGGTCCAGCAGCCAGCTTCTGCACCGGACCCTTATGGCTCCTCCTGTGGGTGGTGTCTCCTCTTCGGGCTGAGCCCAACGGAACCCCATGGGCTCGGCCACTAGGCCCGGCTGCAGGGCCAGGTCCTTGGTACTCGTCATGAGTCCTCAGCCGGGACCCATTTGGCCTGGGTGACCCCGCCAAAACGGCTGCCGGCTCGTGGAGCAACTATCTGTGCACGGAGCCAAAGACCCGGCTTGACGGAAGCTGGACTTCATGCACGATTCCAATAAACCTTAATTTGGTGGAAATTTGTTGCGCATATTTACAGAGTGTTTGATGGACATGAGGGGACGAGCAGCAGGTCACAGGTCACCTCCAACCTTTTGGGTCTTTGCACCGATTGGAGGAAAGTCACACTCGCCTGCTTTTAATTTGTCAACGGTCGTGAGCTGCGTCACTTCCTGTGGAGGGAATTTAACGCGGAAGAGGGTGTAGCCCCGAGTTGGGAGTTGGCTGCGAAGGAAGCAGACGCAGGACTCCGGGTCAGCCCGCCTGCTAACACGGAAGTGACGCTGCGGGACAGCTAACGTGCTCATCCCGACGATTAACGGCCCGGTTTGGGTGAGCAGAAGATGAGCGGAGGCATGAACAGCATCGACGCGGTGAAGAAGAAGATCAGGGTCCTGCAGGAGCAGGCGGAGGAGGCCCGGGAGCGAGCCGAGCGGCTGCAGGGGCAGGTGGACCGCGAGAAGGGCGGCAGAGAGAAGGTACGTACACCTGTGTTCACCTGGACGGGCTGCCGGTTATCCCCGAGCCGAGCCGAGACGGGCCGAACCTTTCTCTGCACTGATGCCTCCACCTGGACGGGTGTGATTAAGGTGGAGGTTTGCGCCGAACGAGCACGATGACGGATCGATTGACGGATCGATCCAGCGGTGAGGTCACAAGGTTCACAAGGTTCTCACCGCAGCAAATGGACACAATGAAACATGAATTCCAGTGTTCACTGAAAAATCTGTTGAAACGCGTCTTCACACACATTTATTGTGTTGTAAACATCTCCAGTCCCTCAGGTTCGGCTGTTTAAGGATCCTGACTATCAGAACCCACCGATAAGCGATCGATCGGCTCAGTTATCCTCCAATCACACCTCGTCACTTGGCTCCGCGTCACTGATGGAAGAGGCGGGGCCTCCGGTCCGGTGATGTCTTGTGTCCAACAGCAGAAACCAGCCTGAAAAATCACTTCATGCTCTGGAATTTTGGATGAGTAAAGTTCTGAAATCTCCAACAGAAATTTAGAACTGGAGCTGCAGTCCTGCGGTGTGTGTATTCAGTCCTCGGGGATCAGTGAGGACTGACGTCAAATGTCAGGATGCTCCAATCGACTGTCTGAGATGGCGATCGGTCAAACAGTTTTAAATGAGTTTGACATAAATGCTGCCGTATCCTGCAGGACTCAAACGCACCAATCAGCTGTGAGTCTGGCTACCGGAGCTAACTGCTAACAGCGGAGCCGAACACATTTCTAACGTGAGAACAATAGAGAAAAGAGACGCACAAAAATAGCTCCAACATTGAATGAATTGATCACGTGTGTATGACATATGTTTGATTGGAGGAGCTCAGCCAATCGCTGCTATCGATCAGAACCGCGCGAGACCCCGCCGCTAATGTTTGTTCGGTCCGGCGCTGAGGCCAAGTAACAAATCCAGAGTAAAATCAAATCAAATTTTATTTGTATAGCCCGAAATCACAATTTACACATTATCTCAGTGGGCTTTGACAAACTGTACAGATGTGACATCCTCTGACCTCAGACCCTTGAACCGGGTGAGGAAAAACTTAAAAAACCCTAAACAGGGAAAATAAGAAACCTCAGGAAGAACCACAGAGGAGGATCCTTCTTCCTAGGACGGACGGACGTGACATAGATGTCACTTGTACAGAACACAAAAACATGATAACAACAGTTCATTTAGAATGTATAAAACATCCATGAGTCCCAGAGTCTGTGGATTCTATGAGTCCGGATGTATGGAAAGTCTAGTGATCCAGACGCAGGTGGACTCTGTTGGTCCAGGAGTCATTGTACTCCATGTAGGAAGATCTGGGTGTTGCTGAGTCCAAGAGTATGTAGAATCTGTAAATCCAGGGATATGTGAAGTGTAGTGGTCCAGAAGCAGGTGTAGTCTATTGATCCAGAAGCCATTGTGATCTGTGGATCCCGATTTGCACTTGGAAATCCAGCCTAGGATCCAAGTCACAAGATCTCCTTTCCTA
>KV751415.1:348273-371277 GCA_001698575.1 Mola mola
GCCTGAGTATTGCCTCAGTGTTGCCTCAGCATTGCCTTAGTGTTGCCTCAGCGTTGCCTCAGCGTTGCCCGGTGTTGCCTCAGTTTTACCTTAATGTTGCCTCAGTTTTACATTGCTTCAGTGTTGCATCAGTGTTGCCTTAGTGTTGCCTGAATGTTGCCTCAGTGTTGCCTCAATGTTGCCTCAGTGGTCACTTTGGCGGAGCTCAGTCAGTGATTGAGAACAGACTGGTCACATGACGGCTCTTCAGTTCCTGTTTTTCTGTCCGCGTGCTGCGGTGTACAACCAGCAGCACCGTGTTTCTTCCTCAGCGTGTTTGTGAGATCGTCAGCCTGAAGTGCTGCAGCTGAACTCACCTCCTTTGTGTGTTTTCTCTTACAGCTCTCGTGACCTCTCGTGGAGGACGGACAGTCAGCGATAAGCTAGCTTCTGGAGGTGAGGAGGCCTGAGGTGCGCTGAGGGATCATGGGAGATGGAGGACCTCTGCAGACCGAGGGGAATGCCCTCTTAAAAGCAGTCTTCCAGGGGAAGCTGAGGCTGACCCGCCTGCTGCTGGAGGGCGGGGCTTACATTAATGAGGGCAATGAGCGTGGAGAGACTCCCATCTCCGCTGCCTGTTTGGCGAGCTACGATGACCTGCAGACCCGGCAGAGGATGGTGAAGTACCTGCTGGAGAAAGGTGCCGATCCGAACATCCCAGACAAGAGTGGGAGGACTGCGCTGATGCACGCCTGTGCCGAGCAGGCGGGCAAGGAGGTGGTCTCGCTCCTGCTGGAGAATGGCGCCGATCCCAGCCTGAAAGACTACTCAGGTTCCTCTGCCCTCGTCCACGCCATCAACAAGGGGGACCGTGACACTCTGCAGGTGCTGCTGGATGCCTGTAAGGCTAAAGGAAAGGAGGTGATCATCATCACCAGGGACACGTCTCCATCGGGCACAAAGAAGACCAAACAGTACCTCAACTCGCCCCCTTCACCAGGTATTGTGGACAAATTATCTCCGGCCTGCATGTCTCCCTCTGAGGTAGAGATCGGCACCTCCTCGCCAGCCGGGGACAGGGACAAAAATGATGAGGGGATCTTCAGCTTTGCACTCTCAACAGCTTTACCCTTACCTTCGGCTCGACCTCCAGGGGAAAAGAGACCCCCGCCACGCAAGCTCCTGAAGAGGCTGAACTCGGAGCCCTGGGGCCTGGTAGCGCCCTCTTTATTGAGTGGGGTCCCTCAGGAGAGAGTTGATGGAGGCCTGGAGGAGGAAGTCGGCTGTGAGCTGAGCAGGACGATTACTGAGATTAACGGTCTGTCCATCACAGAGCCAGTGAGACCTCTGCTGTCACGGCGACATAGCATCGAGACCCATGACCCCTGTTCCCCCAAATTCATTGATCGGTCCTGTTCCGAGGACTGTGCGGCCCTGTCTGGTTGCTACTGGGCCGACAAAGTCCAACAGCACCAGATCCTCTACCGCAGGAACACAGCTCCAGAGTCCCAGGAGAACACTGGGGGACCTGGAGCGGTTGCGGCACGGGTCCTGGTTCATCCCAAGCTAACCAGGATGGAACACTATGAATCAGAAACACAACTGTGTTCAGAGTCGATCCCCGGGTCCCCAGACTCTGGTCGAGTGTCTGTGGAGCGGAGGAGGTACAATGCCTCCCCCCTCTCGCTGGTCACCAGCTCCTCCAGGGAGTCTTTGGAGAACATCCCTAACTCGGTGTCCCCTATCACCATGCGCAGGCGTCCTCCAGGACTTCTGGAGCGCCGTGGCTCCGGGACCCTCCTTCTGGACCACATCTCCCACACCAGGCCTGGTTTTCTGCCTCCGCTTAACATCAACCCCCAGAGACCCATCCCTGACATCCGGACCAATGGCAAGCCCACCTCCCCCATCCACTCCGGACACAAGATCCTGGTCCCTGTGGCCCCGGCGTCACCAAAACGGGGCACTGACTTCAAGTTGAAGAAGAAGCTGATGAGAAGACACTCGATGCAGACAGAGCAGATGAAGCAGCTCTCCACCTTTCAGGAGATCCTGGCTGAGAAGGTCATCGAGTCCAACGGAGATTAATACCTGGAGCAGCTGAAGCAAGGCATGATGGGTATCTGTAGGGACTTTTAGTAGGGGTTTCATGTACAGTTTACCGCTAAAGTGTCACCATCAGATCCTTACTTCTCGTCTTTAGGAAGCTGCACCAACAAGGAACTTACTGAACGTGGACAAGAGGTTGGATTTTGTTTTGTTGGACTCGTTTTACTGCGTAAAGCATAAATTTCATTGACGGAAACCAAAAAGAGGTGTTGCCTCGGAAACCTCCTGATGATTCTTGAGAATGTTTCATTATCAAACGAACCTGTAAGGCTCATTGAACGGCAACGCTCAGACCGAAGACGCACGACGACAGAAGGCCGCTTTAATGTTGCGAGAAGGGGAGGAGCGTACGAGCTACAGTGCAGCCAGCCACCAGGGGGCCATCCTGGTCTCTTCTCGGGAGCTCTCATATGGTCTGTCGTTACCTAGTCGGTGGTGCAAACAGAAGGTTGAGCTCTCCTTGTTGTGAACCTTTGGTCCGAGCAGGGTTCTAGCTGGCCCACAGGATCCGCTCTGTTCTGGCCCAGATGAGACCAGGTTCTAGTCTCAAATCCAAGTGTAACAGAGGAAGCTGAGCTCATTAAAAAGTCCAGCTGCATCAGATTCTTCTGGAATAACAAATGTTCGGACAAACTAGGACCGGAGTCCCTTAAACGCTGAAAGACTCCATAAAGTTGATGTTTTGTCTGTGCTACAACATTCACTCGTTCATTTTCGGATAAAATGGCATGAAGCAGCTTGCCAACATCTAAAGATTCTCCAGATGTTGGTTGGTGAACTGGTGTTTGTCCTGTTGGGTCTCCACAGGAAGCTTTCTGTGTTTAAAAAGTAAAGAAGTTTACAGGATGTTCCTCAGAAACAGATGAAACTACTAATAATCGGACGCGTTCAATGTTTACAGATGCACAATTTGCACTGAGGTGGTTTCATTTCTCTCATGTTGCGGATGACAACATGCTGCACCTGAAATACCGTCATCTTCTTAAAAAAAAAAAATGCCGTTCCGATGGCAATGTGTGAAGCTACCGACTGCGCTGTACCTACTGTACTTATCAACACTAGTCAGTGTAATAGTGTCCGTTCCTGTGAACGATCGTAAGGACCAATTATTTTACAGAGCAGAGGCTCGTTTGAAACGACTCCTCTGTGCTTCATCAGGTCACAGCACTGAGATTAGATTTGGAGCAGATTTGTGCTACAATGAGGTAGATTTTAGATCCTGTTTATGAAATTCCAAAGAAGTGGAAGATGATTTGAACCAAAACCTGCTGAAACTGTAAATACTGTAAAGATGTGTCCGTGCAACAGAGCCTGTACTGTAACGTCACCCTGAAGCACGTGTTCCAGCTCAACACAGGGGGGCGCTGAAGGACAATTAGAGGACTCATCAGATTCATCTGTGTGTCCAGCCATGACTCCAGGAGAGGGTTAGCCTAGCTTAGCACAGACACAGTAAAGAAGCTTTAATGTAAAAATATGCATTTTTGGAGTTTCTGTGACAAAGTGATGACTCACAGGATCAGTTAGAAAAGTACTGCTGCTGTAGAGCTAACTGCTAACATGCTAACAGTCATACGATCTGTCTGTTTTTACTCCACTTGACATTTTGTTCTTTTATTAAACGGAGCCAACAGGTTAAAAGTTGGTAAAAAAGTTAGCTAGTTGAGTTAGATGGTAAATGTCCACAGTTTATTAAAATGTGTATCAGTTTGATGTCCGTCTGTTGCATAAATCTAGTTTCTACTGAAGTTCTGACAGAACAGCTTCAATAAAACAAAGCTAAGCTGCCATCACTTCCTGTTTTGGACTCTTCAGCTCTCTGTGGATGGACGTCGGTCTGGACAGTTTGGCCTCATCACGTCTTTCTGTGCTGTGCTTGGTTATTGTGATGCTAGCGGACAGCTAATGCCAACATTTATTAGCTTGAGTGTCTCGCTATAGTTAGCCACAGCACTGACCTTAATGAAATTGCATTTACGATCAACTGTGATCTCTTTCCCGTTAAACCTGGAGTTTTGGATGTTTTCATCTAAAACGTTAGATGATGGAGACAGAATTTCTTCACTGCGGGTTTAACTGAAATCGTTTTTTTTTACCCCTCATTCATAAGTTCTATCTAACAGCGACACGTGCTAATTTAGCTGTAAGATTAAATGACCCTTCAAACTGCGACAAGCAGCACAAAAATAAATAACTAAATGATTGAAAGTGTTTTGAAAGAAAATACAGCATTTTGCTACTCCTAATTGTGGTGGAGATGCTGAGTTCCTCATTTGTTAACATGCTACAGGTTTTCTCTTGCAAGAGCTGGGCTGACAGGTTCCCCTTGCTCCCATTCTTTGTGCTAAGCTAAGCGTGCAGGACGCAGAACTGATATGGAACCTCATCGAAGCTCTTGTTGACACTCTTGACTTGTTAAAAGGTTTAACGTCGTCCTAAGTTCGGGGGTTGAATGCCTCTGGAATGATTCGGTCCTAATGGACTCGAGCGCTGACCTCTCCTGAGGACGGGTGTATGACACCACCTGAAGAGGGAGCACTTTCTGCTGATGTATTCCATCTGTAGCTGCACTAAACCAGCAGAAAGTGGCTCCAACCAGTTTCAAGTGGAATGGACTGGTCTACTTGATGGACCTTGTTGTACGTAGATACTTGAAGTGTAAACTAAATCAAAGTATTTTTGTAAACCTGTTAGTCGATAGAAACGTCTCTAATGAATCTGTGATCTATTTTTCTCCTGCCGCTTTCATTGTAACTTCAAATGTGGAATAAAAACATTTGTTTCATGTTCAACTCTCAAACCTGTTGTCAAATCTTTCCTGATTTAACCAGAATTACATATATGTGCGGCAGAGATATCTATTGATGTTAGCATGCTAACCAGCCTACCCTGGCCTGTCCCGTAATACTACTTTGTACCACTAGAGGTGACAGCCTGCCCGCCCCTGCAGTTTCAGCTGGGAGACGTGTATGCGTGGCGAGCTTACTAAGTGTCACAGCTCTCTTAGTGTTTAGTCTGACACGTCAACAAAACAAAGACCAAATGTCAAAGGTAATACAACCGTTCACCTTCAGAGCTCAAGTTTCTATCTTAGAGCATCTACGACAAGCTTCATCGCCAGGAAGCAGAGATAAACAAGTGTTGGTTGGCGACAATAAACAAAACTACAAGACCAGAGACAAACAAAGAAGGACAGAGACCAAACGTACACTGAAGAAAGTTGTTCAGTGGTCTGTGGAGGAAACAAAATGCCTGGTTGCGATTTGGGCGAAGGCAGCACCTGCAGAACGAAGCTGTGGAACTGACAGACCAGTTGGACAGGCTGAGTTCACAAGAACACCAGAAGAGATTATAATGACCTTTAAAAAATGTGTTGCACGGTGAGTAACGCCCTCCTGTGGTGACGTCAGCTTTGGAAACTTAGGTTCGGCTTAGACCAGACTGAACACAGGCTGATTCGCTAGAAAGAGAACAGAACCAGAGCCAGAAGGAGAACCGTGATGGTAGACGGGTCCCCACAGTGCAGGTGTGTGACAAGAAAGTAAACATGACAGACATGAGAGCTCCTCAAAAGTGAAGCCAAAATATGTGGCTGCCCCCTGGTGGCCATCAGCAGTTTAGCGCACAGTAATTTATTGATCTCTGATCTAAAAAAAAAAAATTAATTAAAAAAAAGGTACAGATTTGTTGTACAGGAGTTTAAATAGAACGTTTTTAGTCCTGCTGGGTTCGACTGTACGAGGTGCAGCTCTTTGTGATGTCATCAGAAAATAATGATGACATCAATAGGGATGATCAGCTGGTAATTTGACAGCACTAAACTAAAGAACCAATTCAGATTGACTGATTCATAGATAACATACTGTTATCTTTGATCAGGATCTGTCCTTTGAATCCATCCATCCATCCATCTTCTACCGCTTATCGTGTTAGGGGTCGCGGGGGGTTCTGGAGCCTATCTCAGCATCTTTGGGCGAAGGCGGGGTCACCTGGACAAGTCGCTCATCGCAAGGCCCTTTGAATCCCACATAATGCAAATTTCCAGATCGGCCTTTTTTCACCTTTGTAATATTGCAAAAATCGGGAATTCCTTCACTCAGAAACATGCAGAAAAATTAGTCCACACATTTGTTACCGCAGGCTGGACTGCTGTAATTCACTACTATCATGTCTCTACAGACTCTCCAGCTGATCAAGAACGCTGCTGATCGTGTACTGACTGGAACAAAGAAAAGAGATCATATTTTTCCTGTTTTAGCATCCTGTGAAATCCAGAATAGTTTAAAATCATTCTCCTCACCTATAAAGCCTTACATGGTCTTGCACCTTCATATCTTAAAGAGCTTACAGGTCCTTATTACCTACTAGATCACTACGCTCCCAAAATGCAGGATTATTTGTAGTTCCTAGGATATCCAAAATTAGTCTGGGAGGCAGAGCCTTCAGCTATCAGGCCCCTCTTCTCTGGAAGCAGCTCCCACTTCAGGTCTGGGGGAAAGATACCCTCTCCGTGTTTAAGAGGAGCTTAAACCTCCCTTTTGATAAAGCTTAGAGTTAGTGTTGGCACAGGCCTGAGCAGAGCTACTGCTGAGGGAATTCCCATGATGCACTGAGCTGACTCATTCCTATCCCAGTGTTGTTTCTAACTTCACTCCTTCCCCGGAGACCCTGTGCTTTCTCGTCTCACAGGTTCCTGGGATACGTGGACGTGGTTCATCTGCTGCCACCTGTTGGCTGGTGGCTCAGGACTGTGGATCGGGACCGTCTGGCTTTGTTTTTCTGCGGAGGACAGGGGATTCTGTGGCTTGGATCCTGGTCTGGAGGGACCAGCACCATCTCGATCAACAGACTAAACAATAATTCTGGATTTATAAATTTAGCATAAGAAGTAAGGAAACTTGTGTTTAGTTGATTAATTCTTTGTTGTAACAATAAATCTCATATCATTGGAAAGACAACTTATTTCCCTTTTAAATGGCGCCACATTTGTAAGGAAAATGCACTTGTGGGATGAGCAGCAGAGTTGAGTATGTGGGTGTTGCCCATGAAAAAACTTGCCTAATCTTCAGCTTATTGTGCTATCGATGTTTGTTTGGTGTCGTTCATTGGACTGGATGATATAAGTCCGAAGAGAAGGCATATTGGCATTTAACAAACAGGGGTCTCAGTGGCACGTGGAGGAGTGACGAAGCTCATGGGTGCAAACCTCATACTCTACTCTGCTGCTCATCCCACAAGTGCATTTTCCTTACAAATGTGGCGCCTTCTACAAGGAAAATCAACAGGCTTTCCAACGGTTTGAGATGCATTGTTACAACAAAGAAATAAGGATTGTGTGAAGTGTATATGTCACATCCTCTTTGACTTACAGACTTCATATATTTTTTACCTGTATCAGCGGGACCTGGATCAATCCATCACACAGATCTCTGGATTTGTGGATTTCACCTGCTCATGGACATCTTAGACATTCTTACTAATCTGTTTCTGTCCGTCCAGGAAGAAGGATCCTTCCTCCTCCATGGTTCTTCCTGTGGTTTCTGACTTGTCCCTGTTCAGGGTTTGTTGGAGGCTCTCAGGGCAGAGGGGGTCACATCTGTACACTTTGTCAAAGCCCAGTGAGACAAACTGTCATTTGGGATTTTGGGATGTAGAAATACAGTTTGATAGATTGATTGATACTGAGCTGAAGATATCTGGATATTTATTAGGTTTAAAACATTTGTCAGGCCATTCAAACACGTTTAAAATTTCCCTTTAAATCGACAGAAAACATGCAGACAGGAAATATTTACAGTTATTAATCAGCTGTGTGTTTAGTGTCAGAACAGCTGAGCGTGAAAACACAGAGTGCTAAGAAGATGTCTCACTCTTTAAATACTCATCTGAAATACAAAGATTGAAGTACAGCGAACATGCTTCACTCTCTTTATGTGATTGGATATATAGTGCTTGATGTAGAGAAATATAAAAACAGAGATACAGAGTGTAAAGACAATATCTTACCTGGACTGAAAAAATTGGTTAACTTATGCATGAATGTAAAATTACAATAATACGTAACATTCAGGTCATTAATGCTTATGGAAGTGCTTTCAGGAGTGACACTGCAGTGACATGACAATCAGGAGTGTAGATGCTTCACTCTGGAATATAAACATGTATAAAAATCAGTAATGTAGTGACATGAACAGAGATTGGAGTGAAACGTAAGAGCAGTACTCTGTTCATCTCTTGAAAAACTTCTTGTTGAGGAGGAAGATGAGCAGGTTGACGTTGACCTTTGCTTTGTCGAACATCTTCATCACTGCTATGCCTTCATACTGAAGCTGCAGGAGATCCTATTCACACACACAAACAAAGCCTATTTGTTAGTGTGTGACTCAGTATCCAGCCTGGTTTAGCTCAGAGTTTAACCCGCCTTGTACCTGGTATTTCGGCAGGAACTCCTCCATCTCAACACCGAGGAAACGGGCTTTGACGCTGAAACTTCCTTTCTCAGGCCCAGGAACGATGTCAAAGATGACATTCTTAAACCTGGAACAGTTCAGTTCACCTTTACGCGTCTAACGACGTCTCAGTGTGCGTGTTTGTTTTACTGCATGTCTGCAGCGAATGGGTGTGTGTGTTCTCACTGTGTAGCTGGCAGCTCTTCGATCTCTAACAGCACTCCTTTCTCCTGCAGCCGCGCAGCACTGTAGCTCAGAACAGGAAGCTTCTTCTTTCCTTTGTTCTCAGTTGCCTTCTTATTGGTCAATTTACTGTAATACAAAGTCACGCATTTGTCTGTGTCTTGAAGAGAACACTGCCCTCTGGTGGACACGTTAGAGAATTTCTCTCACGTCTCGACTTCAATTTCGCCATTTATTGGCTGAAAAATCTGTCCAGCTTGGAAAAAGTCTGTCTTTTTCCAAAAATGATCACTGTCCGTCTAAAGGACTTTAGATTGACCAGGAATCAAGACACCACACAAATACATGCTGACTGTGCGTACCTGTTGGCGGTCAGGTTGTCCAAACAGGAAGTGATGTAATCTCTGTAGAAGTCCACCTGCTCACTGTGAAACTTGCTCTTTGCCTGCAGACTACTCAGAGTCTGATGGAGCTTCTGAAGCTCCGCACCCCGACGCTGCCGATGCAGGCGCTGCTGACGGATGTCCTGTGGGTGGGTGGGGCAGGGGTTAAAAGATTTAAATGGAAGGCAACAACCAGTCAGCAAAAGCCCAACCCATAAACATGCCATCATTTCCTGTTTCTTGTGTGTGTGTGATCGGTCACCTTTGCGATCATCTGCAGGATGTGGTTTTCGGGCTGAGGTGGTCTCAGGACTCCCAGTCCCTCCAGACGACGAAGACTCCTCAGGATCTTCCTCTTTTTCTCCTCTAAGCTCAGGTTGCCATTGGTAACCAGTGACTGATTCCTCTTCATCTTCTCAGGCGTGCGAGCGTCCTGCTGAGCACGTCGCTGCAGCAGCCAATCATGGCGCATTTTCTGTGGGGGAGGAGAGATGACTGAAGTGTACCTGACGTTCTCCTGTACCGGAGTATGCGTGCATTTGCACGTGTGTGTGTGTGTGTGTGTGTGTGTGTGTGTGTGTACCTGGTCATGTGATGCAGATGCTCTTAGGATGTCACCAAGAGAGTCACCTGACTGGGTCCGGATGACATCAATGATCAGCTGCTTCGTGCTGAAAGAATGAGAGGAATCTGTCAGCTGAACCGTTGTCTAAACATACCCGAGCAGATGAAGCTAACATGCTAAGCTACCTGAGCAGCAGCGCTCTTGCATCTGGTTTGTCGTTGCACTCGTTGAAGATGTCGAACTTGTTGGTGAGGGTCAGGGACACTTCCATCTTGGTGGCCTCGGGTCCTGGATCTGCTGATGACTCTGCTGATGTCAGACAGCACAGACTTCCTGGTTCAAACTCTGACGATGCAGACCAAGAACGGTTTTGTGCCGTCTGTTTATTAGCGTAGCTTGTTGGATGAGTGGATTTCACCATCTTGAGTGACATTAGTTTAGCATTTTTACTAGCGTTAGCCATCATTCAGGAATTCCTCACCAACACAAACACACTGACACATGTATGTCTGAACCTGCAGACTGCAGAAGGGTAGAGTAAAGGAGAACAATGGTAGTGACAGCTGGCCAAAGCTGCTCCTCCTTTTTTGGATTAAGTTACTGCTGGTGTTCCTCCATCAAGGACAAAATTAAAGAGACATTAAGGTTGTTGCTCCTAAACTTCATCTTACAGATCTGTGGATGCCTGTTTTCTCTGTCCTTTGTGTTATTTGTAGAATCGTGACCAGCTTTAGAATATGAGCTGTGATCAAAGACCAAACTCTCAGTATCATATTAGTGCATCTCAAAAATATTAAAAAAGAATGAATATTTAATATAATCAAGAGATTACACAAAATTTCAAGCATTGTACTATTTTAATTTGGATAATTATGGCCTAAAGCTAATAAAATAGTCTCAAAACATTAAAATATTTTACTGTAAGTGTATAATAATCATAATATTCAAAACTGAAACAAAGCAGACTTGAAATATTTCACTTTGTATGTCCTGATAATAGAAAACATACAATTCTTTGAATTAAATAATAAAAAAAATGAACTTTTTCCACAATATATATTCTTTTTTAGATGCACAAGTACAACAATTCACACACCATGTGCGTCTGTCCCAAGCCCCTCTTTCTTGGTTGTTTATGAATGTGACGTACCAGCAGAAGTACCAATGAGTTCCTGCTGGGCAGGGACAGGGCCCAGGTCCTTCAGAAGCAGCCTGAGGGGATCAAGCGGGTCGGGACACAACACCTCCTGGTGCTCCAACAGCAGCTGGACACAGACACAGACACAGACACACACACACAGTGAGACAGCAGCTAGAGACACACTTCCTGTAGGATCTGGATCCGGGACAGGGTTCAGGTCTGCAAAGACCTTGTGTGTGTTGAGCAGCTCGCTGACAGAGATGTAGATGACCGGTTTGTTGACGATGAGCAGCTCGGAGAACTCGTCCATGTTGAATCGCTCCTCTGGTTCCGGAACATCACAAACACACATCAAGAACTTCCTGTCAGACGCAAACAACAAAACCTGATCAAAGCGGTCCGCTTCAGTGCAGGCGAGATGGTAAATGCCTGCAGATCGACAAACACTCGGAGGAGAACTGTGTCAAATGCCTGAAGTCGGTGTGTTGAGATAAGCTAAGCGGAGCTGAGCTCAGCCTCTGACCTGAACTTGCTGTGGGTCTGACTGATGTACTGGTTCAGTGTTCTGATGTGGTATCCGTCTCCGTGGAAGTGTTTGTTGGCAGCGGCGTGTTGCAGCATGCGGGCAATGGAGCCCAGGATGTGGCGCTGTTCTGGCTGCAAGGTGGAGCCGGCAGACCGCTCCACCACGTCGAAGCCGTCTGGAGCCACGATGGCTGGGTTCATGTAGCGATAGTAGACCAGGTTACCGACGATCTGCAGGAGAGAGGAAGCGACGTTACGCTGACTCGCATCTTCAACGTCTTTCCTGTCACATCTGATGACATCAGGTTAAAAGTCCAGGTGTCATTCATTCACTACTGTGACTCGCCGCTGCCACCTGCTGGATGATTCACTAGTGTTCTGGTTTAAGGGTCTTTGATCAGCTGATGTACATGACAACAGCTGATCATGACGGTTACCGAGCCAGTTCCAGCAGGTTACCTTGTAGAGTTCGTCCTCACTGGCTCCAGGAAACTTTGCCCACAGAGCATCTCTGAGTACCTTCGCTGTGTAACGTAATCCATACCTACAACCAACAAAAACACACACACAAGAAAAAAAGAAGTTCGTGGAGGGCTGTTGGGACAAAGTTCTGGGTTCAAATATAATTTGAATGAGTTAGCTACCGTTCCTGAATCTCACCATCCTCGTCTTGGCATTTACCCACGTTGTGGAAACAAAAAGCTTTCAGGCCGCCTGCAGTTATTTCACAGATTTTGCTCTGCAGCTTTGAACCCTCTGGCTGCAGCCGCCTGGTTAAACGTTACGTTCACTGCAGCGCATTGGACCACAGCGGCAGCCGAGCCTGGCGGTATTCAGGGCAGGTGACGCGCGTTAAAAAGCAGGAGGGAGCGTGAGGAGCAAACACGGCCGCGCGGTAACTACCGAGGAATCCCGCCTCCCTCTACAATCACAGAGGGTGGACACTCGCGGTACTTTGTTGAGGTTGGGGGTATTAAGGTGGAGACTTACGGCAGTTTGTTGAGGTTGGAGGTGATGGCTTTGAGGACTCTGTCTGTCAGATTCCTCAGGTTGACGATGGCGATGTCGATGCGTCTCTGGACTTCGGGGTGACTCAGAGCCTCTGCAGGTGAAACCTCGTACGGCAGCGAGCTGCAGGGACACAACCAAGTGAGTTATTTGGGGAGAGCAGAATGGGTCAAAATTCATCTGCTCTCAGTGACAGCTGACACATGTAACGTGTGTTCCTGACACCGTCATGCCATCAGCTCTCTGTGTGGAGGAAACTACAATCCTGCAGGTTAATCAGCTTGTGCGAACCTCTTGTGTCCAGTCTGGCTCTCAGACTGGTTGATCCAGGTCTTGTAGACATCGACCGGGTCGGTCCTGATGCTAAGAGTTTTGTCCAGCAGGACGTCCTGCAGAGCCGGCCCCAGAGACTCCCGCAGGGCGTTCTGACCGCGAGCGTGACGGTAAAAGTTCACCAACATTTTGATGACTGTGGGGTTACCGGTGACCACATCCCGAGGCTGCTCCACCTTCAGTCTGACATCGACACACAGGGACAGGTGAATTTAGTTTAGACTGCAGTTTTACAGAAATACAAATCAATTCAAGTACAATGGTAAGTGTGTGTGTGTGTGTGTGTGTGTGTGTGTAATAACCACCGGATCTCATATCGCAGTGCCTCAGTGAACAGCTGTAGCAGCAGGAAGGCCTCCCTGCGGTCGGAGCCGTAGTTAAACAGACTAAACACCAACATCTCCATGAAGGAGGTGGAGCGACTCTGAGGCATCAAGAAGATCAGCTGGGCCAGGTACAGCGGCTGAGTCTGAAACAACACACCAAAGACCGGGTTCATATGTGTACTGACCCAGAACGAGTTGAGTAGGTGGGAGTCGGGTGATTCAGCTGCTGTGTTTGTTGTACTCTGATTTAGTGAACCGCGATGTCTTTGGAGGATTCAGGCCTGACCTGCAGCAGGTAGAACAGGTGCTGGTAGGCCTCCAGTCTCTCTCTTCTCTCTCTGCTCAGAGCCTTCAGTCCTTTACTTTTCTCCACGTCCATCATGTCAGACAGCTGCTCCTTGTTCTTCTTCGTCAATTTCTTACAGTGAGAAACCACTTCCTGTTCAGAGAGAGAAAGGTTCCTTATCTCTAACAAGTACTAAATGTAGATGGGAAAGATTTTGACATCGCACCCTGCAGTAAGTCACCCACTGAACAGTGTACACCTTCACTGAGTTACCTGTTCAGTATGTGCCTGTAGTCACCTGTTGAACATTCAACTGCAATGAGTCACCTGTTGAATATTGCTTATTGTACCTACAGCGAGTCACCTGTTGAACGTGTACGTGCAGTTAGTCACCTGTTGAACAGTGCTTACTTTCACTAAGTTATCTGTTCTGTGTGTACCTGTAGTCACCTGTTGAACCATGTGTATCTGCAGTGAAGTGAGTCAGCTGTTGAACAGTGCTTATTGTACCTACAGCGAGTCACCTGTTGAACATTGCGTACCTGCAGCGTGGCTCTGTTTCGGACTAGAAGGCCAATCTTCAGGTCCATCAGGTTTAGATCTGTCTCCAGCTGTCTATTGAAGCGGATGCTCCTCACCACCTCCTCCCTCAGACACAACAACTCCGCCTCCTCTCTGATGTCACTGTCACCCAGGTCGAGCAGGTGAACAAATTTCCTGACCACAGACAGGGGGGGCGTGGCCGAGTGCACTGAGACAGGTGGGGGGGATTAACAGTACAGTCCAAACAGAACATAAACTTTCAGAAAAAAGTTTGATGATGTCAGATATTCAACGAGACCAATCAGGGAGGGTGCGTCTCATCAGCATGCTGCTTAAGTAAACTTACCCAACATCCTGTACTCCCCTCGAGCCTTGTTGGCTCTAAAGAAGGCCTGAATCTTTATGACAGCACCCACCTGTGGACACACAGAGCCACTACAGCGTCAGACTCTAAAGACAGTCATGACTTGAAAAGAAAGTTTGACATCAGATCAGCATAAGAAACCTATTTCAGGTCTGTTGAGATATCTTGTGTGTTCTCCGGTCAGAGGCATTATCATCATCAATGCATCCTGAAAAGAGAGCCGAGGCATCTGAAACACTCACGTGACGTCTGAAGAGACTCAGTCGTGCTCTGTATTTCCTCCTCGCCAACCACATCTTCACAAACGACTGGATCTGTTGATTCAAATGATAAAAAAAGAGGAGTGGAATAAAAATAGAATGATATTTATTATAATTTTTCCCAAATAATAGTCGTTTACGTCTGATGGGGAAAACTTAATAAACTGATCATACAAAATTTTCGCGTGGGGCATTTTGATGCAGTTATTATCAGGACGTTTTCTGTCTCTAATGTAATTTTTATTTTCCTTATAAACTGAATATTAATCCGTCCATGTTCATTCTGGTCTGTGATCATCCACCCATTTCATCTTTGCTGCGTTTGAGCTCACGGAGACAAACAACCAACCAACCAAACAATAAACAAAACTCAAGCATTGTTTGAGTCCTGCATTGGTTGTTACCTTGACAACAGCTCTCCAATTCATGTACAAAAACTGCAGTCGGCATCTGTATGCCCTCTGCTGGACAAATCTCCTCCAGTGAGACTGAGGACACACAGAAAGAGGATGTTAAGTGTCAAGAGTACACAACGGAACGTTTGAAACACACGCCACTGAATCAAAAAATAGGTAAACAGTAAGAGCCAGCTCTTGTGGTCCAGATAGGATGCGAAGTGAATGTCAGAGAGCAACAGAACGACAGAGTTAGATGCAACAAATAAATGAAGTTTCGGCTCCACTGAGAAATGTTTGTGTTTGGGGTTATGAATACATGGTGAGGAAATGGGAGTGGAGGGGAATGATAGAACTGAGAACTGTAATTCTGAACTGTTCAGAATTAAACAGTCTGATACGTTTGTGTCAGGTGTTCCTCAGGGTTTTATCCTGGGTCCTCTCCTGATTGTATTCTATCTTGAAATATTCATACATCTATCCACATGAGGTTCAGTAATTTATTGTACTTACATTAATGAATTTATACATCTCAGTTTATCATGGTTGTTCAATATTGGACTTTGGTTCTCAGGTTTTAATGGTTTGATGACACAGAAGGAGAGTCAAACATGAACACATAATCATAGGCTCATTTCCAAGTGATATCACAATAAATGAAGCAAGATTTACTAAAGTCACTAAAGTTTTGATGAATAACATGCAACTTCTCAACTTTAATTGCTGATGTGAGATTAAACTTTAAACTCAAGGCATTTTTGACTCAGATTGCACAATATCACAACAAAGACCCCTGTCTCAACGAGGTTTCATGTGACATGGTAATGATGGCGTATTCTGGTCAGAGGGTCAGCAGGTCCTGAAACTCGCGTCTCTCCACAATCTGTAAACATTTCTGGTCGTTTTTCTCTTTGTTTGAGTTAGTTGCTAGCTGATTTTCAATCTCCCGGTTATGTGTCGCACATCATAAAACATCCCGGCCTCTTCTTGTCGTTTCCCCTCAGCTACTCATTTAGTTCATAGACGGTTGCGACCTCTGACGATGCTCAGAAGTGACACAGTTTGGACCCTCGTTACCCCTCTGCGACGTGCGAACACAACAGCGAGGCGCAGCAGGTGCTTACTGAATGAGCTGCAGTACACGGCTGCGGTGCTTCAACTGGCTCCATCTTAAAGGGCTGCTGTAAGTTTTACAAAATTCTGATCCATTTTCAGGTGACACAAAAAGGAACTCCACCCACCATGAATCTCATTATAAAACTCAAAATATAACATACTTTTCATTTGGATGTATCAGCTTCACTCTTTTTCACTCTTTTCAGATATTTCCAGCATCTCAGTGCTGAAAATCCAATTATTCAAACTCTTAACTGGACATACTCCTTGTGACTTGCTTTTTCTAACTGTTCCTCTGGAGGTGAACGTTCCAGATATTTGATCGTAATGGAGTCATCCTAACTGCTCCAGGGCTGCCTGTTCAGCAGTAACAGCCGGCTGTGTTCTCACCTGGATGATGATGGCAGCAGGTGTCTGACTGATCAGGTAATGCCGACGAGCCCCCAGGTTCCGTCTGACAAGGAACCCCCGACTTATGGCCTGCAGACGAACGATGAGGGCTTCGCTGCCCCGCCAGAGCTTGCTGCGACTGTATGAGCCTGAAACACTGCTGATGACTTCCTGCAGGGACATCATACACAGGACATCTTTGCTGGTGACCCATCACAGACAAGGAGACAAAATCTCTGACAGTCTATCAATGAGGACCTGTCTCACCTGTATCTGGTGTTGGTCGAGGAACACGCTGTTTTGTACGAAGCCGTGGGGTTTCTCCCAGCTGCCCTCCAGCCTGTTCAGGTGGAAGTAGTAGAAGGAGTCGTCATCCAGGCAGACCCGAACCCACGCACTCCTGTTGTCACCTGAAAACACACACACAGTGTACAGCAGTGGTTGTAACTGTTACTGGTTTGTGCAGAGGGAGATCTCAGAGATACTTTCAGCCATTCAGAGCATCATCAGTAGGATGACACGGGATAAGAGTGTGTACAAAGAAGTCCGGCGGGACTGAAGGATGCGATGAGTCAGCTGTACCTCTGTGCATCCTGACGGTGATCAGACTGTGGAGCTCTCTCTGATAATCTGCAGCGCAGGCAGAAATGAGTCCCTGCAGCTGAACCTCCGGCAGAGTCAGGACACGAAGGGTCTGATTCACTCGGTTCTCCTTCACGGCCTGATTCACCGCTGCCATTGCCAGACATACTGAACACACAACATACAAACAAACTAACGTGAGAAAATAATAACATTCGAGAAAAAAAACACAGATTTTAACTACAGAAAAATTAATAAAGGGGAACTATTGATTTCATATAGATGGTTACTAGAGCAGATTAAAGGTCAAAATGATGAATGTAAGAACATATCAAACAGTGTTTCCCTTAGATAGACTCTAACTGGGCAGTCCTCTCAGGTAGGTAAAACCAACATCTCCATTTCTGATTTTATTCAAGCATGATGCACAATTATCATTTCATAAAGCACACTGCTGTTGCATAAAAGGCCTGCTTATCCTCAAACATGGGCAGAGCCTTCCTCCTTGTGTTTAAGAAGGAAAATAACAAGGTGTAAGAATTGTAAATGATAGAAAGTCTGTTGTTACTTGGTCCCATCAGTGACGAAGGCTGTTGCTATTATTTTAACAGATAACCTCTAAAAACAGCAGCCGTGTTTCACAAAGTGATGGAGAGTGTTGCCTTTTGAGTGTCCCCACCTGTTGGATGGGAGCACGACATCCATTGCATCTTGGTTACAAATATCTGATAACCTTATTCGCGGGATCATTGTGAAAAACTTTCATATTGGCTCTAGTTGAATAAGACATTTAGATTGAATGTTTCACAAGTGGAAATTTATTTTGCTATAGAAACAGCAATGATTTATCTACTAATTTGTTGAAGATATTGGATTTGATACTGGACAGATTATTCATTATAGGATTTATTTTTGATTTCTGGATACGTAATTATTTTAATTTTTTATGTTTATGAGTTCTTCTTTTGATATGCATTTCATTAGAGTAACTGATAAACATTTGCACCAAACACCTCCTCAAGTGTTCTAATTTTAAATCCCATCCCGATTCAGTTGGATTTACTCAGTGAAAACGCACAAAACACAGTTAACCAATTACTCACCAGTAAACACAGTTCAACATACGTTAAATCTAACCAAGTAGAATAAAACCAACCAGAAGCAGCATCAAACTGATTCAACTCAAAATAATAGATATCAGTGATATCTTTCAACGGAAAGGAGGAAAACAAACGAGTTCACAGCAGGTGGAACTGTTCAGGTGACGTGTGAGGAGGCACAATGTTGGGTTCACAAGCAGCAGCGGTTCCCTCTTTCTTCTTTTTCTGCAGATTAGATGCAACAAAGGCGTATCGTTACCCCCCCACAGTCCATAAATAGACGACGGGTAGGCCTCTGCATCAGCAAGACAGCTTTTCACTTCAGTGAGAAAGATCTCGTCATATCCCTAACACTCAGAGAATTCTGCTGTTTGTGAAATACAGACAGAATTTGAAGGCTCCTCTATGTCCGTGAAGGTTCTCAGTCATCCAGGTCATCTTAATCTCGGAGTGTTTAGTAGGAAGCAACTGGACTTCTTATCTTGTTTGAAGACGTTTCACCTCCCATCCGAAAGGCTTCTTTCCTCAGAACTGAAGAAGCCTTTCGGATGAGAGGCGAAACGTCTTCAAACAAGATAAGAAGTCCAGTTGCTTCCTACTAAACACTCCGAGATCAAGGCTCCTCTACAAATAAATGGGTCTGAGTATCAGCAGAGTAACAGCTAACTGGTGCCACTGTGCGCTGTCAGATTACAACTCTAGCGGTGCAAAGTGGTATTACAAGACACCGTGTCACGCCTCTGACAGTCTGAGATGATTAAAACATCTGGTTCAGTGAAGTTTGTAGTCCTTTATAGACAGAGAATCCATCAGTTTACACAGAACCGAGCAGAGCGGCAATATGGCGCTTCGATGTGGCTGCTTACACCGCGAACCAACGCGTTAAGGTGTAACACGACAGCCTCCGCCTTTAGCGTGACACATTAGTCACGTGGCAGGAAGCGACCTCGTCAAAACGGAACAAAACAACAGCGATGGCGAGCATCGCCGGAGCGTCTGTACCGATGAATTAGGCAGCGGTCGGAGCCGCACTGTGGCAAGGGTGGCGAAACGCAAGTCAGATGAGAATAATGTTGGAGCAGCATCTCGCTTATGTTGTAAACACAATGAAAACCAAATGGTAGACTGACCTGCTGACACCAGTTTTGACTGTCAACAAAGGCTCATTTTAAAGTCCAGACATTGATGCCCTGACGACGCGGAGAGAAAGGAGTTCTGTGATGCAGATGCGTTCGTTGCTGCTGTGGCGGCGCAGCGCACATGCTGTGCTGTGCAAGGTTGGGTTATTAGCTTTTCACATTTGGGTTGGCAATGAGCAAGCTGCCAATGTGTGATGTTGCACATTTAAACTTTTTTGGTCCCCTGAAATGTGCTTCTCGTGGTGAATTGCATATTTAGAGACCAAAAGAGTTTAAATTTAGGTTGTTGTTTGAATGTGAGTTGTAAAGCGTCAATATGCTCATGCTCATTCGGAACGAGATGATCCGAGTTGATAATCAGGCCCTTTTAGAAGCGTTATTTATGTAAGGATCCTGTGTCATTGCTGTTATGGTTCAGTGAAAACTGGGGGGTGGCGGCCCGATGGTGTACTGGTTGTTGTGCTTGTGGTCATCATAATGTCCCAGCCCTGATCTGGCCAGCCAGCTTACCCGTTCACACAGACACCGGCTGACCTCTGATACTAGCTCCAGAAGCGGATCAGAGGCACACAACAGGCACCTTGAAAAGAATGTGTAGAAGAGGCACCAGACTCACATTTGAGAGCTTTCTGACTCTCCTGATTGGCTTCCCTCACTGCCCTCTGGATATCAGACAACCACAACTCAGCTCCTGGGTCCCCACTCACCTGATTGGACCGAAGAATGACAAGTGACTTCAGGCTGTGAATGAGCCGAATGATGAAGATTTAGCATCTGACTTCTGCTTCTCGTGACCGGTCACCTGTGAGGACTCACCTGCGCTCTGTGCTGCCGGGCTCTGCTCAGCAGGGTGAGGTATCTGCAGGCGTTGGCAGGTAAAACCTCGGCCACACCACAAGAGGGCAGCGTCAGAGCAGACAGCAGCTGCTGAGAGTCGCCTCTGATCACAGCCTGGTTAATCCGACCGACAGTCAGCAGCTCTGGAGGTCAGTGGGAGGAAGTGGAGTTACAACAGCCATCTTTATTGGTCAGTGATACAGACCCACAAAATATTTTGCTCAACTACACTGCGAGGACACTCATCAGAAGACACAACCTCTGTGTGTGTATGTGTGTGTGTGTGCTCCATACGCTCGTGTTCGTCCTGCACTGAGTTGTTGACGGAGTTGATTCCTTCCTGCAGCTGATTCCAGGTCAGCAGATCTTTGCCCACCTGCTGCCTCACACGGACCAGAAACTTAAAATACCTGAGGAAAAGATTAAAAACCCCCACCATCACGTTCCTGTGAAAAAGTCACATGTTCGGCTCAGTGGTGTCAGACATGATGTCCGGCAGACTGACCCGTCCAACAGGGTGGGGTCCACATCAGAGAGCCCGGCCGACGGGCTGATCAACAGGGAACCAAACTGCTGCAGATGTCCCACCTCCATCACCTGATTGATAAGAGCGACAGCTGACAGCATCTCCACGGCAACAAAAAGCTCCTCCTGCTGCAGCTCCCCCTGATGGAGGCGAACGGGATGAAACGGCGTTACTTAAACGGCAGGCGGCGTACACGTGTCAGTATGTTCTACCAGTTGAAGGCACGTGTGAACCTGAGGAGCCCGCCTCTGGAGCAGCTGCAGCTCTCGGTGGTAAAGAGTGGCAGCGAAGGGAAACACTTGAGGCAGCTGGAGGTCCGAGGCCATCAGACAGCTGACCGTGTGTCTGGGATCACTGAGACGCAGCGACGCGTTCACACTCTGTACCGCCACGTGCACTGAACACACACACACACACACGAAGGATGTGATATTCAACATTAATCAGCCGACCGTCTGGTTGGTTTTCACGGCTGGTGTTTCCAGGAGAAATCGGAACAGACCCAGCCTGGAACTTACCGGTTCTGGCTCTCTGAGCATCCCGGTTGGCGATGGTCACGCCTTCCTGCAGCTCGTCCGGCTCCAGAGGATCAACACAGCACTGATCCTGAGGTCAGAGGTCAGAGGTAAACAGCTGAACCCTGTTGTCCTTCAGCTCAAACTGTGTGGAGTTGAACGTGCGTTTACACATTTATTTAACGTGTTCAAAACTGCAAATAGAACACATTTGATCTCAGGATGGCATTCTGCTATTAGGGGTCAGGAATAAAGGATTTAAGTTTGGACTGGGAATGTTCGTGATCTGCCGGCTCTTCGCTTGTCCTCACCATAAATACGGTAACTAGACTTTTATACCGATTTATACAAAAGTATGTTTGAAAGTGTTTATAAAATATAAAAACATACAAAAAAGATATTTTTGTAGCATCTTTCAAGTGTGCTTTGAGTCCGTGAAGCACTTTGCAACGATTGTCACATTCACAGCCATTCACACACTGACGGCGGCATCGGCATCGATCCTGCGCGGCCGCCCTCGTGCTCAGCAGCGCATCATGTCGGTCCGGAGATGTGACGTGGCAGAAACTTTGGAATGCTACGCTGAGCTAACACTGTGTCGGCAAATGTGTGGCTGTGCAGTAAATCAGATCACAGAAACAACTTAATCGGGAAACAAAAAAGAAAAACATCTTTCCATATTCCGCTAAGAAAGGATGCTCTGATTTTGTCCAGTGTCTGGAATTCACGCACGCTTTCACCCCTCTAAAAGCCCAAACTCACTGTCGGCGAGGTGTGTGTGTGTGGCGTTTAAAATTTCAGCACAGGCCAACAAAATGGCAGGCGAGTGACAGCATTTGGTCAGCAGGGAGGAAATGTATGTTGTGCACCATTAAAAAGCTGAGTTAACATCAGATGATTCCAATGTCAATGAGTAATTGTGTTAAATAATCGTGAGATCAACAATGGAGCAACCCTGTCAGTTATGCATTTCTGCATGTAATACGCTAAAAACATTAAAAAATTCCGGTCCTCAAGTTACTCGTCACGTCTGTCTGTGCGTGTGCCTACCTGGGCCTTCTGCTGGCGGTCCGCTGACAGCTGGTCCAGGTACCAGGGCCCGTAGTCCATACGGAGGCCCCTGAGGGCCAAACACGGCAGCTGCAGAGCCGCCAGCACAGAGAGCTCATCTGCAGAGTCCAGAGCTTCGTCCACTTGCTCCACCGCCGATCGAACTGACGGATAATCGGCGTTAATCATTATCATCGCTGCTGAGTGAGTTGACACGCATCAAGAAATATGATCTCTGCTGATCAAACTGGGACATAAACATTAAGCTTTTAAGCTGTGAAAACTTCTCTGGGACTGTTGGAATTAAATATTTCACATTTAAATAAAGAACCACATCCAAGTTTCTCCAGACTCGTTCATCATCACCGAGCTGAGTTTTCAGGTTCAACGCGACAGCAAAAGACAAAATAAAATCAATCAAGTTCAATTGTTTCAAAGCCCCAAATCAAAAAAAACCCAATATGAAATAAAAGAGACATTTTTTAAATGAGCTTTGGTCTGAAAGTGAAACTCACCGTTGACGAGGCTGATGTCGTTCTGGATTTCTTTCTGAGTCAGAAACTCTTCGTAGATGTCTTTGTCCACCTGACCTCCCCACTGACACACACACACACACACACACACACCTTCGAATTAAAAGCGGCAAATCAATAATTGTGGCAGATAAACGCCACAATGATCTCTCCTTTCTGATCATTTTAACCATTAAACAATGTTTCTGCAAATAATCAAATCATTATTGTTCATTTTCACAATATAAGAATAGCCGTTATTGATTAGGTCATTGACTACTAATTATGACACCAGCAGCTCTGTTTGAGTCAAAGTTGGACGGATCAGGACCGAACTGGTCTCTTGCACATCTCGAGCGTCTTTTGATTGGACGAACAGGCGTCTCTC